>CM052797.1:89225836-89284517 GCA_028533885.1 Nasua narica | reverse complement strand
TTTTTTTAAATAAAAATTTAGAAATATATGAAGTACCATGTGAAACTATCTCTCTTCATCACTTTCAACTCTCATTCCCCAGGAGAAAGTCCTATCAATAATTGAGTTTGCAGTTCCAGACCTTTTTCTATGTACAAATATTTACAAACATTTTCATGTACACTTTTCAAATTTTTTTAAAGTTTTTAAAAAATTTATTTAAGTAATCTCTATGCCCAGTGTGGGGCTTGAACTCACAACCCCAAGATTAAGAGTCGCAGGCTTCTCTGACTGAGCTAGCCAGGCACCCCCTATGTACACTTTTTTAAAAAAACAAAGAGGTAATCATCCTAAATATTTGATTTTCTTTACTTGCATAACAATAATCATGGACATCTTTCCATATCAGCACATCACTGCATTATTACTTCAAAGCTGGATATGATGAATATTAAATGGATGTGATATCCCAACTGTAAATAGGTAGAATAATAGTGTGTATTTCAGAGTTATGCTGGGGCTTTAAAAGGTTGGGGGGGGGCGCCTGGGTGGTTCAGTCAGTTAAACATCTGACTTTGGCTCTGGTTGTGATCTTGGGGTCGTAGGATGGAGACTCACCTTGGATTCTGCACTCAATGGGAAGTCTGCTTGTCCACCCCCCTGCCCCTCCCCATGCTCATACTTTCTCTGTCTCTCTCTCAAATAAATACAATCTCAAAAAAAAAAACCCAAAAAACATTTGAAGTGCTTAGCACTGCATGTAGCACGTGTAAGAACCAATAAATTTTACCTACCAATAAAAACAGAGATAATATAATTAATAATAATAATAATAATAATAATAATAAATTTATTTGCCTATTTCCTGCTGGTAGACATTTATGTTTTCTTAAATTTTCTCTTTTACAAATAATGCTACAGTGAACATCCTTACAAATACTCCTGCGCTCTAAATCATGCTAATCCGTCTTTCCATCAAGAGAGTAAAAGAACACAGAGCGTCATTTTTTAAAGGTTCATTGAGTGGGCGCCTGGGTGGCTCAGTTGTTGAGGTCTGCCTTCTGCTTGGGTCATGATCCCAGGGTCCTGGGATCGAGGCTCATTTTGGGCTTCCTGCTGGGCGGGAAGCCTGCTTTTCCCTCTTCCACTCCCCCTGCTTGTGCTCCTGCTCTCGCTGTCTCTCTCTCTCTCTGTCAAATAAATAAAATCTTAAAAAAAAACTAAAAAAAGTCTGTTGTGATTCTGATTATAAAAGTAATACATGCTTATTCTAGAGAATTTGGAAATTATCAAGAATGGCAAGAAACTAAACCCCATCAGAGGCCTACCATTCAGAGATAAAATCACTATTAACATTTTAATGTCGTTCATTGGAGATCATCTTATTGAATCGTTTTGTTTTTGTTTTTTTTCTCACTCAATTGTATAGAGAAAGCACTTGTCCGATAACCCAGGAAATTACTATCATTTACTTGATGGTAATTTACTTATTTACTTATTTTCCAGTTGCTGGATATTTAAGCTATTCCTAACTTTTCACCTTATAAACAAGTCTGCAGTTAGCTTTTCAACATACATTTTTATCCATGTTTCAGTTTTACTTAAACATAAAGGATACGAAGTTTTGATTGCCAAAATGCTTTCCAGAGAGGTTGTCAGCAACATAAGAGAGTGTCTATTCCGGAAACGGCCTGCAAAAACCAGCCTCCACTTTTCCCATCTGGACCCATCCCCCGGATCCGTACTTCTCCACCTTCTCTGATGCCGGACTACTCCCCGCGATCTCAGCCACAGGAGATAGTCAAGATCATTGGCGGTCAACACGCTGGACACCCGCCCTGTATTTAGCTTATCTAATAATATCGTTTCCTGCTCTTCACAATATTCCTTTCCAATTCTTTATGGTGATACATCATCCTCTTTTTGGATATCATTGCAGTAAACCATAGGAGATTGGAATCTCGACAAATCTAAATTCTATTTTCTGCTCGGGCAGGGACTGGCTGTGTGACATCAGGAAGTGATTTATCTCCCCCGTGTCCAGGTGTCCTAATCGATAAACCAGAGTGTACGTGTCATAGGCTTTTTGGCAATATGATAGTTATGGTATTTTTGTAGTGAGTAAAATCACTGCAAAGTGGTTTGAAAGCTGACAGTTCACTTGTAAGCATGCCTATAATGACTATCTGTGGCTCATAATTTTGTTGCCCCATCCACGGAGAAGCCTACTTTGTTGATCAAGCTGGATTTTTGCATTTCTTTCGGCTCAGGAGGAGACAGTTGGCCTGGCTTTTACTTTGTTTTATTTTTATTTATTTATTTATTTATTTATTTATTTATTTATTTATTTTTACTTTGTTTTATTTTTTTAATGTTTATTTATTTATTTGACAGAGAGGAGAGAGATCACAGGCAGGCAGAGAGGCAGGCAGAGAGAGAGGGAAGCAGGCTCTCTGCTGAGCAGAGAGCCCAATGCGGGGCTCGATGCCAGGACCCTGAGACCATGACCCGAACTGAAGGCAGAGGCTTTAACCCACTGAGCCACCCAGGCGCCCCCTGGCTTTTACTTTATAGTGAAGGCCTCTTATAACAAGGCGGGCAGCAAGAAGGGCGTGAAGGCAGAAAGGAGGCTGGCAGGGCATGAGGGAAGGAGCTGAAAGCACAGTCTACCTGTCAGCTGTGTTGATAGGTTTGGTCAAGAACTCACATACCAGGAAGTCAGGTACAGATACCACAGTTTCTGTAGCCACAGGCGGAGACTTTGTCAGTCCCTTTCTTCGTGCTTTCATCCATATGCAAGCAAGCGATAACATTTACTACATTAAATAATGCATGGTACTTCAACTATTCTTACTTTCTATCCTTTGGTTATTGTAATTACATGTAATTTTGTGACGGATTTTCTATTTTTTAAGAAATCGCACTTTTGTACTTGATCCAGCTAACAGGATTTTCGTACATTACTTCATAAAGAGACCATCTTTTAAACTTCTAATGTTATTTCTTATTCATTAGTACATTTGCCTGTGGGGTATGTTCATAAATGGGTTAAAGTTACAAAGTTATGCTTATAAAAGCTCATGGTAATTTGGAGTATCAGGAGGATTTATTAATTTTGAAATCTTAAAAGAGCAAAAGCTAAAATGAGATTGGATTAAGTATATTCTTGCATGCAGTTATTCTAAACACCCTTAAGGACCAAAGACTAACTTACAGAGGACATTATGCAAATGTGAATATATCTCTAAGTGCCTCGTAGGCTTGCTGATGTAATATTTTACATGGTTAGTTAAGTACATCAAGTAAAAGGTTTGACCTTGATAGAGTAGAAAGGTGCTTATTTCAAAACAACTCAGTTGTTTTCCCAGCCAATGCAGAGCGACGTCAAGCGAATGAAATCTAGAATCTCGTCATCAGGCTCTCAGTCGGCTAAGCAAGTGCTTTACAGGAAACCAAAGGTATTCTTAGAAGACACCCATATCCTCTGTCTTCTTGTTTCCCATCTAAATGTCCCCTGTGCTGAGATGCTTCTCAGGGACCTAACTGTCACAGTGTGAAGAGCTAGATCCCAAATGTGGCTGATCTCAAGAAAGGAAATTAAAAAAAAAAAATTAGATCCCCAGGTGTCACCAATATTTGGGTGTTTTTGTTTTGTTTTAGGGTGGGCCTAAGAATATTGAGCTTTTTAATTTTTTTATTTTTTATTATTTTTTTAAGATTTTATTATTTGTCAGAGAGAGAGAGGGAGAGCACAAGCAGGCAGAGTGGCAGGCAGAAGCAGAGAGAGAAGCAGGCTCCCCCCCAAGCAAGGAGCCCAATGCAGGACTCAATCCCAGGACCCTGGGATCGTGACCTGAGCCGAAGGCAGCCGCTTAACTGACTGAGATACCCAGGCGCCCCAATATTGAGCTTTTTAAAAAAGCTTCCCCATATGAACCTGACAGTCTGGTTTGGGACCAGACTGCTGTGGTATTTTTGTATCTTTCCTCTGGCTATATTATCATCTCAGTACAATAAGGAGTAGATACACCCTCCTGGGATTTATGGCTTCTATGTTAATATGAGAGGAAGAGAATATTAATGAGAGTATCATGACTAGACTCTAGAAACTCGAAACAGAGCAGCCATTTGTTCCATTCTGGCTTACCCATTATTAATTGGCATCTACCTGTGGTGTCCATATCCAAGGTTGGCCAAAAGTAAGGGTCTTGGGGGGAAAATGTTAAAAACAAACCTAGACATTCATTACCTTACCTCCACTTCAAGTAGGATTTTTTTTCCAAAAAGAACTTAAAAAAATCCATTAATTGATCATTAATCACTAAGTGATCACTAATTTAGGTAAGCATTTCCTTTTGAAAATTTAGTCAAGAGATATTTACTGAGCATTTACAGGGTCCAGATTCTGTGTTTGCCAAAGGGCCAGTGGTTTGAGGAGCTTTCTAAATGTTCTCTGCCTTGTTCATTAGCCATGGGCAGGGAGAAAGCAGAATGTACATCTGATCGACAAATTCATTTTAGAAGAAATTATTCTGAATGTGTGTGGACTAGGAGGGATGCAAATTCCCTTTTTTTTTTTTAAAGATTTTATTTATTTATTTGACACAGAGAGATTACAAGTAGGCAGAGGCAGGCAGAGAGAGAGGGGGAAGCAGGCTCCCCGTTGAGCAGAGAGCCCGATGCGGTGCTCGATCTCAGGACCCTGAGACCATGACCCGAGCCGAAGGCAGAGGCCCCAACCCACTGAGCCACCCAGGTGCCCCCAAATTCCCATTTTGAACTGAATCCATTCTTTCCCATCTTAATAAAAACTGTTCTCTCTCTCTCTCTCTCTGTGTTTATTTCTCTCTGATCATTTCTCTGATCATTTTAAGCATCACTAATGCTCCGGCAGACTACAATGGAGACAACTGGCAGGTGGAGAAAAGTGATGATGGCAGAAGTGAAGGGTAATTTCTTCCACTATAATTCTCTACAAGCTGTGTAAACTCTCCTCAGTTAAACAAACATTTTTAAAGACAAAGATTTTACATTTTCATCCAAACACTGCTGGTAACAACTGCTCACTTTCACTCTTTTGGAGCCTTCCCAAACAGCCAGGAGATTTGCATTTTCCTTAATAGTCTCAGCAGTGTGCTTCCTTCCGAAAAGAGAGAGAAAATGAAAACCCTGCATTTCCCTGAATGCTGAGTAAAATAACATGACTAGATTCCAGGTAGCCTAGTGGATAAATATGCAATTATTATTATTATTATTGATTGACTTATACAGCAAACATCTCAAGCATTTGAACTTCACACACCATATTTAAAATGACATCATAGCCTGCATACCAAGAGGAAAGTAGTAGATTGTGTTTCAATGTTCCTATATGAGTGTGCCTTATCCTCTATGAGTCCTCAGCATCTAAATTCAAACTAAATCTTGAGGCCATTATATAAAGATGTGATGAAGAGTAGTCCCTTGTTTGGTTCACAATACACCCCAAAGCAAAGTTCTCTCCTCTTTGGCATATGTTTTTCTTTTGATGATTATTTTTATGTCTATAAACAATGAATAGGGAGAAAATCTTCAACTTGACACCATAGTATCCAGTGGGAGTTTATTGCAACATCAAATGGCATGTTCGCTCTATTTGAAGGGAAATTAAAAGTTAAAAAAAAAAACAGTTTAGGAAGATTATGGGAATAAGGGGCACACAGCAGAGGATAATTTGTTCAAGATCGTGATGAAAGTCAGGGGCAGAATCTCAATATGGTGGCTCCCAGAGAGTGGGCCTTGACCGTAAGCTGGCACAATTATTTCAAAACAGCCGATACTCTTGCACTTAATGGTGATATCCTAAGAAGTGATTCAGAGCCCAGATATTCTGCATAGCCAGCAAAGGGCCTCTCTTGGCTATGTTGTTGTTGTATGTGGCTCTCTTGGGCACAATGAAAGAGGCTATCCTGTGAATATAGAATGCCAGAAATTCAGAGACCTAATGCAAAGACTGAATTGACATAATTTTGTCAATTTTGTGTAGTTTGTCTCCCTGGCTCTCAGCTAGAGTTGAAACCTGACCTCCGATTTTCCACTGATGTTCTCTGCCTACCAGCAATCTGCTTCTTTTCTAGATTCCCAGAGCAGGAGAATTGGATGAAGCCAGGGAGAGCAGCTGATCACAACTCTTTGGTTGTAATAAAAAGAATTCCAACTTCAGTTAGGTTACGCCAAAAAATCTGCTCGTGTTACCTGGAAGGTAGGCATTGCTAGATCTGGGACCTCAAAGATGAGGCCTGTTTTGGTCTCCCTGTGTCTCTTAACAGTACATTTCTTCTTCTTTTTGTTTTTTGGTCTCATTCTTTCCTGCTGCCCAGAAATTCTGACCATGTGGAGGAAAAGAAGTCCATAAGCAATCTTAATTCCGTAGTTTTGCATTTCGTGATCCACAATAAAGAGCCTTTATTTCTTTCAGGGCTCACCCATCAATTCTTTTTTTTTTTTTTAAAGATTTTTTTTTTAATTTATTTATTAGAGAGAGAGAAACTGAGAATGAGAAGGGAGATGGTCAGAGGGAGAAGCAGACTTCCCACAGAGCCGGGAGTCCGATATGGGACTCGATCCCGGGACTCCGGGATCATGACCGGAGCCGAAGGCAGTCGCTCAACCAACTGAGCCACCCAGGCGCCCTCACCCATCAATTCTTAAGGCGAGCTTCCAGTTGGTCCTGGGCTGCCTGGGTGGCTCAGTCGGTTGGGTGTCTGACTCTTAATTTTGGTTTGGGTCATGATCTCAGCATCACGGGGGTCGTGTCCGGAGGTGGGCTCCACACTCAGCGGGGAGTCTGCTGGAGATTCATTTCCCTCTGGCCTTCACCCCACTCGCTCGCTCTCAAATAAATAAAAAGAAAAATTTCGGTTGGTCCAGCTTTGTGTTGCATGCAGTCAGTATGGTCAGGTCCAAAAGATAGCGCAATTGGCTGTAGTATCTGAGTCACGTGTTCAGCATCGCAGTCAAAGGGAAAGTGAAGTGCTATGAATCATTCTAAAAATCATTCAAAATAAACTAAGGGCAAAGAAAAT
Source organism: Nasua narica (assembly GCA_028533885.1). NCBI lineage: Eukaryota > Metazoa > Chordata > Mammalia > Carnivora > Procyonidae > Nasua > Nasua narica. The sequence continues at coordinate 89,277,474 of CM052797.1, read as the reverse complement.
AGGAAGGAGGCAGCTAAAAGAAATTACCAAAAAAAACCAACACAGGAGTTTCAGCGGCCATCCAGAACATGTCTGGAATAAAACCCTGCAGCCTGGGGGTGGGGTTGAATGCCAGGATCAGCTGACAAGCAGTAAAGCTACTGGGAGCACAGGTCTTGGACTCAGCGGTCCATACTGTATCCGATACTGGGCATTCAGTGGCACCAAGTACTGTCTTTCCTTGGCCAACAGTACTTCACAAGTGGATTGCTTCTTTCCTGCAGGCAGGCTCCTCCCCTGAGCATACTGCTAAACGTGAGTGAATGGGGCGAGCTGCAGGAGGGAAGCGCAGGGCAGGGTTGTTTCCTCGTAGGCAAGTACGGGAACGCCGTTGGCTGGAGTCATTGGACGAATTCCATCTTAGAACGGATGGTGTTCTGGTCTGTGAGGAGCTGTAAAGTCAAAAAGCTCTCTTGCCTTTGCATAGGTTGGTTTTGACTCAGAGTGTCATTCATTCATTCAGTAATTATTTCTTGTGTTGCTACCGTGTATCCGGCATTACTACTGACATTGTTACATTGCTCTCCACCCTCCTGGAGCTTATAGTCTATAGAGAGGATGACATTAACCAATGAATTAGCCAAGTTACCCTCTCAATTTTGTTATCGTTTCAACTATTGTTCCTTTACCCACTCTCTGTAAAGTAACCAAACTGACCTTTTAACAACCTAAACCATGTCATTCTTCTGCATGAAATTCTTCAATGACTTTTTATTTTTCTGGGAATAAAATCTTTCTTATTTAAAATTTTTTCCAGCTTTATTGCCGTATAACTGACATATAACATTGTGCAAGTTTAAGGCAGACAATGTGTTGCTTCGACACATTATGTACTGCAAAATATTTATCACCATAGTGTCAACTAATACCTCTATCACTTGGTGGCTCAGATGGTTAAGCATACACCTTCAGCTCAGGTCATGATCCCAGTGTCCTGTGATCGAGCCCCCCCATCGGGTTCCCTGCTCAGCGGGGACCCTGCTTCCCCCCTCTCACTGCTCCTCCCCTTGCTTGTGCTCTCTCACTATCTCTGCCAAAAAAAATAAGTAAAATCTTTTAAAAAGACATCTATTCCTTAGCAACTTTTCAAGTATATAACACAGTATTATTAACTATAATCACCATGCTGTACATTACTTCCCCAGAACTTATTCATTTATTCCTGGAAGTTTTTACTTTGACCAGCATCTCCCCATTTCTCCCACTGGTAACCACCACTGTATTCTGTTTTTATGTTTTTTAGATTCCATATGTGAATGAGATCATACAGTATTTATCTTTCTCTGTCTGACTTATTTCACTTAGCATAATGTTCTCAAGGTCCTTCCATGTTGTTGTAAATGACAGGATGTCTTTCTGTCTCATGGCTGTATGTGTGTGTGTGTGTGTGTGTGTGTGTATGACGTATATAATATTGTATATATTATATATTATATGATATTGTATATATTATATATTATATAATATTGTATATATTATATATATAGTCATGAGACAGAAGGGCATCCTGCCATTTGCAACAACATGGATGGACCTTGAGAACACCATATAATATATAATAATATAATATTATATATATAATTATATTATATAATTTTATATAATATATAATAATATAATATATAATTATATTATATAATTTTATATAATATATAAATTATATATTATATAAAAATATATGGTATAATATAATATAATATTATATATAAATATATAATATATAATAATATATATACAACAACTTCTTCAACCATTCATCTGTTGATGGACATTTAAGTCATTTCCATATCTTGGCTGTCGTGAATAGTGCTACAATGAATATAGGAGTGAAGATATCTCTTCAAAATCCTATGTTCATTTCCTTTGGATATCTACCCTGAGGTGGGATTGCTGGATCATATGGTATTTCCATTTTTAATTTTTTTGAGGAACCTCCATACTGTTTCCCACAGTGGCTGCACCAATTTACATTCCCACCCACCCTGCACAAGGGTTCCCTTTCCTCCACATCCTCGCCAGCACTTATCATTCCTTGTCTTTTTGGTGATAGCCATTCTTTATTAAGTGTGAGATGATATCTCATCCTGGTTTTGATTTCTATTTCTGGGAATAAAATCCTAACTTTATCACGGGCTTGATGGCCCTCTGGGACCTGGTTCTAGCTAAGCCCCTCGCTTGGTCCTCCTTGCTGTCCCCGGGAAGACCTACTTCCTCTATGCTTCTTGCCTCTTCCAGCCTCTTCCTGGGCCTGGTACTTGCTCTTCCCTTAGCTTTGCATGTGATTAGCTCCTTGTCATCCTTTCTCTTTTAGGACTTAACTCAAACATTACCTCAAAGAGGCCTTCCCTTACTAGCCTGTTCAAAGGAGCTTCCTTCCCTATGTCTCAATCATTATTCCCTTTCCAGCACTTATCACAATCTGCAATTATCTCCTTTGTTTGTTCTCTTCCTTAACGTCCGCTCCCTCCCAGGAGAATGAATCAAGGACCATGTTGGTCTTCTTCAGGGCTTTATCACTGGTCTGAGCAATAAATAAGCCCTCATGTCTATGGGGCAACCACCTCCTCCTCCATGAAGCCTGCCTTGGGCAGAATTCATTTCCACGCCCGTGATGCCACCACTGTACTTCGTGCATACCTTGGTTACAGTACTTGCTCTACAAGGCTGTAATTGCTTCTCTCCACACCTGGCTTCTCTGCTAGCACACAGATCCATGAGATCGGGGACTAAGACTTATCTCTGTATACTCAAAGCCTATCAGTAGCACCCAGGACATAGCAGGGGCTCTGCTGCTTAGTGATGGAATGAAAGCAACCCTAGTTAATTGGCAATCCATATCTGCGTGTCTGTGTATCCATCAGGAAAGGGAGGGGCAGAGAGCCACAGAAAAGAGCTCCATGCTTTCAGCTTTCTTTGCTCTCTGGATGGGGAGGGTGGAGAGGGATGAAGGAAAAGCTTTGTGAACAGAAGACAGAAACAAGGAAACTTGCAAAGAAAGAAAACATATTGTCAAGCATTTAGATTCAATTAGTAGCCTCGGGTGGGTTAAAAAGAGAGCAGTACTAGGGGAGAATGAGAAGACAGGTACTTGACAGTATTCCTTTAATGCTTTTCTTGTTCCTTGATGCATTGTCTGCTTGTGGGAGTATCAGTATTGTGTGTAGACGGGGGGAACAGCATCATCTTCAAACTGAAATGAATCTAAAATGAAAACAAGCCACACAGTTGGCCAACACTGCTTTAAAATTACACATCAAGAACACTTCCAGTGACAAACACTTTCAAGGCAAACAAACCAAACAGAAATTAAAAAATCTCTGTGGGGTATAAATATGTAATTACACTCACACAGGGAGCATTTTATCAGGTAAACCATCCCACTTTGTTAATTGAACCGCTCCAGCACTGAGCTTTTTTGACAAAGAGTCTGAATATGTATGTGTGGGGTATACACACGCCGCTTCGCCCCGGCCCTTCCTCGCTGGGGCTAACTGCCTCAGAGCCATTCTCCCCCTGCAGCTGCGGGGTCAGTTCGAAGCCTTTCTTTGTTTGTTTGCTTCTGTTTCCGTCTAGCTGAATGTCGCCAGGATGCAACCTGGTCCGGAATTCTAAGTATCTGTCCAAAATGCAGCCCGTGTGGAGATTAAGATGGATACTTTACCTTTCCATAGCTCATTTGAAATACATAGATAAGCCATCCTGTTTGGTAATTTAGAAATGTTAAGCCAACCGAACAGAGAGCTGTTGCAAGCATCTGCACGAGTGTGGCGAGGTAGAAGAATGCCGGGCTAGACTTCTGGTGCCCGAGCTCCACGTTGGCCGGCTGACTCCCTCCGTGGCCATGGGCCACCAAGACATGGCCGCCTCGCTTCACTCCTCCAAAATAAAGGTTGGTCTGTGACCGCTAAAAAATTTCTTTCTATTCCGACAAGGCTTAAGATCCATTATCCAAACAGTACTGCCTTTTCTGGAAGGTTTTTTTGTTTAGGTTTGGGGTTTTGTTTTGTTTTGTTTTGTTTTGAGCTGTGAATGATCATTTCAAATGTTTGGAAGATCACCCAAATGCTTTGGAGTGTGTGCGGGGCTCTGGCCTGTCTTCAGTCTCCAGTTTGGCCAATGCTGGCCCACGGGCCCTACGGCCACTGTGGCGGGTTCCCTGCATGTTCTCAGTGCCCTAGGAACCCATGGCTGCCGTCATCTGCAAAGGGGGAGATGCGAAGTGGTGGCTGGTCATTGCTAGAGGAGGATTCTGATCCCAACACCCTGTGGGATTTTTCAGATCCAATGTATGAGTTTTCCCGGGCTGCTGTAACCAATTACCACCAGCTTGGTGGCATGCAGTGACAGAAATTTATTCTCTCATAGTTCCAGAGGCCAGGAGTCTGAAATCAAGGGCAGCCCTTCCTTGAAAGATTCTGAGGAGATTGCATCTCTTGCCTTTTCCTGCTTCGCGTGGCTTGAGGCATTCCTTGGCTTATAGTCGAATCGCTCCAATCTCTGCTCCTGGTCCGTATCCTCATATCCTCCTACCCTGGTTCTGCCACATATACAATGGATGATCGTAGGCAAATTAACTCACCCCTCTGTGACACTGCTCCTTCTTCTAAGTGGCACATATACACACACACATACCTACACATAGTTATAGTATATATCAATGAAAGTTAATGTATCATGAAGCACTGAGCACAATTTTTGGCTCAAAGTAATGCCCAGGGTTAGCCATACTTCACATCCTTATCTCATTTTCACAATCATAAAGTTGTCCTTGGGTGTCTTCCTCTGGGAGGCTGACCATTGAGGTCCCTCTTTCCTCATTTTTGTTGGTGTCATTGGTTCCTCATTTTTGTCTCTGTCATTGCTGATCCTCGGGTTGGCTTTTCCATCTTCCTACGTGGAGACTCTCTTGACCTCCTGAGTATACAACCATCCTCCCCTTCTCTGCACTCCTCTAGGGCTTTCTTCCTGGGGAGCAGAGTTTACGCCGTGTGTTGCATCATCCGTCTTCAGGCCACCCGTGCATTTTTGTCTCTCCCCAGAATCAGGGAACATGATCATTGTCCAGTTGAAAAGGAGATCAAATATTGGTAATGATGAACTTAAACGCATGATACTGAGGTGAATATCAAAGAACAGATAGGTGTTTACAATAAATTCAAGTTTCTCCGCCTAGATGAATTACATGCCAACTCCTCTGTTCTTAGGTCATTCCTTTCCTTGCTTTTTCCACCAGAGCACCCTTCCTCCCAGACAGAACTTCCCAGAGACCCTGTATCTTCTCCCTCCTTCCCTTCTGCTCTCTCTAGTTTCCTTCCTTATCCTGGCTTCTCCCACCTTCTCTCATTTCTTTCTTTTACAACTATTTATTGTGCAACTTTTGTGTGCAGGGCACTGGAGACCCATGGGTAAGCAGAACAAGTAAGACCCCGGTCCTCACGTCACTTGCAGCTCAATAGGGAAGACCGAAGTGTGGTTGGACATTGAAAGGACATTGAAAGGAGGCTTGGGAAGGCATGGAGTACACAGCTGGGCCACTCACTATCCCTTTGCCGTGAGGGAAGGATTTCCCAGAAACACCCTTTGGCCCACAGAGAGAACATAAGAAATGAGAAAACTAGAGGCCTAGTAGGTGGAGATAAAAGGAACTTCAAGCCCCTTCCCAGTTCTGTTCTCTTATTCTTAACCTTTCTTTCACAACTTTTAACTACTTGGTACCTGTCATTGACTGATTCAGCAAATACCCAGGGAGTGACTTGCGTGTCAGGTAATGCAGTGGGAATAGGGACTAGAGCAGTGACTAAGACAAAGAGTTCTCTGCCCTCAGGTAGCTACCGGTTCTAGTCTAGGCCTCGAGCCAGGCCTGAATTTGGTGATTTATAGGACAGTGTGCGTACTCTAAGCACTTTGCACGTATTAAGTAATTTAATCCTCGTACTTGCCCAATGTGGTAGGTACTGTTATTGTTCTCATTTTATAGGTAAAGAGATTGAGGCACAAAGAGGTCAAGTAACTTGCTCAAGTCCTATAACTAGCTGGCATCTGGCCTCTCCCACTTATTAGTTATGTGACTTTGGCTAAGTGACTTAATCTTTATGGAATCTTATAAGACAGAGATTATTATTACCATCCACATTTTACCGGTGAGAAAACTGAGGCACAGAAAGATTAAGTCAGTTAGTCCACCCAGAACACTTAGCATGTTGCCTAGCAATGGTTGCTATTATTATTCTTCTTAAGAGAGAAAAAAAAAAAGAGGGAGAGATAAGGAGGTTTCAGAAGCCTGGAGATGAGCCAGTACGATTCCACATTTTCATAATCGTGTCATTCTACCAACTATAACATGAATAGCTGACACACGGGGTAAGATTCTGTGACATTTGACTGAAAGAATTCTTCATGAAGCATTTAAAAGGTGGTGTTGAGCACTGGCCTTCACTAAGAGCAAGTCTCCCCATCTCTCTGTCTCTCAAGATGCTTCAGGTTTATTAAGTAGACAAGGCTTCACAGCTGCATACGAAGGGGAAAAATGTAGACATGGCAGATGATTGACAATAGATGACCTCCATTAGTCTGCGGAGGCTGACATCACAAAACACCTCAGAGTGGATGGCTTCAATGTCAGACTTTTATTTTACAGTTTTAGAGGCTAGAAGTCCGTCATCCAGGTATCAGCCAATTCAGTTTCTGATGAGGCTTCTCTTACCAGCTCGCAGATGGCCGCCTTCTCACTGTAGCCCCACATCGTTTTTCTCTGAGGCCCAGAGAGAGAAAGAGTTAGTCTCTTTTCTTCTTCTCATAAAGATACCAATCCTATCCCATTAGGGCCCCTATGACCTCATTTAACCTTAGTGACCTCTACAAACATAGTCACGTTAGGCGTGAGGACTTCAACGTATGAATTCAGGAGGGACACAAGTCAGTCCATGACACACAACATTAGCCATCAGTGTGACACAGCCGCAGAAGACACCAGCCTTCGCGAGGGCATTGATCCGTGACGTGAATAGAAGGAGAGGGCCCCGAACACTGGATCTCATCTCATTTGGTTATGGGTGCCTCACCTGAAGATGAGAAGGCAAAATCAACATTTATTGGGCATATTCTGCCTTTGATACTTTATTTAGTCCTATGACAATCCTGCAAGTTGTTGGTATTATTATTGCCACTTGAAAAAACCGATAAGCAATCTGTTACTTAAAATGACACCAGCTCTCCCACCAAGGCCAGCCAGCTAAGGGGGCAGGGAAGCTAGGGTTTGAACCAGAAGAGAGGTATGGGAATAGCGGGTCTTGAAAATTAGAAACTATGAGGAAAGATATTATGGAGGATTATCCTGAGAAAGGGGAATTTCAGTGTGATTCCAGAAGACAGTGCATAGATGAATTGATAGAGATTATAGGGAAGATTTGGATTTAATGTATGTAAAAAAATTTTTTTAAGACTTTATTTAACTTTTGTATCAACATGGACAGGACTGGAAGAGATTATGCTGAGTGAAATAAGTCAAGCAGAGTCAATTGTCATATGGTTTCACTTACATATGGAGCATAAGGAAAAACATGGAAGACATTGGGAGAAGGAAGGGAAGGGTGAATTGGGGGAAATTGGAGGAGGAGACTAAACGTGAGAGACTGTGGACTCTGAGAAATAAACTGAGGGTTTTGGAGGGGAGAGGGTGGGGGGTTGGGCGAGCCTGGTGGTGGGTATTGAGGAGGGCACCTATTGCATGGAGCACTGGGTGTGGTGCATGAACAATGAATCTTGGAACACTGAAAAAAATAAAATTAAATTTAAAAAGAGATTTTATTTATTTACTGAAGAAAGAGAGCATGAGAGAGAGAGCACAAGCAGGGGAGAGGGATAGAGGCAGAGGGAGAAGCAAACTCCCTACTGAGTTAAGAGCCTGATGTGGGACTCAATCCCAAGACCCTGGGATCATGACCTGAGCCGAAGGCAGACGCTTAACTGACTGAGACACCCAGGTGCCCTTAATGTATGTAAAAAAATTTTTTTAACTTTACAACTTTCCAACATGGAACAGGTTATTTTTAGAAGGGCGTATCAAGCTGGTCACTAGCAGAGGCATTCTAAAACTAGAAAGTTTTGTTGTGGGAGGCAATCAACTAGAACCAAGCATCAGATGGATTGAAATGGAGAACAGGCTTAAATGTGCTCCATTACTCCAAGTTTGTTGAAATTTTCTGTTATCATAGAAGGAATTCCACAAGGGCAAGTTTTGGTACCTGAAATTCTAAATACTTTAACCTCTGAGCAGTAAGGTAGTACAAGAAATTTATCTGATGCATAATTGTCGCTAAATATTTTCATACATAAAAATGCAGTCAGTTCAGTCAAAATCTATTTGAATTAAGTTATTAAAATAAAAGCAGGCCATGAGAGCCATTTCTATTTGTGACAGCTGTTGAACCATATTCCAAGAATGCCCTTGTAATGGTATTCGGAGTTGCTTACCTAGGGCACATCAAAGAATTAGATGCAAGTCATCATTGCACTAATGAAATGCTTATCTTTCTCTGTTCATCAGGCTGAAGAGCTTTTAGAAATGGCTGATATTTGGACTCTTTCTCCAATATTAATTAATTGAATGGGCATCAGGGCTCCTAAACTCTATTAAATTAAGGATGACCTAGATTAATTCTTTTTCTGTATAATAAGTATGTTTGGAAGCTAGCAATTTTCAACATAGTCATAAAATAGACCTAGGTTGGGACACGTCAAGGAACAGCACTCCTTGCCATCAGAGGTGCCTATTTTGTAAAAAGTAAAAGCTAAAAAGGCCTTGAGACCTTGTTTCATGGTCTGAAATTTAACTTACATCATTGCCCTTATAATAAGTATCTTCTGGAAACCTGAGATTATTTGGTTCGTTACAATTCTCCTGGTGTATTTGCACTTTTTTTTTTTAGATTTTAGTCATTTATTTGACAGAGAGCGATCACAAGTAGGCAGAGAGGCAAGCAGAGAGAGAGGGGGAAGCAGGCTCCCTGCTGAGCAGAAAGCTCGATGTGGGGCTTGATCCCAGGACCCTAAGATCATGACCCGAGCCAGAGGCAGAGGCTTAACCCACTGAGCCACCCAGGCTCCCCTGTATTTGTACTTCTGTTCTAATTCTGAGTGTGTCTGGGCCTGACAGCTCTTGGTTAAAATCAGTTGTGAGGCAAAAATACTTCTGGCTGCTTTGGCTGTCCGGCTCATCCAAATGTTTCTGGCAAATAAAGCTCAATGGGCAAAAGCTAACATTCCCTGAGAGCCCCTGGCCTGGGGAAATTGTTGCCAAAACTTTATTTGTCCTTAGTACCAAAACAAACACTGGCTGTAGTAACAAAGATCACAGCAAGCTCTCCCAACTGGAGAGCGCTGGGAAATAAAACAAAATTTTGAGCTGAAATGGTTAGACCACTAAAAGACTCCCAGATGGAGTAACATTTAATTATTCACAGGAAATTTTGGCTTCACATGGCCTTTTGGTGTGTCTGAGAGCTAGAGGCCAACTTTTGCTTTTCTCAGCTCTGCTTTATAATATGCCAGAAAATTCCAGCCTCCTTTCTCAACCTGTATCTCAAGGCTCCTCTCCCTGCCCATCAGTCCATTTTTTTTTTTTTTTAATCTAAAAGAAAGCTTCAAGCACCTGGTGTAGGAAAACACTGTATGGATCACTCAGCATGGGAACTAATTATTTTAAGTCACATTGTTTGTTGTGTTTTACCTGCTGGGGTGAGCCTCACTTCCCAAGCAAGCTGCCACGGGCCAGCTTTTGCTCGGAACTCAAACGAGTGTTGATTCCACCATGACCTGAAGACTTAGTGAGGGGAGCACGTTTGTGCCTTTCGTGTAAACCAAACATGATGTCAGGTTTGGACAGTTTCTTTTGAAGACGTCAACCTTTGACTGAACTTAGAGGGAAAAATTTATACTCAATTGAGTAACTCGATGCTGACTGGAGTGGTAAGAATATCAATGATGTGAATAACTTGAGGGATGCTGGAGGGCTCCCTGTTTTATGTTCAGAGACTTTCAGGTTGGGTCAAGTGTACAGATTGCTTACTGCCTGGTCAGGAGGAAGTGAAACCTGATATACAAATATACTTGTAATTTGATAGGCTCCAGGCATGATCTTTACAAGCAAATCGCTTCTTCAGAACTATCGTATGAAATTGCTTTTATCTCCTTTTCTTTTGGGATGATGGGTCAAGTGAAGAATCCATGATCACAGTGTTCTATCTGGATAGCCTGTGGGCCAAGTCTATCAAGTAACCTGTTGTGATATTTGGGGGGAGGCTCTGAAACCTCCTTACTTCTCCCAGTTCCCCCAAAACTTCTCCCTTGGTAAGCTCATGAGGGCCTAAAATATTTTCTCAGGGTTGGAATGAGCCTTCTCCCCTGAATGGATAGGTACTTCTATTTTTTTCTCAGTGGAGGGATGTCCTCCACAACAACCTCACTTGGTAACCCAATTTCTTATGCTGTAGTTATTATCTAAAAGAGAACTCATACCTGAGGATGTCAGATAGTTTGGCAATTTCTACCCCTGTCCTCAAATTTGCCCATGGCAGACATTATCAATCGATCTCGATCCTCTTTCCTGTTGAGCCAGACCCAGGGTTTAGAATCCTTTCTAAGACAGTTCTGTATGCGGCTACTCCCCTGCCTTTGGTGTTGGGACAAGAGGAGAGACCTGTTTCCTGTTCTCATTTTAAGACATTAAGTCCTTCACCTACATCCATTTGTTAGTCAAGTATCTCATGGCCTTAGAGAGAAGGTTGATAGGACATGTGGATTTTCTTTTCAGTAGTTTTCCTGATTACAGTTTTTGTTGCTTTTTTATATACTCCTCATAATATATATGCACATTTTGTATTCTATTTTTTTATTAATGTGAAAATTTTATTTTAATGTTATTATAAATACTTGATACATATGATAAATGGATGCATATTTCATGTAATTGGCATAAATATTTACATAACTACCTCTTTATGTTGAACATTGAGTTTCCTTCTGATGTTTTGCTACTATAAATAATATGATATAAGACAGAATTAATTTTTATATTTAGAGACTTTTCCATATTTGGAAGTATTTTCTTAGATTACATTCTCAGAAGTGGATTATTGGGTCATGAGCATTTTGTGACTGTTAATAGATTACTCAACTACTTTCCAATGGATTATATCAATTTACAATCCCACCATGTCTGAAACTACCTAATTCACCTATCTCCTCCCTGCCAATTTTGCATATATATTTAAATTTGCAGAAAGCAGGGCTCATGGCATGTAAGCTGCTTCTTCTGGGACTCTTGACATCTGCTCTGTGGTTATGTTGTGCTCACCACTCTGCTGCCATGCTCTGTCATCTGCTAGAGGGCTGTTGAGGTCCCCTAGGTCCCCAGGGGATTTATATCTCTCCCCAAGTTCCCTAGGCATTGGCCTGTGAGTTCCCCTGTTGCATTGGCCAGAGGTTACCATTCTCTTGGCAGTGGTTATAATTAACAGCTTGGTTCTCTGCTCCCCAACTCCTTTGTCTTCATCCCTAATAGTAAGAACAGCTACCACGGCTGTTACTATTGCCATTTACTGAGTACTGATTAAGCACTGGGCGTGATTCTAAGTACTCCACATGTAACATTTTACTAAGTCCTCACCGAAACGTCCTGAAATGGCTGCTATCATTCCCAATTTACAAATGAGTGGGTAATTGAAACTTTGCAAGCTCCATAACTTCAAGAGCACCCAAGTGCTAAGTAGAGTTGCTGAGAAGTAAATAGAGGCTCTATCTTATTTCTCATCCCAGGTCTTTAAGCATTCTATATAATGCCTCTATGTCCCCGAGCTGCCCACCTCTAGGCTCAGTCCATTTGTTGACTCGGAAACCAATCCAGTTCTGAGTTGGGGAAGATGAAGGAACTCTAGCCCAGCATCTGAAGTCACTCTTTTTCTTTTTTTTAATTTTTACTTATTTATTTGACAGAAAGGAGAGAGATCACAAGTAGGCAGAGAGAGAGGGAAGCAGGCTTCCTGCTGAGCAGAGAGCCCGATGCGGGACTCGATCCCAGGACCCTGAGATCATGACCTGAGCTGAAGGCAGAGGCTTTAACCCGCTGAGCCACCCAGGCACCCCTGAAGTCACTCTTGCTGCAATACCAGCTCTAATCTGTACTTGATTTACACTAAATGGACTTCTGCTCAGTGATATAGACGTGGCGGGGGTGGACAAGGTTAACGAGAACATTCACTGAAGTGAGCTTTCAGTGAGCACTGAGAGAAGGTCACCTCAAGGTAGTGACATATTTTAGAAGTTTCCTCCTCTGGTGGTAAAATCTGGCCAACTTCAGCTCCCGCTTCTATCTTCTCTTGTCACCCACTCTCCACTTTGTTCTCAATTCCAGTGACCATGCTCTTGCCTCAGTTTTCCATGACTGATTCCTGATCTTGATAAATTTCATTAGCTCAGTTTCTATAAGATCTGCAAAGGAGGGCGCCTGGGTGGCTCAGTTGGTTGAGCGACTGCCTTCGGCTCAGGTCATGATCCCGGAGTCCCGGGATAGAGCCCCATATCGGACTCCCGGTTCTGCGGGAAGTCTGCTTCTCCCTCTGACCTTCTCCCCTCTCATTTGTAGTCTCTCGCTCTCTAATAAATAAATAAAAATCTTTAAAAAAAAAAAAAAGATCTGCAAAGGAATGGTAAGATCTGGTTCTTAGGTACTGGCAGGAAAGGGGAGAACCCTTGTAGAAAAGATCTCGAGGGCTTTAGACAAGGGGGTGAAATAGAAGACTAAATTCATTGGTATGAGTATTTTCACCTGTGACTCAGGACTTAATATTATGTTGATTACTTGCAAAGCTTGTCTAAGAGTTTGCTGGGATTCTTCCTTAACATCTGGATTTGAAACTGGCTTCTGAAACAAAGGGGAGATGCAGAAGTTCCTTGGTGTAGTGGAAGGGTTCAGAAAGCTCAAGGATGTGCAAATTTTTTTTTTAAAGATTTTATTTATTCATTTAACAGAGAGAGAACACAAGCAGGCAGAGAGGCAGGCAGAAGCAGAGAGAGGAGCAGGCTCCCTGCGGAGCAAGGAGCCCAATGCGGGACTCGATCCCAAGACGCCGGGATCATGACCTGAGCCAAAGGCAGTTGCCCAACCAACTGCACCACCCAGGCGTCCCGAGGATGTGCAAATTTTAGTATATACTTATGATGTATAAACTCACGACCGGTCACCTGACTATATTCCCTGGGAGAGTCCAAAGGACGCTGTCGTCATTTTAGCAATAAGAAATTCACTGGTGAGGGAGGCACTCACATCCGTGATAAACCTGGTAGTGGCTGTATTGTGTAGCCACACTGAGTTCAGTGAGGGGTATACTGCCTTGGAACTGAGTTCCCTACCATTAGATGGGGCCGGTGGGGTTGGGGAACAGTGGAGATCAGGTGGAAACTTTAAATTACCCGTAGCAGATACTGTGGTGCTCCCCCCGGGCTCCTTATCCAGAGCCAGTGCATCCTGCTGTTGGCGATATTGTTGGCTAACAGCTCAGAGATGTGCCTAATTTGGGGGAAATGCCTCACCCAAAGTTATGCCCGTTCTCTGGGGTTTCCAGAGAACCCAATGTAAGATAGTTGGTGCCACAAGGGTCCTAGGAACCAGACTCTGAAATACACAGATTCTGGAGCTGGATGCTCACCAGCCAACAAGCAATAACTCTATCACTGGTAGTAGAGTGCGGTAGCCCCTGGCATCTGGTCACAATGTAATTGTTAGCACTTTCACAAGTGGGTTGGGAGACCAGTTGAAAAGGACGTACTGTCTTGCGCAATGTCTCTATTGTGTAAGAGGCATGGGAGAAATGATTCTATGAGGACAACGGAACTGTATGGCTATTGTTGAGAGCCACTGATAAAGTGAAAGGAGAAAAGATCAGGCTCCAGTGATCAATAACCAACTTGAGGCAAAATGTAGAAGAAGCCTAAGGGCCTGCTTATTAACATTTCAGTGGACCCTAATGTCTTATAGCCAAAGCATAAGCAGATGGAGGGCCAGGCTCAGGGCTTAACTATAAAAGTAGGGGAACTTAGGGGCACCTGGGTGGCTCAGTGGGTTAAAGGCTCTGCCTTCAGCTCAGGTCATGATCTCAGGGTCCTGGGATTGAGCCCCGCTTCAGGCTTTCTCCTCAGCGAGGAGCTTGCTTCCCCCTCTCTCTCTTCCTGCCTCTCTGCCTACTTGTGATCTCTCTCTCTGTCAAATAAATAAGTAAAATTAAAAAAAAAAAGTAGGGCAACTTCACAACAAGGTTGAAGTAGCCCTGTAATTTGAGACCTAGCTATCTAGGTATATATGTTTGAAAAAGGAATTCCCAAATTCCCAGAAGCTAGCAAGCCTATAAAAGGGGGCCTTTCCCCTTGTCAGAATACACTGGAACCCCTTGACTGGAGAACACTCAGAAGATTCACCTCATGCAGGTGACTTGAAGGACCATGCTCTCTTCTTCTTACCTCCCTCCCTGCACTCCACCTCCTCTCCTCATAACCAGACCAATAATCTCAGCACAGACTGGGGATATGCTGGGCTGAGCAAGGAGGAGAGACAAAACACAGAAGGAGCTACGGCCAGGGTAGTATGCTTGGGGCTGGTTACTGGAGTTGCTGACTCGGGAAAGTAGAACCTAAAATTAAGTGAGGGAGAGTTTGAAATGGAAGTAATCTCTTGTGAAATAAAACTTAATAGACCAGAAAGGACCCCAGAGACTGCACTGATATAGTGCTGGGAATGCTCCTGGAAGCTTGGAAAAAGTGATGACCACACTAAGTGGAGAAGCACCGGAACTGGCCTGCAGGTGGTAGAGGGAAGGCTCAAAAGGCACAAAGAAGTGGGCTTGTGAAGACAGATATACTACTTAAATCTAAAATGGCTACCAGCCAAGTATATTCTACATTCTGCAGGAAGGCGGGGGGCACCAGCAGCATTGAGCAGCTTAGTGGTGGCTGTCCTCTTCCCCAGCTTAGGTCGGGGATGGTGGTGAGATGCTGCCACAGATCCGGGCTCTCTGAGAACAAGGAGGGATCATAGTTAGCTGTCTTTAAATGTCAGAAGCGGGGCGCCTGGGTGGCTCAGTGGGTTAAAGCCTCTGTTAAAGCCTAAAGTGATCTCAGGGTCCTGGGATCGAGCCCCGCATGGGGCTCTCTGCTCAGCGGGGAGCCTGCTTCCCCTCACCCTCCCTCTGCCTGCCTCTCTGCCTACCTGTAATCTCTCTCTCTCTGTCAAATAAATAAATAAGATCCTTTTTAAAAAATAAACATCAGAAGCAAGGTACGTACAATTACAGCAACCAGCGACAAGCTCAGAGTGGTGCCAAGGGAGGTCTGTCTGACTTGCAGGGCCCTATGAGATGGTTAATTATCGGGAGCAGGCAGGGCTGCTGCTACACAGTGGGGTCAGAGAAGAACATGGCTGGTGTTCAGTGTACCCAGTGCGGTATCTCTGGTGATTTCATGTCCGCTTTTAACTATCAACGGGCAAGTGCAGAGAAGCGTGTGATAATCAGGGACTTGGGTCCCTTAGAGATGAGAGTCTGGATTATCCCATCGGACAAGCCACCTACACCAGCAGAAACTGAACATCACTAGTGGAGGAAGGGGATGACGAGTACTAGTTAGGGCCTCCTAAGTACATTGTGCCCACTCTGCGTGGAGGAGGAAGAGGTTTGATGAACATACGTCATATGTACATGGGCTCCTGGGTCATGGCAAATAGTTTGGCTGATTAGTGAGGGGCTCTAGGAGGAAGAGAACTGGGAGACTGGCGACAAGGAAGTCAGGGGGAGAGGTAAGTAGAAAGCGTGTGGGAGTGCCACAGAACACGTGTACCCCTGAGCCTCTTGTGACTGACCTCCGCAGAAGAGGTGAAGAATTTGACCCATCCCGTGGATGCTAATCAGCCTTTCTCCTTAGCCGTCCTGGTGGTTGCTAAATGACCCATGAATTAGTGATCATAGTAGAAGGGATTGAGGCTGAACGTGGCCCCACGCCATGTGGGTCCCTCTTGTTAAGTCTGAGCTAGCTTCTGCTTCTGCTAAGTCCAGCCCACCAGCAACAGAGAGGGACGCTGAACCTCCAGCCCACCCCCGTTCCTCAGGGAAGCCACGTGGGGGTCGTTCACCTCTAACTCCTAACACCTGGGGGGCGCCGCAGTTCATGTTACGGGAGCCAACGCATACTTCGGAGAAGAGTCTGCCTTTCCTGTTTGCAGTGCCTCGGCCAGCATTGCCATCTGACCCATCAACACCGTAGCTCCCACAAATTGCCTCGGGCCACGGAGCCCTTTTTTTTTTTTTGACAAAAAAATAAAAAGGAAAAAAAAAGAACAGTGACGATAGACTCGTGACCAAAGTGTTACCAAGTGCCTTATTCCCCAACAGTAGCCTGCCTGATTAAATGGCAGGGCAGTCTGCCGAAGGCTCAGCTGGCTTGGGTTGGTTGGTCGGCTTGGGGGCAATCTCTTGCATGGTTGGAGCGCTGGATTCTGGGGAGTAGCAGATGCATTCAACCACTGGCTGATATGTGCTACTTTATCTCCAGTAGCTGCAATATATGGGCCCATGAAAGTTGAAAGTAAGGGTGCCTCTACTGACCGTCATACTCCATGACCCACTTGTGAGATTTGTGCTCCCTGTTCCCATAATCTGTATCTATTACACACGACATACATGGGTACATATGTGTTTGTGTGCACACAGGCACACACATATATAATGAACCCAATGATCGCACTGTAAAGGATACATTCAAAGCCCGGGAGATTGCACGCATGCCTTCCATTTAAAGCAGTGTGTTACATCTATGCTGATTTAATCATTAACATTAGTAAGAGGCCAATTATACTGTTCAAGAGTTAAGATGTTTTATGAGAAAATGACAAAAAGATACATGTAATCATTGCAATGCCAGTTTACCATCAGATAGGATGTGCAGTAATCCCTTTAGCAAGCTTAAGCTTTTACATATTAATGGCAATATTGGAGAGTAGGAAGATGCCTTTTACGGCATTGCTGAGGTCCTTACAATAAAGAAATGCCTTTGCCAGTTGGCCCTATTACTGGAATGTATTGGGAGAATAATGCTGTTTCGTGGGCCTGCCCCTCCCCACTACTAGGGCCTGGGGTGGTTTTTTAAAAGCAATGCTGTATAGCAATTAATAATGAGGAGGGGAAAAATTCATTTAGACGTTTGGCAACATCTTTGTGGCACTCAGTATGGGACCCATATAGAGTAGATTTGCCCTGCAGAGAAATGCTGGCAATGCTTTATTCTTAAACATACGATTAACCAGCTGCCAGAGACAATAGAACATTTAAAACTTCCATTCCAGGGACCAGGTTACCATCTATAGGTCTCAGAGCTGCTAAAATGTATTTTAAAATGAGCTACAGGGCACAATGCGTGTTTCCTCATGCGTAAGACAAAAACCTTGGGTTAGACTATGGGCTCGCCCGTCCTCTCTGGCCTATAGAACTTCACAACGTAAAGGCAAATCAAGCGGCAAAGAAAAACAACCTGTTGACTTCATGAGTCAGAAACCAAAGAAAAGGAATCAATAGTAAGTCTAAAGGAAAATGTCTTAATTGGTTAAACAATGACAGCTACTCTCATCCATTCGGAAAGATAAGCTGAGGAAGGAGCTGAACGTATTCATTCCTGGGTATCGCAATCTACCAAAGTATCTACCTTTTCTTTTGAACTTAAAAAATTATAGAGACGACGCCCCCCTTGTCAATCAAGAGTGAAAAGGATAACTAGATATGGAAGTCTATTCGACAATGACAATGAGCAAGAAACAGCACAGGTGCGTCTCATGAAGACAACGTTGTGAGAAAGCAAGCCACCAAAGCGCACCAACTGCACGATACCACTTGTGACAGCTCAGAAACAGGATCACTGGACTCCATTGTTGAGGATGCAGACAAAGCGGGTGGAATCGTGGGGGAGAAATCAGGCCACGAGCAACACACCGCTCAGGATGGAGATGAGCGCTGGGAAGGGCACAGGACATGGTCATGGTTGAGAAAGGAAATCTGTGGTGCTCCCCAAGTGCTCTTACACTCTTTTTCTTGACCTGGGTGGCAATCACATGGCATTTGCTTACTAATTGTTTGCAAAAGCTTACAAATATGTATTTTATGCCCTTTTCTTTGTATACATTGTTTCACAATACGAAATATAGTGGAAAATATAGTTAAGAACATTGTATGCATTACCCAGAACTGATTTTAACATGCTATCCTTTTAAAAATAAAATAAATGGGACCTGAGAGCTACAAGTAGGGTCCCCTTATGCACTTTCCAGTCCCCTCTCCCCCTGCTCTGAAGCAACGATGACATGGAGTTGGTGCATATTCTTCCTGTCTTTGTTTTTATAATAATTTTCTGCACATGTGTTTCGTGAATAACATATTTCCTTGTGCATGTTTGAAACGTACATCAATTATTGGATGCATGTATTATTCTGCCAACTTACTTTTTGCACCCAGACTTGTTTGTAAGATCTGTCCATGTTGGTATAATAAAGGGGGCTCTGCTTCCCCATGCCCTGTTTCCTCATCAGCAAATAACGATGATGATAATGGGTTTTCATGAGGTCAAAGTGAGTCTAATCTAATTAGTTAATCTAATTTTATCTGCTGTGTAGAATGCCATCACTTCTTTGTCCAGTTATTTATCTCTTTTTTACTGACGGACATTTAGGGATTTCCAACATTTGGAATTATAAGCAAGGCTATAATATAAATAACTGTGTATTCCCGCCTTTTAAAAAACATCCATTTGGCATCTCCCTTAGACCTTCATGGGCCAGCGTGTTTTCTGGCTCCAACTTTGGTAAGAGTGTGAGGGAAGCCCCAGAACAGAGCAAGGCTTCATATCTTGGGAATTCAAGGGCAGTTGTGAAAGCCTAGGGTTTTTTAGGATGAAACTCAATAAAAGTTGGGGGAGGAGAGGAATCACGGAGAGCCAGACTTAACATTACGTATTTTGTCTGTGTTGTCTCATTGATATAGACAACAAACAGTCTCTCCATTTTTCAGATGAGGAAACTGAGGCCTGACTAGTTTAGGATGGGATAGAACAGAAAGGATAATTGGGTGGACCCCAAAAGCCCGTGTCTTATAAAAATCCTATTGCACTTGAACTGAGGCCCAGGTAGGATTTCTCCTTCCAGATGACCTTGATCAGAATCTTTGCCTACCTCTGCCCTTTGCAAAGGCCCGATTGGTGCGGAGTGGTGTTCAGGGAGTGGAGGGGGAGAGGAGACAGGGTGGGAGAATAGAAAGCGATATGCTACAGAGATGATTATGGAAAGTTGACAGCTGCCCAACACACTGTGTCCCTGGCAACACCTGTTGAGTCTGCCACAGTGGTGGAGAGTCAGATGAAGAAAGACAGCTGTATACATGCCAATAGCAGCAGGAAGCTGTGCTGGGCTCGCGCTCAGTGCCAAACTTGCTGGCCCCGATTCAAATGGCTGGGTGTCCACTGAGTTTGCCAGCGACTAAGCCCAGGGAATACATTTGCATTAACACCGCTCGCCACCTCCCCCCGGCTCCAGCCTCCCCTGTCCCTCCCCCGTCGCCCAGAACAGAGTTCCTCTTCCCAGAATGTCATCTTCAGGCTGCTTTTCAGAACCTGTATTTCAGTGGAACATGAGGTAAGCCAGATGCTGTCCTGAATTGCCTCAAAGGAAGCCAGCATCAGCAATCGAGAGCAAGACCAAAAAAAAAAAAAAAAAAACCCACAAACCTCCATTTCAGGTTTTTCGCAGTTGGCTAGAAAAATATGTTGGGTAATTTTAATTTTTGGTGTGTGTGTGAAAAGAAAGAATAGATGGGGTTTTACGTTTTATCTCATGCAAACATTGGGCTCACCCAGACCCTTCCTTTATTCGCGCAACTTGAAATTGGGGGATTCTTGGCTAAGCAGGGACAGTTTCACGATTGCAGTGGGATGTTACAGGAAAGTTTGGCTCTGCCTACGAAATTGCTTTCAAAAATGGAGAAGGGGTAGATATGTCTAATTTCTTCTTATCTTTTCTCAAGACTCAGAGGATACTCTTGAGGAGTACGAAGTCTCAGATCTGGATGAGGGAATTTTTTTCTCTGCACAGGTCACTGTTCATGATTTAGAATAGAGATCTATCCTATCTATCTATCTATCGCTATATTATGGCATGCCATAATTTCATCCACTTCATGCCAGCATGCAGTAGAGGTGGTGGGAGCCTTAAATTCTTGAGGAAGAGAGCAGCTTTGTGGATTACTGTTTTTGATAGCCTTTCTCTCAGAGGTCTTAAAGGATAACTAGACCTCAAATGATAGAAATTACCCTGTTCTTTTTTCTGACCTTCTAACATCACACACACACACACACACACACACACACACACACACTCTCTCTCTCTCTCTCACACACACACATGCATACGCGCACATACTCCTGATAAAGGCTCTCACTTCATTTCAATGTGGTGTTTGGGAAGGAAGATCATTAACACTCCTGATTCCATTCCCTCCTAATGATGATAAATCATTCTTGAATAGCTTTTGGTTGAAATAATAAATTAGGTCACAAATTCTTAGTGAAGCAACACATGAGTCAAAAATTTTATATACTTACCGGATATACTTACCTACACACATAAAGGCACATATCCAATGACGTTCAATATGGCATTTTTCAAATATTAGCAAAAGACTCAGAGAATCCATCTGTAGGGCATATCTCATTGATAGTACATCTATAAAAAGAACACTCTCGAGTGTTAAGAAGCATGAATTAGCTCTGTAGGCTAACTTTCAAGACACATCAAGGGCAAAAAGCAAGGCGTAGAATAATTTGTGTGGTGTGCTACTATTTGTGTAAACATAGAAAGGAAATACACACATATGCATATATATATATGCCTATCTCTACATAGACTCTGTCCAGAAGGATAAATAAGAAGCATTTAGCAGTGGTTAACTCTGGAAATGAGGGCCAAGTGATCTGATACATATATTTTACTATGTATTGTTTTGTACTATTTAAATTTTTTCCATTACTGTATACATGAACCACATTTTCAAAAGTATAAAAAATAAAGTAATAAACATTTCTCACTAAGCTCTCAACTTGAGTACTAGATATTTAATTTGTAAGTTCATTTAAACTGCAAACGATGTCACACACAACTACTTTGACCAGTATTATAGATTAGCAACTTGATTAAATGTAACTGCCTAGTGACTAGTTAGAAAATATGAGTCAATGTAGTCAAAAGATCCATTATAACTATAAATGATGAGGTACTTTTTCTTCCTCAGTCACATAAGTCAGCTCAGGATCATTGTTGCTCACCATGAAATAAGATTGCTTTTAAGGACTTAACTGCCATAATTTTGCAATAGCATTTGAGCCCCCAACCCCTTATTTTGCACTTTGAAAGCGTTTGGTGTTTTCAGTTTACATTCATTCTTGTATATACATATTCACATGATTCTATGTATAATAAATAATGGGAAGAACTGGTGGACATTTTTCATGGATCCAAGAACATACTTGAAATGTTCATCTACCTTCACAACAGAATGCTGTCTCTCCACTCTCTTTTCTATAGACAGTATGTCAAAGAAATAGAAAGAGAGGAAATTTTTGCCTTTAGAGTTCATTAGATATAAATTTTTTTTTTCCTTTTTAGAGAGAGAGAGAGTGGTGAGAGGCAGAGGGAGAGGGAGAGAGAGAACCTTAAGCAGATCCACATCCAGCACGGAGCCTGCTGAGGGCTTGATCTCATGACCCAGAGATCATGACCTGAGCCAAAATCAAGTTGTTGCTTAACTGACTGAGCCACCCAGGTGCCCCAGTATCTAAATTTTGATATTGCCCTTGAATGAAAGCACATTGAGCTTTATTAATTTATTGATTATGGCAGTATAGTTGATATACAATGTTATATGAGTTTTAGGTGTGCGGCATTGTGGCTCGACGATTTCGTACATGGCTCAGTGTTCACCACATTCAATGCAGTCAAGATTTAAATCAGAGACGGGCTTGTTCCCTGATGCTAAACGATGTCAGTATCTTCAAGTTGATTTGCGCATGTGCCGTTCTCTAGGGCAGATTCCCCTAAGAGGACCGGTGTTGTGGCAGGCATCCAATCCGAGTGAGCCTACATGAAACACAAGGCACACGTTTAAAGTAGGTAACCCTTAAAAAAAAACCCAGACAGCCCATTCTTGAGGTTTTATGTGTGCATAAGACCAGAATCCTGGAAAGCACAAATGTGTTTTATGAGATGACAATTTTATGGTTACATAATCTTAAATTCATGCAAAGAATTTTGACTCTTTGAAAAAGATACAAGTGCAGTCCCTTGATGATGTTTCTTGTTTCTCAGAAACAAGAGATCAAGAGTTTTGACCTCCTCTAATACTACCCCTTAATTTCACTTGTTTTGAATGCACCTGATTTGATACACTAATTCTTTCTCTGTGTTTCTCTTCATTGAGACACAGCATTTTCTATTGAGAATTCAACCTTAAATGTAGCAGTCTGAAATTGAAAGGCAACTTTTAAGGCGTTATGCCTCATCTTTCAGCACAATAGTTTTCACACATATGTTTTTAAAGTGGCAAAACATTTTGTTCAAAGGAAATAGTAGATATACAGAATGTTAAAAAGGGGGAGGGATAGGGGGAAGCGGAGCTAGAGTGACTGAGAGAGAGAGAGAGAGGGAGAGAGAGAAGGAGAGTGAGTGTGTGTGTGTGTCCATGTGTGCTAAGCATATGGAGTCCGACTTACTGAAATACCCCTTCTCCAATGCTCTCTTATGACAATTTCCATTAGTGGTCAATAAATCTAATGAGTATTCTCACGATGTGGGATCCGTATGCTGAGGCTGACCTATAACAATGAGTTAAATCCATGTTCGCCTCTTTCTTGCACAGAGATCAAAAAGAGCCGAGTGAAAGGTCAGAGGACAGAAATGGTTCCCCTAGGATTTCTCTTACAGCTCTCTGATTATTATGAGTTATGCCAGGATTACAGTTTAGGATTTGAAGACACTTGTAATAGGAAATATGATAAGACAACTTGCAGTGGCTGGGTTGAGAAACATGCTCACAGCAAAAAAGCAGGTTGTTTGGTAAAGAAGTTAATTTCTGAATTTCTACGGACAAAGATGAAATGAAAGTCACTCTATATTGAAAAACACCATGATATGTTCAGTTTCTTCTGTAGCTCAAATAATCTTTGTGTTGTATATTTCAATTTTTTATCTATGTGTGATTGTATAGTGACATTTCCTTTACCAGCCATGAGTCATCCAACCCCTCACCTTGGCATAAGTTAATAGAGCTAATAGCTATTTATCCTAAAATGTCTATTAAATTAGAGGTTTTATGGCCACGCTCCTCTGCTCAAATAAATTCAAACGTTTATGGAATGAAAGGCAATTTACATATGGCATTGTTAGCCCCCGATATCTAGGAAAAGCCTTGAAATATTTATTTCTCAAAGAGAAACCAAGAAAGATATTGAAAGTCTTTCCCATTTGTTAAAGGAAAAGCAGAATTCACTTCATCACTCTACGAATAGAAGTCCATGTGTGTCTCTTGGCATATTTAGTATGAATAAAGAAAGATCAAGCAACAACTTTTATTTAATATAGACTAGGTGTTGGGGATTATCTTTTATAAGCTTTTCAGCCTAGAAGCCCAGTTCAAAAATCTTCATTTACTAGTTATATCTAATCATTCTGGTCTTCTCATATTCTTATTATTTTTATATCTAATTATGTTTCACATCTTCTATTTTTTGCTTTTGTTAATGTGTTGCTTCAAAATTTGAGGTGTCTTACCCATGCATATTTTATCTCTACAACTAAACCATAAATTTCATGAGGGTAAACTTCTTCAGTGTCCTCAAAGAATACCAATTTTAGGCTTCTGTACCAGATGATCTACGCAAAAAATGAGTGTTTATGGCCACTTCCTACACTCTTACTTCTTCTTAACCTGTGGTCGGTTTACACTCAAGGAAAACAAACTGATTTGTAGTCTGAATAAGCAACATTCAATACGAAGCTAACTAAGAAGCAAAATTATGTATAAAAATAACATAAATTGCCCATCAAGCAAAATATAAGTGTTTTTTTGCACTATCCACCATCTCCGGTCCTTAAACAGAAAACATTATTGTCTGATTAAAATTACATCCATTACGAAGAAGCAATATTTCTAAATAGGTTCCAAACACTCATGACTTTGGACATGTTTAATGGTCTTGCATTGTAAGAAAAATTGGTAGACCTTTATACCTTTCTGTAAAGTATACTAAATTATTATTATTATTATTATTATTATTATTATTTTGTATTCTGGTAAATCCAGAGGGTTTTTAAGTGGCTAGGTATGGTTTTAGAATAAGCATTATCGGGGGGCACCTGGGTGGTTCAGTCAGTTAAGTGTCTGTCTTCAGCTCAGGTCATGCTTTTAGGGTCCTGGGATCAAGCCCAACATCAGGCTCCCTGCTTGGCAGGGAGTCTGCTTCTCCATCTCTCTCTCCCCTCCCCCACCCACTGGTGCTCTCTCAAATAAATAAAATCTTAAAAAAAATAATAGGCATTATATGTATCATTATTTTTAATTTATGTTTTTGGTATTATTACATGTGGCCATAATATATAAAGGAAGTTGTTCTGGGTCTTAAAATCAAGAGGAGGAATTCTACTCCCGTGTTGAAGTAGATCACTATCTTGGGGTCACCACCAGTCTTCCTTATCCTCCCTCTTAGCAACAGGCATCTACAAGGATGTACAATGTTCAGGATAGTCAGACCTGAGTTTGGATCCCATGCTACTTGGCTAAGTGAGTGCATAACCTTGGGCAAGTTTCTTAACCTCTTCTATCCTCAAATCTTCATCTATAAAATAAGGACAATCAAGATCATAAAGATTAAATAAGATATTGAATGTCCAATACTTAGTACAGTTCCAGGGCCATATTAAGGTTCTTGAGAAATGTCTGCTATTCTGATTAGCAGATGCTCCTCTAAGTTGTAATTTGACTCTAGAAAGGACAACTCTGTTCTCCAACTCCAGGCTACTTCTCTGGACAAGGTCATGGAAAGTGTGCTTCACAGCAATAGTGGCCATATTTGATCAAGTATCCTATTCTCTTCATGTAGGTGGGAGACCCAACGGAGATCTGCAAGTGAATGTAAGCTGATGTCTAGGTAGGACGCACTTGCAGAGTTGGACATACTTGCAAAAAAGTAAATCTTACAGTGGATTGTATTTGAGTACCAATGGCATTTAATGAGAAGTTCGGGTCCCAACTTGGGTGCTTGGGTCCCAAGCCATGGAACTTTCTTAGAAGTCAGAGCATTTTACACCAATGGGCTTTGATACTTATCCCCTCAGGTGGTGTCTGAAGTACATTTTTGTGCTCTGAATACTACACTTTTCTCAGATTTCTTTACTATGGTCTCTATGATACTTTCAGCTTGCTCCACACCCTCTTGCTCCTCTCCCAATTCCAGAGATGCTTCCATTTGGCTACAAGATGTGTCCAGTCCTTTCCCAGGGCATCAAACAAAACCACATGAACTGAAGCACTCACAGATGTATCTTCAAATCAGTGGGGTTGAGAAACTCTCTAGCGCCACATCTTTTGTTGAAAACCCAGATCACTGCGATGGTGGTCCCTTCCCCCTCTCTCACACGCATGCTCTCCCTCTCTCTCTCTCTCAAAATAAATTAAAAAATAAATAAATAAAATCATTTTTAAAAAGTAAATGGAATCATACAGTATGTAAGTTTTGAGACTGACTTTTTTCTGCTCAGTATAAAGCCTTTGAGATACAGATAGGATGTTTCCTGTATTGTGTGGTGGACATTCATTGGTTTCCTTCCTTCTCTTTCCACTAAGAGCACATGAATTTTCTTTAAGAGGATCTCCATCCATTCTCAATCCACTCACCCCTCACCCCCCCCAAAACAAGCCCAATCTCCTGGGTGGTCACATGATCAAAATCTGTTCTCAACTGTCTCCCAGAGTGAGGGGCAGGGGCAGGCTTGGAGACAGGTATCCTACTTGTTACAGTACACAGTGTTAAGTCTTCTAATAATGACAGTGTAGAGAAAGAGGGTGAAAATAATAAAATTCTGACAAGGCATTTGGAAAACCTTCTCAGGGGAGGAGATATTTGGGTTGAATCTTGAAGGCTGAATAATATTTTTCTAGCACAGAAAGTGGAGAGGGCAACAATAAATCATTATCATTGCCAGTGAAAGATTAAGAACAGATACCCAAACCCATATGTTGAAAGACAGAGAAATACATGGAGATTATGAGTACTATTACCTGAAAATACATCTGCATGTAAGAACGCAGAAAAAAAATCTATGAACTAAGCATTTATTGCTAGTCAATTTAGGAAGATAATTATTTAACTAAGACCTCTGCTATTAAAGGCTATTGACAAATGAAATTGTGTTTAGATTTGAAAAGTGTGTGCAAATTTTATGAAACATACATAATTATATTAAGAAATTCAAATTAGAAAAAAGATATTTCATTAAAACGTAAAGACTTATTTAAACTAGGGGAAGTATAAAGAGGAGGCTAACTGAAGAATTTATCAACTTGTCTTTCTGACCTGTTTGATCTTTAGACACATTCAGTCCACCATACTTCTTTTCCCTCCATCAATCTTGGTATACGAAGAGAAACGCTGTAGAGGGATTACCACAATCACTCGGCAAAATAGTAATAAGAATCTCTCAACACATTGACTGACATTCTTCTGCTCAATTGCTGAAGCATAGCTTTGGATTGACCCACTCCACATTCAACCCTCCCTTTTGTGTGCTTTCTGAACTGTAGAAGCTAGAAAGCTGAAAACTACATTTCCTACACCCCCTTCCAGCTAGGTACTCAGATGTACTTTGGTTTCACCAATCAGATATGTTTGAATTTTATTTATTTATTTAACAAAGACACAAATATAGAACTGAGTTAAGAAGAATTAACAGGTCTGCTGCTTTGGGGTGTTCTGGAAACTCAGCCTCGAATATGTTTCTTTGGCAACCACATCCATTCCATAAACCATGCCGTATGCTATAATAAATTCGTGGCTGCCTCAGTGAACCAGAGTAGATTCTGTTCTCTGTGTAACTAAACCCTGACTAATATCGCCACCTTTGGTCAAAGTTTCTGGATTTGATTTAAAAAAAAAATACATGAACATTTAGGGGTGGATTTATGTACTAAAAGTAGAATTTGGTGCTGAGCACCCAAAGTTTTTATTTTAAAATAAAATTTTTGCTTTTGTCATTGCTCAAAATGGAAATCATTTTGTAGGTTTAATTTGGGTTATAAATGAACTTGTGCCCATAATAAATACGTTAGATAATAGTGAAAGCAATAAGAAAGAAAAAAAAAGTTTATTTACAAATCTTTTATCTGAGATAATCTCTGTTCTTTTCTGTATTTGGACATATAGCACACAAACTTTGTAAATCAAAAACATAACAAAAAAATTGCTCTGTAAATATGCTTTTCACATGATATCTTGTGAACATATTTTCATATCAAATCTGTATCACTGTTATTAAATTCTTAGAGACTGTATATTTCTTCCTGTTATTTTTATAACCCATTCCCCATTTTGGATATCCAGGTTGTTTTAAATTTTTAGTTGTTACGAACAAAGCCAAAATTAACATTTTTCATTTCCTCTCTACTTATTTCCTCAATGTATTTACATTGTAGGAGAGGAATTTCTAAGTCCATTGTAAAACTTATTGATGTGTATTGCCAGATTGCCCTTTATACAGAATGTATCAATTTCCAAGGTCACCAGCAGCTCTACTAGTGTCTATTACTTTGCATGTCACCAAACCTGGGTACCAATGGTCTGATCACAAGACAGGGGAGAACCAAATCTCACTTTATTTTGTTGCTTTCATCCTCTCATCTTTCATAAAAAAGAAAAAAGAAAGTCCCAATCCCTGTATTTTTTAATTGTATATATATATTTCTTCTCCCTATAATCACTTTTATTATTTGCGCTTCTGCAGTTCAGAATTATTATCCAGACAGGTTTCTTATCATGATGGTAAATATAGATAGGCATTTAAAAGCTTCAAGTGGGGCACCTGGGTGGCTCAGTTGATTAAGCATCTGCCTTCAGTTCAGGTCATGATCCCAGGGTCCTGGGATTGAGTCTCACCCGCTTCCTGCTCAGCAGGAAGCCTACTTTCCCTCTCCCACTCCCCCTGCTTGTGCTCTCTCTCTCTCTCTTTTTCATCAAATAAATAAATAAAATCTTAAAAAAAAAAGCTTCAAGTGTTCTGAACTATGATTTCCGAAGCTAACACTGAATCAGATGGCACATTTCATGTTTCATTGGCTACAGTGACATTGTAGGATGTAGAAGCCCAGTGGCACAGCTTCAATCACTCAGGTTTGGAGAGGACAGCCCCCGGCAATCTGTATATGGTTCTGTGGTGCAAGCTATCCAAGCTCATTTGATTGCTACCTCTGGATACCCGTAGTCTCTCTTCAAACAGCCACGGGGCTCATTGCTATTATTAATCTGTCTCTGTTGCCAGATTCATAGCTTCAGAGTAAGAAAATATTATCTGAGCAAATATTTAAGCAGAATTCTCTACACTGTTATGCTTCATTAAAGAACAGTTTTCCTTCAGTTTGTTCTGGAGTAAAGTGAAAGGCTCCAAATCAATACACTCTCCAGTTTGCCCCAGCCTTCCCCACCCCCCACCACAGTGGGAAGACAAGGGCTTCTCAGGAAGAAAAGATTTATGAGGATGAGCCCGTCTCTCCTATTCATGCCCTTCTACTAGAATTCGATCTGTGGTCAGAAAATTGTGAAGGAAATGGAGAAAATGAAGGATATTGGTCTGCACCCTCCCTCATGCAAAGTGGTTAAATGCCACAGACATTCTTCTGCCAATCTGCTGGCTGACGCGTATGCTTTTTGTTGGCCCATTCAACAACATCCTCTTTGTGGGTTTTCCTATGCGGCAGAAGCTTTCAGGTATGTGTCTGGATTGGAAAGCGTAAAAACGCCTCATCTGTAGAGTATCTTAAAGTGGTATGGTGTCAGGACTCCTATCCTAAGATACTGTAGGGTCTTCCCTACCCCTTTCTCTTTCAGCAGTCCCCTCCCTGCTCCCCACTTGAATATACATGCTATAGAGAGCACCAGGGGAAAGTGACTAACTGTGAAAGAACACCAAACGGACAAAACAAAAAACAAAAAACAAAATGCTAGACATTGAAATTATTGATCTGGATATGTAGCGTTTGTATAACAAACTGGTGTGATTTATCAAACACAAACCCTGGAAAGAGGTGTTCCTAAAATTTTTAATCACTAATATTTTTGAGAGTACTGGAACACTTGTCTTTTTGGTGTGGTTCACACTGGCATGGGTGATTGAGGGAAATTTTTGTTTTTTCTTAAAAGGGGCTGTTTGCAGAGCAGTGTCTTTGGCTGCTGGTGTTCATGTTGATAACTACCCATTCACGTTTTTGCTGATAATAACCTATGAGTGGGAGAAATGCCCATACGCTTATGGAGCTTATGGAGAGACTTGGAAGGGTGAACTTTTCAAACTCCTATTTGGTCCATCTCAGATCAGGAAAATATGGAGCCAATAAGCCAGATTCCACCCCACACCCTCTTTTTGTGTGTGTGTTTCAAGTTTTTATTTAAATTCTAGTTCAGATTCCCTTTCTCTTAAGAACTTCCTCCTTTCCATTTTTATATCCATGCCCACTGAAAAATGGCTGACAGTAGCTCATCCCACCTTATTTTCTATTAAAGCTTTGTGGAGTAAAGGCCATGGAGTCTATAGTCTCAGTGTCTTCAGACAGACGAATCACTTCTATTATTTCATAACTTCAAAAAAGTTGTGGCATGTCTGTGTAATGGATTGCTGGTGAAGCTGTCGGAGTTGGTTTGTACAGATGTTTTTTCAGCATACATAAAGAAGGAAAACCACAATTTATTGTTTTGGATCACAAAGTTGTATTTAGAATTACAGATTAAAATATCAAACTTTTATCTTATATTTAAAAATAGCCATTTTATTATATTAAGAAAAAACATCTAGTCTATCTTGTTATTTATTTATCACAAAGAAGAGAGAAGTGAAATCCGTATTTAAAAGGCTGTGGAACATTGTGCATTTAAAGTACTCAGCAAGTTATTCCCTAAAGCACTCCATATGATATGTAAATCTTTTGATCTTTCACAAAATGCATGAATACTATAAAGAATAATGAGTACAAGCCTGGAAAATACAATATTGACTGTCAATGTAGTGCACTTAGCCACAATTATTATTTGCGTGGCTTTTGCAACATCACTGGAGGGGATACTTCTGTGAATATGTTAAGTACATACCGGTGTCTGCTAAAGAAGATTTAATTTTATAAGAAAGAATTCTTTTTCCCTTTCCCCTTCCATTGGTTATTCTTTTTTTTTTTTTAAACCATTTTCTCAAGACAGAGAGAATCTTTGAGAAAGGATGGAATTGACTAGAATTTAACAAGTGAAGCCTTGCTACCTTGTTGCTATTAATTACCATATGATGGATAAAATAACTTGGCCCTGGAAAGTATCACTCTATGATACCCTGCAGAAATAATATTTAAGTCATGGTAAGCTATTCTTTATAGAAATCTTTATTTAAAACTAGTTTAGCTATGTGAATGAAATTTCTTCAAAAATCGTTTGAGTAGTTTGGAGAATGGTTTAATTGGCATTTCTGAACATTTTAGAAATTACCAATTCTGTTTGGACTTGGCAGGATTTATTTGAGACAAACAAATAAAACACAATCTTTTTTAAAAAAAGATTTACTTATTTGGAGGATACGGGATGAGAGAGGCAGAAGGAGAGGGAGAGAGAATCTCAAGCAGACTCCATGCTGAGCACGGAGCCTGAGGCAGGGATCTACCTCAGGACGCTGTGATCATGACCTGAGCTGAAATCAAGAGCTGGATGCCCAACCAAATGAGCCACCCAGGCATCCCAAGACACAATCTTTTTTATGTATCCATTAAAATTTTGATATTTGAATTCAGTTAGTTTTAGTCAAAGTAATGAGCTATTGTGTGGTTGTGGCTAGCTGTGTTTGCAATGTAATAGGGCCTGGTTAATTAATCCAGTCCTAAAAATGCAGAGTGATGGCTAAGGACAAATGGCTCACTGGTAGAAGCAATATGCCACAAGATTTGGGAGTAATTCATGTGCAAATGGGAATAAAAATTGATTCCCACGATGAGGTATGTAATCCCAAGATGTTGGTGTCTCAACATACACAGAGACGTGAATTCAAGAAATGCTACTTGGATGCATAGCTGTATTAAACCTTTTAAACTGAAGTTTTCAAGAGTGTATGAATAAATTTTGATACTAAAATTTGCTTAGAAATGCAAAGAACCAACAATATCTAATAGGATTTTGATAAAGAAGTACAAATTTGGAGGACTTTTCTACCTGATTTTGTGACTTACTGTAAAGCTACAAAAATCAAGATAATGTGGTATTGGCATATGGACAGATAAATAGGCAATAGAACAGAATAGAGAGCCCCATTTTTACAATCATTTGATAAAGGTACCTAAGTAGTCTAATAGGGAAAAAAAATCTTTTCAACAAATGCTGCTGGAACAACTGGATAGCCAAATGGCAGGGAGGCAGGGGGAGCGATATGGGAGTGAATCCCATATCACGTTATACACAAAAATCAATTCGAGATGGATCATGCACATAAATGTAAAAGCTAGAACTCTAAAGATTTGTGAAGAAAGTATAAGATAATATTTTTTGCAACCTGAGGGTAGGCAGAAGCTTCTTAGGACACAGAAAGTTTGCAGATGGCAGACCATGGGACTTCTTAGCCTCTGTAATCACGGGAGCCAATTCCTATAATAAATCTCTTTTGTATGTGTCTTTTATGCATATGTACAGATAGTTATGTGTTATATAGGTATAGATATGTGTATGTGTGTATACATATATTACACTAAATTTTTTATACTACACACTTACATACACACACACACTTCCATGTATATATTCCATTGGTTCTCTTTCTCTGAGGAATCTGGACTATAGAGCCACTTTGAGTAATCACCTCTTCAGCAAACATGTTCATTGGTTCCTTCATTCAAGTCTGCTATGTGCCAAGTTCTAAAATAAAGCTGAGATACACAGATGATTGCAAATTAATTCCAATCTTCAAAGAATTTGCAGTCAGTTTGGGGAGACTGAAAACGATGTAAACAAATAATTGCTCTGTGGTGAGATCACCCCTATAAAGACAGAAGTGCAAAGTACCAACATGGTGTGGGCAGGGTGTGACCAACCTTGTCTAGAGAGAGGCAGGCAGGATACTCGAGAGGAGGAGAGCATGAGGTGGTTCATGAGCCAACAAAGTGGAGGGGGCATTCCTGGCAATGCCCATTACATGGGCAATGTCATCCATGCTTGAGATACAAAGACCTGTAGCTTACTTTATCTGGAGGAAGGCTGGGAACAAGAACTGCTTCCAGGGTCATGATCAGAGACGAGCACCCAGAAGCCTCTTGTGCCTTGGTGAGAACTTTGAGCTTTGCTCTATGGGGAGCTCCTAGGTTTTCTGAAGCAGAAGACCATCAGAGTGAGAAGTGTTCATATTAGAAAGATTGCCCTGGTGGCGCAATGAGAGTAAACTAAAGGTGAGATGCTAACAATCCAGGATCCGGAGTCTAATTCAGAAACTTACATGTGACTTGATGTGTGGTAAGACAGGCAGACAAGCAGCCTTAAGGAGGAAGGGACAGAGTTGACACTTAAAAGGTAGAATCAGCAAGAATTCATGAAGAAGGAGATTTAGAGGGAGGGCCTGAAGGAGAAGGAGGAGTGAAGCCTTCTCCCTAGGTTTCTGACTTGGGTACTGACTTTGCTACTATTGACTATATAAGAAATAGAGAGGAGGAGCCCTTTTGAAGAGAGTTTTTGAAGCTGAGTTTTGGTTATTTTGACTTTGAAATTTCTGTGGGAGGTACAGCTGGAAATAGTCAACTGACAGTTGTGTGGACAGGTTATAAGCATGAATACAACCCCTCAGCGTGAGTGTATAAATTAATAAAAGATTAAAGGTCAGAGTCCTTAGAAACACCAACATGTGAGGGTGGGATAGATGGCAGGAGGTGTAGAGGATGGTCTGACTGCAGAGAAGCTTCTTAGGAAGGAGTAATATCCCAGAAACAAGGGCGCTGTGTCCCAGCTAAGTCTGCGTGGGTGGCTGGATTCTTGCAGAAGCTCCAGCCTCTTTCAGTCAAAGCTAGGGGCACACAGAAATCGGAAATATGAAGCTTCAAGAAGCCACATGACTGGGGTTTAGCTTTAGGTTTAATTGCCATAATAATGCAAATTCTTTTTTTTTTTTTAAAGTCCGGTCACAAGACGGTGCCACTGGACCTCATAACGGGGACACAAGGTCAGCAGCGTACACCAGCCCTTCTAGCGTTCCAGGAGTTCTAGGACCGGAATCTACTTGTGTGTGGGGTTGCACCTATACCCTGTGCTGGCCCCAAAGTCGGAGAGGAAGAGAGACAATTTAAGGGATATTTGTATCAAATCCCGTGAATATTTAGAAAGATAAAAATGAATCTATTGTGGGGCACCTGGGTGGCTCAGTCGGCTCAGCATGTGACTCTTGGTTTTTGCTCAGGTCATCGTCTCAGGGTCATGGAATCAAGCCCTGCATCAGGCTCTGCGCTCAGTGGGGAGTCTTGAGTTTCTCTCTCTCTCCCTCCACCCCTCCCCCTGCTCTCTCTCTCTCTCTCTCTGTGTCTAAAACAAATAAGGCTTTTAAAAAAAAATGGATCTATTGGTACAACCTCAAGGCCCAAGAAAACTGTCATGCTGATTTGTTCTGTTTCTTTGAAAAAAAAAAAAAGCCTCATTGTTGCAACAAATGGGCCATCATTAGCAAATCTTAGGATTAGCAAGAGGCAGAACACTTTCTTGAAGAGATACAAAGAAACATTATGTGTTTCTAGAGCTCACAGTGTTCCCAGGAGTCGTCTTTCTTTGGGGAGATGTCTTCTTATTTTGAGTGACAACTCAGAATTCCACCAACAAATACTACCATTCACTTCAGCAACCAAACAGATGGATACCCAGATCCACCCAACTGGAAAATCAAAAAGACCAAGATCCAAATTTCTGTTTTTTTGAGTTTGTTTATTTTTTATTTTGTTATTATTATTATTATTGTTATTATTATTATCTGCTGTTGTTGATTACTCTAATGCCATTTGACCCTGAATTTGGAAGTCCTCAGCAAAAAAGTGTATTAAAAAAAAACAACAGGAGCGCCTAGGTGGGTCAGTGGGTTAAAGCCTCTGCCTTCAGCTCAGGTCATGATCTCAAGGTCCTGGGATCTAGCGCTGCATTGGGCTCTCTGCTCAGCAGGGAGCCTGCTTACCCCTCTCTCTCTGCCTGCCTCTCTGCCTCCTTGTGATTTCTCTCTCTGAGTCAAATAAATAAATAAATAAAATCTTTAAAAAAAAACCCAAATTACTATTCCTGAATAATTGATCCTATTTTAATGTAACCAATAGCTAAAATGTTATTTAGAAGTAATTATTTTATTCAGATTCTAGTTTGAATGAAAAATCTGTGAAAAAGATCAACTGTTGAAAAGTTGAGAATAAGAGTCATGATTTAGGCTTTGTCAAGGAAAATATTCTGGATGAGACCATGTTTTGCTGACTCAAACAGAACAATTAAGGAAAAGTGATATTCCAGCTTGAAGGTAGTTACACTTTGATCTAACCTTATCCTTTCTAATACATTCGAGGAGCTCAGCCAATTAGATAAGAGTTTTCATTAGGGTACAGGTTAAGTCGCTTTAACAAAAGAACCTTAAATACAGTGTCTTAACGAAGTAGTTCTAGGGAGAATATTCTAAGGAGTGGGAAAGTTCTATACCACATGGTCTTGTAGAAACCTATCTTATTGGTCTGCCATCCCTTAGGGCATTGTCCTTGTCTATATATTCAAAGTTGGCTTTGATTAATCAGAGCAGGGACCTGATCACATACATGCCCCAGCTTATGATAATTGGGGAGAGAGGTGCACTGGGACACATTGCTTATCTTTAAAGTTGGAGGACCCAGAAGTTATATACACCCCATTGCCCGACCTTGGTCATGTAGCCACGTTCAGTTGCAAGGGAGGCTGAAAAGGTAGTCTCTAGCTGGGCATCCAATTACCTAGTTTAAACTCTAGGGCTAGGGAAAGGAGGAAGAACAGACTTTGACAGACAATCAGGAGTTTCCTGATCTTTGTGAGACACACTGATAGAAGCATGACAATACTAAGCTTGGAAGCTTAGCTTCAAAAGGCAGGACTTAGGGCTCAAACAATGGTTAAATTGTACTAAAGATCATATTGCAGAATAAGGGAAATAGAATGCATTCTATTTCAAATGGATATTTTTGGGAGAAGCAGTAATGCAGAAAGATAGCAAAAGGCCCGGAGCTTCAATAAACACATTTGAATTAGAGGTGATGTGTTGCAAGACAAATGAAAATCAGTTGATTTACCAGACCTCTATCCAAATGAAAATAAGGTCACCCCTGATTCTGAGAAGTTCATATAGGAAAGGGAAAGAATTCTAATTAGGATTAAGAACATTATCTCTCTCCAAATGTCTGCAAACATAGAATACTGGTTCTGTCTATGGCTATACCTATAATTTTGCAATATGACTTTTTTTTAAAAGAGGAGACAATTTGGTAAACTGATAACTAATTTAGATAATGCTAATTGTATTGGGTGGAAGATGATTAGGAAAGTTATAAAAGAAACCTCAAGTGTGCTCTGCATGGGATATTATTGAAAACACGAATATTGTATAAAGCTTTTCTCCCTTCCACAAAAGAAAAATAATTCCTAGATGGGCTTGTATTCTACAAAATCAGAAGGGGAGCAGCTGGGGGCAGGGATGGAGGGCATAGTAGTTATGCTGATTTTGATATACTTTGGAATCCCTCTTTAATTTTCTTCTATGAACGGTATATGCGCATATACTCACACATGACTTAAGTGTGTAACATTGTTACCTGGCTTTATAATCACAGACCATACTTCACATATGGATTACCAGTATACATTGACTTCCCTCTCAGTTAAATGCAAATCACCTTGGTCATTAAGTAAGCCCTCTCTATTTTAGCTGTGCACACGACTTGCTGCCTTAGAACATTGTAGAACATATATATAGCCCTTTCTATGGGATGATCGCTATCACTGAATCAGGATTTGGAGAGTTCATCAAATATTGGTTTCCCATTTTAAGTAAACATAGTGTGCTAATCTACACAAGTATGGTGTTCTGTAGAAAGCCTGGTTAGTATTATTTGGAGTCATCGTATTTTCTTCATGCCATATGCTAGTCAACAGCAAAGATACGGTAACTATCCCATGAGCACTCAATCAAGCAAAAGGCATGGCCTTTATGAGATGCAACTAACATCCTTCCACTTCCGTAGTACAAGTTCAGGCAACAACTCTGGGCTTGTTATTTTCTGTCCTCCTCCCTACCTGCTGATTCATTCTCCATTCTTCTTAGCCTTGGTTTTTGCCATGAAAGGATGACCCTTGCCAATCACATCTCCTTAGCTCCCTTGCTAGTGGATTTATGATTAGACTTGGCCAATATTTGGAGATTAGAGGGTGAGTGTAAAGGTTTGGGGCAGTTCTTCCTGGTTCCCTCCTTCCTTCCATACTTTATTTCAGGCAACATTTGGTTCTCTCCATGACTGCAGCTTCCACTGGGTGACTCTTCTTTCCTCTTTTGTCTCTCATTGTGGTCCACTAACCTGATCTCTTCTCCTCGTGCCTTCAGTTTAGGGGTAGTAACATCTTCCTACTGAGGTTAGTTCCTGGGTACCTCACTATCTGTTGCTTATTCCCTCAATGCAATCTACACCTCCACAAGTAATACTTTCTTAAAGTTCCTTCAGTTGAACCACTTGGGGTGAATTCTGTGCCCTGCTACAACCATGGCAAGGAAGGTAGCTGATAAGTCTTTGTGCTGATCTACATTCAACAAATTCTGCAGAGAGTTATCCATGCCTACTCTGTTTAATTTCCTTCCTTTACTTTTCTCTTGAACTCATTCCAACAAGTCATTGCCCTTGTCAAAGTCACCAATGTTAATAATGATAATCCATGGGTCAGTTCTCAGCCCTCATCTTTTTTGATATTTCAGTAGCCCTAGATACAGCTGATCATTCTCTCCTCATTGAAATTTTTTCTCCACTTGACTTCATAGACATTATGCTCTACCAACTTTTCTAGCACTTTGTTAGCCGGTCTTTCTCAGTCTCCTTTATTGGTTCCTCCTTGTGACAGAGCCTGGACGGCAGTTTACCAAACATGCTTTCTATTTTTCATGAGCACTTCATTAGACTGCATTTCTGAATCTCCCTTGTTATTTGGAAAGGCCACAGGTACCACTTCTTGGTGTGATCCTAAAATCTTCTTATGCACCATCTTCCACATTCTTTCCCTTTCTCCTTGAATGATGCAGATACTCATGATGATCTTAGAAACCATATGAAGAAGAGGAGCCACAAAATGGAAGGAAAGCTACCACCAATCAAAACATACACTTTGGACTTTATGTGAGTGAGAAGTATACTTCTATTAAATTTGAGCCATTATTCATTTCTGATTTTGTTTTTACAGCAGGTAATTATTACCTGGACTAATCTCTATCTCATTGTTCCCTCAACACCATGCCCAGGGTTCAGTCCTTGGATCTCTTCTCTTTCTGTGCTTTCTCTTATGATTTCATCTAGTCTTGTGCCTCTAAGTGCCATTAATATTTTTATTAGCTTCTTCCTTCCCATTGTTCAGACTAAAAACCCTTCTTGAACCCCATATCTGACCAGTCAATGAATTTCATTGGTTCTACCTTCAAAATATACCCAGGGGCATCTGGGTGACCCAGTCAGTGAAGCATCTGACTCTTGATTTCAGCTCAGGTCATAATCTCAGGGTCATGAGATCGAGCCCTTCATCAGGCTCTGTGTCCGTGGCCAGTCTGCTTGGGATTCTCTCTCCCTCTCCCACTACCCCCAACCGGCTCCCGAAATAAATAAATAAATAAATAAATAAATAAATAAATAAATAAAATCTTTAAAAAAATATCTAGTGTTTGTCCCCTTCTCACTGTCTCCACAGGGATCATGCTGGTCTACTAGTTGCA
The DNA here is from genome assembly GCA_028533885.1 of Nasua narica. Lineage (NCBI taxonomy): Eukaryota > Metazoa > Chordata > Mammalia > Carnivora > Procyonidae > Nasua > Nasua narica. The sequence goes on along the minus strand of CM052797.1, from coordinate 89,239,085 downwards.
CCTAGAAAGACTCAAAAGCCTCTTACTGGTCTTCCTGCTTCTGCCCTTACCCTTTCCAGTCTGTCCTAAAGCTAGTCAACAAAATGACTCTGTTAGAATGAAAGTCAGGATCATGTCACTCCTCTGCTCAAAAACTTTTGGCTCTGTGTCCCACTCTCCACAACCACAGGAGTCTTACAATAGTTTGCAAGTCCTCGCATGAGGTGCCTTCTTGGACTTCAGCTCCCAACGCTCTCCATCTCCACATTCCCACCATGCCGACCTCACTGCCCCCCTGCACAATCCCACCTCGAAGCCTCTTTTCTTCCTGTTTCCTTCCCCAGATGGTCCCAGGGCCTCCACCCATTGCCTTCCTGACTCAGGTACCACCTCGTCAGTGAAGGTTCCATGACCACCCATTTAAATTGCACCCCATCTGCTCAGGCTCACTTCCCTCCTTTCCGGTTCAGTCTTTCGCGTTAACAGCTAGCACCCTCATGCCCACAATTCATTTGATAAAAGTGTCTTATTTCTTTGGGCTTCCCTCCCTAGCATGTAACTCAATGCAGGCAGAGATTTTTGTTTGTTTCGCTCCGTGCTCTATTTCAGCTCCTAGACCAGGCCTGGCACACATAAGACTGTTCGAGAATTACCGGTGGAAAAAAAAAAAAGAATTACCGGTGGAATGAATGAATGGGTGAATGAATGAATTTTCTGCATTCCTTTCAAACCAGACAGGAATATCCAAGTTTTAAAGTGCCCCTTAAGAAACAGACCATAAGTGAATGAAAGAAAGGACGAAGAAAGCAGGAAAGAGAAAGACAGAGATGGCTTCACATTCTGACGAAAATATGCAGCGCTGTTACCAACTAGCATTTTCACAGCCCTCAGAGTTGAACATGTCCCAATGATGACGATGACAGAGCCATTCGTAGGAGACTGGGGTCTTAGGACCAGCGTTCCAAGAGCCCGCGGCGGGAAGGCCCTCCAGGCTGGTGTTACGTTTGATGTAACAATATGCTGAGCCAAGTGGGGTTTTATTTTACATAGTATGACCAAGTGGTTATCATTTTGACACATTTTAAAATGCATTTAGATTTCTCTTTATAAAAATATTTGGTATCCATAATTTGGAAAATGTAGAAAAGAATAAAGGAAAGAAGCATGACAGAGAAAGGAAGTTGAAAAGGGAGAAACAGCCATAGTCACAAAGACTTATATAGTTAATGTATTGATGCACAGCCTCCCGTCTTTTTTCTTTACATTTTTTTTTTTTAAGTTATCTGTCTGGGGGCGCCTGGGTGGCTCAGTCGGTTAAACGTCTGCCTTCTGCTCAGGTCATGATCTCAGAGTCCTGGATCGAGCCCCACATCAGGCTCTCCCCCTCCTCTCCTGCTGCTCCCCTTGATGTGCTCTCTCTCTCTCTCTCTGTTTCAAATAAATAAATAAAATCTTAAATATATATATATGTATATGTATATGTATATATACATGATCTGTCTGCTCAATGTGGGGCTCGAACTCACGACCCCAAGATCAAGAGTGACAAGCTCTACCAACTGAGCCAGCCAGGTGCCCCTTTTTTCTTAACATTAAAAAAAAAAAGTCATCTTTGAATGACCGTAATAAACGGAATCCATGAGCATGAACCTCAGTGCACATAACATGAATCACTTCTCAAATGCTGAAGCAGGGCTGCTCTCGTTCCTCGTGGCACACACTTGGCAATCAGCTCACGTGATCATAATTATCCTGTCATCAGCAGCATTTAATGGCCGACAGGGCCATTCAGACCTCATCAACGGCCCCGTGTGCAGATTTCAGTTACCCGTTTTCCTCCATGGGAAAGAGTAATTCCATTTCTGTAGCAGTCATGAAACATTTTTTAGTGAGAAAGCAGGAGAAATTAAGAATGGTTTTGGCCTTGCCTGTGAGTAATGATGTCAAACGATGTAGTAGGGTAATTATTGTGAAGACTTAATTCATGTGTCATCAGGTATTTATAGATATACAAAGCATTCTACTGATTAAACAGCATTCAAGGTGACTAAACATTCCCCATGATTGACAGTTTACAGCTCAGACTAAAAAGATTAAATAACATTAGAAAGTGGCAAGTGACTTCTTTCCCCTCGGGGCATTGTGCCCTGCGAGGAAACGAGGGAGACTTCTAATCATATTGCTAACAAGAAAGTTCTGGACTGTTTGCTTGCAGCAGTCATATTCTGAGGAGGAATGCAAATCCTGTTATGCACCTTTTTCATCTCGGGGAGGTTGTGGCGGCTATAAAAGTTAGATAGAAGGTAAAGGGAAAGTATACCTTCCCTTGAGACTGAAAATACCCTGAAACGTGTCCAACTTCGAAGGGCAGATAATGTTTCAGAGCTGTTGGCCAAGATCAATTTGCTTTCTATCGGATACATTCTTCCTCCGAAATAGAGCCAAGATGATTCCCAAATTCAGTGATTCAGAATTTCAGGTAACCGACATGGCTTCCGTGTAAAGGGTCCCCTATAGCCGAGCCTTCGGTTACACTACGTGATTCCCAATTACATATGTATGCATGCCTTACCTCAGCCTCTCTCTTCTTTTTTTCTTTCTAGGAGGTTCAGAAGACTTTTTTTTTTTTACCATCTCCACTTAAAGCTGGATAATACTACTTCCTACAAAATCATAGTCATAAAACCTTACATGCTTGTGGATCTTTGAACTTTGTGAAATGTTTCTTTTTTCTTTTTTCTCTTTTGTCTCATGGGAATAATAGTACCCACGCATGGGGTTATCATGAGAGCCAGAGGAAAGGGAGCGTGTGAGGCGATTGGCACAGTGCTGGCCCACCGCATTTGCCAAAGAATGGAAAACCATTTTAATGAACTCATTTACTTTATTGAAGCCTCACAATAGCCTCATAATGTCGATAAAATAAGCAGCATTATTTTGGGGTCATGAGTACCTTTGAATCTGAGACGCAAACGTTGAGTAGCTTTCCTAAATTCAAGAGATTTTTAGGGGCCTGAGTCAAAATTAGAATCCAGACCTGCTGGTTTCCAACCTCACGCTTGTTTTCCCTCGAGTCTTCTAGAGCACGTCATGGCTCTGGGCTGAGAGACGGGCCTCAGTCCGCCACGTCTTCTCCTTTTGGGTGTCGTAACCATCACTAACGTTCCCATCTGTGCCCCTCTTGGCTCCTTTAATGCCCGTTCCCATCACTCTTCTATTAAGACAGCGTTCTGTGCTCATCAAGAGCATAAGCTTTGCTTCCTGACAGACTTGGGTTTGAATCCTGGTTCCGCCTCTCAGTAGCTGCGTAGGACATGAGCACAGATTTGTTGGGAGGATTCAAGAATGTAAAATACGGCCTCTGTAAGATACGGTACTATGTAGCACCTGGTGCATGGAAAGCACTGTCCAAATTTTCGTTATTCTTACAACTGCTAGATGAACTCCAGAGCCACACTCTGTACCTGCTGTCACAGCCACGTCCCCACACCAGCTGTCTCCTTGGGCTCCTGCCAACCTGGCTCATGGCCTCGCTCTTCCACTGAAACTACTGCTCTCCTTGTCAATAAATACTCCTTCTGACCAATCCAGGGCCTCTCTCCGGCTTGGGGCACCGCGGACTCATCCCTCGCCACTGGACGCTTTGCAGTCTTGGCATCAGTGCCCCCCACCCTCGTGATTTTTTCAGACGTAGCTGCTTCCTCTTGTCATGGCACCACTTCCCTCATCCCACCCTTTTGAGCTCTGCCTCTCCCCGCAGGCAAAGTCTGGGACGTACTACTCCCTTCTTCGACTGTACCTTACAAAGGTCATGCTTTTATTTACGTCTCCATATTTATCACCTTGCGTTCACCATCTCCACTCCTGGAATGATTAATTGATTTATTCCCACATCACATATATATAATTGCGTTGATAATTTTTTGTCTGGATCTCTAAAGGCTTGGTGAGAACACTCGAAGGAGTGGGATGAACAGTGCCGGCACGAAGCAAAAGGGGAAATGCCTAAACATCCTCTGCATCTTCTTAACTACCCTTTATAGACCTTCAGAGGTGCGATCGTGGGACCCCCATGAGTCTCATGACTTCAGGGCGGGTGCCCCGTCGCCATATGAGTGAGTAGCTCGCCCACCACCTCCTTTCTGTGCAATGTCCTAGCAACGTCTTAAAATGTGGGGAATTTCTGAAAAAACAAGGCATACTTCCCAACTCCAGTATCCCCGCGGGAGCCTCAGTAAGGTGGCAGTCTAAGCTCGTAAATGCTCTGGTCCCGTTGGGTACCCCTGGTAGAAGAGGGACTCCGGCATCCTGTTTGAATAACCGTGTCTGCCGCTATTCTCGCTACACACAGGAAAACAGTTATTTTCACCTGCTCTGTGCCATCATATGGTGCTGGAAACCCCTCTAGAATCTTGGGCTAGCCCCCCATTCTGGTAGTCTCCTTCACGCCCGTGTGCCACCATGTATCCGGCTCCGCAATCGTCACCGCTCCAGCACGTGTCATTGATGAGGGTGACAACGATTAGGGTGCTGTCGTCGGGCCCCAGGTGTTCTGGACACCTTGCTCCAAAGACAAGGATACAGCAAAACTATGGCCACCGCCCCAGAGTGGTCCTAAGGAGGAAGAAATCTGGGGGTCAAGGGTGGGACCCACGAAGCCTCTTTCTTCTTCTCCGGTTCAGGGCCTGGAGAGACCCGAAGTATGGTATAGACATGCATGTCAGTGCCCTTTTACATAGAAAATAGGAAATGAATTCCAAACAATACTGGAAACAGCTGACCCTTTTAGCACGATGCTTAAATATGCTAGTGCTGAGCCAAGGCAGCATGTGCAGAGTAAATATTTTAATCCCTAATTAATCACTTTGGTTAGATTGGTAAAACACAAGTCTAATGAAAATAATTTGAAATTTCCTTCATGAATAATTGCCTTGTTCAGGGAATTGTGGGAAGAGTCAACTGACTGACCTTCCATTCTTACTCAGCTGTACTGCTCTGAGACTTAATTTGTGTCCTTCAACCTCTTCCAGTCACCGTCACGAGATTAGAAATACCTTCCGTGCAGTTTAGCAGCAACTATGCGATATGACAGTCAAGTCAGCAGAGAGGTAGAGACCCAAGCAACTCCTCGCTTTCTCGCCGCAGAGCTTGCCCTATCCTGTAGAGGGGCGAGTGTCTTCGCAGCCCTGCGTTCTTTTATTAGGCTGTGGACATGATGGATGGCTCCAGGTTATTGAACTGTTCATGTTCCTTTTTAATTAAAAACTCGAATAATAAAGTGCCCACAGTTGGGGCATTTACAAAGGGGGAGAGAAAGAATTTTCCAACTTGGAGTGCTGATGAATGGTATTCTGATTAGCTCTGTGCCACCAGATTTAATTACTTCTTTGAGTAAATCAAATCTTTTTTACGGAGCAATGTTCCCGGGTGTGCAAAGACCAAAGGTTAAGCCACCTTGCTAGTTACCTGCTCAGACATGTCGGAGGCCGTTAGATGTGCGTGGGGAGCTCACTCTTTTCCATTCTTCTACTATCCTGCCTGCCCGGGCTCCTTAACTTCCTCCCCGGTGTCCCTCAACCCCCTTCCGGCAACGAACGTATTGCTTATCTGGTTGGAATGTCACTAGGAGCGGTGACTGGCGACGTGCCCTGTGGCTGCTGCACTCTGGCTCACACCGCAATCACTGCTAAAAATTGCCTGGTCCACCAGTCGGTTTGGCCAGTTCTGTGGACTCTCACGGCCCACCTGCCGGACCATCTGCCACCTCTCCCTGGGGGTTCCTCCTCTCTTTTGTTTTCCAGGCTGGTCCTCCTCCTCGATCGTGCTCTTTCATTTGGGAGATTCAGATATTTGGGGGAATTTTTCTTTTGCTTCTCAGCAAGTGGGGGGGGCACATAATGTTCCTGGGTTGCTGGAATGCATTTGGACAAAAGCGCCTTAACTCTTTGCTGTCCCGCAGTTGCCTTGCAAAATGGCCAATGACTGGCTTAAGAAGCTTGGTTGTAAAGTGGAAAAATGCCATTTGGATGGAGAGGCATGGAAGAAGGCGACTTGTAACTTGTATAATTGAACCAAATTCTGTGGGGCAGATTTGGTGTTTCTATTCAAAATGGAATTAACCACATTGCATGCCACAAGGGCCGCGGAAGCCCTCCCATTTTGCAGGATCCAAGGTATCAAGGCAAAATCACTGGTTTTCAATATGTTTTCGCCCACTATGGGTATGTGGTGGCATCACTGTGCATCCAACAGCATGACGTGTAGACAAACCTGACTGGCTGAATGCACCATTGTCCCGATGACCGTCTTTAAAAATAGCTCTAAAGAATTCCTCCCCAGAGCTTCCTGCTGCCAGATGTCCGAATCAAGGAGCTGCCGCAACAAGTCTAATGCAGGGGGAAACGGCGGAAAGAGGACGCTGGACTGCAAAAGGCAAGCTTTGAACTTTGACTTCTCTGTCATTGTTCCCAGGTGGGGTCCTGTGGATGACATCTAGAGAGCACTTGCTCTTCCTCACCAGGAAATGTGTGCTGGGAAAGGAGCAAGATGGCTCGCTCTTCCAGAGCTCACCTCCGCAGCCTGACCACCCTTCATTCTGGCCACACAACCGTGTGCGGGAGTTCTCCCTAGAGCAGACCTCGAGCTGATTCTGGAATTGGCTGGCCGCACTGTGGCTTTTCTGACTTAAGTAAGTCATGATGGAACACCCATAGACCAACCCCCCGAGTATGAATACAAAAATGTGCCTTGGGGTTGTCTGACTCTGTACTTCTGGAGTCATTGGATAGGATCTGAACTATGGTAGGGCCCCCCTTGCCCCTTAATCCCCCATGGAACACCTTCTTCTCGTGACCTGGGAGTCTTTGTTCATGAGCGTTCATTCGGTAATGTTAAGTGAGCACCTACCGGTACAGTGCTGGCACCGCCCTCATCAAATGTAGCCCCTACCCTATTTATATTGTTCTTTTTTTTTTTTTTACAAAGATTTTATTTATTTGTCAGAGAGAGAGAGAGAGCACAAGCAGGCAGAGTGGCAGGCAGAGGCAGAGGGAGAAGCAGGCTCCCTGCAGAGCAGGGAGCCCGATGTGGGACTCGATCCCAGGACCCTGGGATCAGGACCTGAGCCGAAGGCAGCTGCTTAACCAACTGAGCCACCCAGGCGTCCCTATATTGTTCTTAATACCACAATTTAATTCCCTCTTCCTGCCTTTTCCGTCGTTTTAAGGTCTACCATTCAGTTACCATTCATTTGGCCATTCATACATTTCTGCCCTCTCTGCAACACTGCTTGCTTTAGTCTTAAAGACCTCTGATGGCTGAAGCAGGAAACACAGTGAAACTGAGACTACATTGGACCATTTTGCAGGGGTGGGTATGGATATGAGAGTGGATGGATGGATGGATGGATGGATGGATGGATATAGATAGATAGCTATAGATATATCTTTTGCTGTGAGCTCTTACATAGCACAGAAGCTTTACATTGGAAGAAATGTAAGAGGTCCTAGAGCCCTTCCTCCTAGAAGTTCACAGGTGTAAGTGACTTGCTCAAGGTCACAGCTAACTGTTTTTGACCTTAACTTCTGACTTCTACTCATTGCTTGAGTAGTGTCTTTATCCTCCTAACCCATACATATGTATCCCATACAATTCAGGGTCTACACTTTAATTCTTTCTGCCATCCAATCAGTAAGAAATGGATCAAGAAGATTCCAATGTCAAGAAGATTCCAAAATTTTAATAATAATAACAATAATGTATGAAACCTGCCGATTTCAGCAGGCCTGAAATACATTCACAAAATGGCAGAATTTTTCACTGCTCTTTCCAACATCCCAGAACTTCACTGGCACCAACACTGGAGAAATTTCAAACCTTCCTGTCTCTTCTGTCACACTGTTTGAATTACTCTGGTGGTGCTTCCAGAAATATACGAACCAGCTGAGTTCATATATTAAGGCTGACTATGAGGCCCAGCACCAGAGCTGCCTACTGGACTGGATCAACTTTGGGTCAGAGTTCGGAGGCCGAGAAGTGAGTCTCCCTTGTTGTCCCCTCACTCTCTCATAATGACATTTCCAGAAAGAACATAGACCTTTCTTTTTTGATAAAGATTCCTAATATGGTTTCCAGAAATGAACCCCATCAAACCTGAAGCAAACAAGACTCACTCTTGAGGGGCAGATATCTCATTCACAGAAGATCCTTTTTCTTTATTCAGATCTTAAAAGACAGTTTCTTATTGATGTGCTGCTTACTTTTTGTCACTACCTTATTGATAAAAATCCATATTTTGTTTTATTAATTTTTTTTTAAATCCAATCACGAGTTCTGAAAAGAATCATATATTGAAAACCTCAAACAGTGTGGATCTGTGAGATTCAGCTGCCAGGAACAAGATGAAGCACACAGCTCAGACACTTAAAGCATGTGCCCCACTATTCTTTGTGTTTTTGTTTTTGTTTTTTGAGTCATTGTGAGAAGCCATGACGTGGGGGGCAGTCAGGGAAGGATATGGTCAAAGTCAGGAGAATTCAGAGTATGGACTACAGAATGAGGAGCAGATCAGAGGGCAGGGGGTTTGGGGAAGTCGAAGACTCCTCTTCAAAGTTAAGCTCCCCCGGCTATGTCATTGCTACGGAAAATGGTAAAACTCAGCTTCCTTATCCTCAGAGTTGCTGTTGGTGGAGCTGGCCTCATGGGCTTTCCCATCCTGGGCCCCTACGTATCCCCTCTGGCCCCTGACAGTGTCCTTCAGAATATAATTTCACTTGGGAAGGTCTGGGAGGGAGGGGAAAGCTGCACCCCTGCACTCCTCTTACCCTCAATGCAAATTGCCCTTCCAGGGAGGCAGGCTTGCGCTCGATATGAATAAGAACATTTTAACAATTAGTGAAGATCAGTCAGCTGAGGCGTACAATGAGCTCGCTGGCATTGGAAGTAAGAGGCTTATGGACTATCTTTCAAGGATTTGGAAAGGGGGTTCCTGTTTTGAATGGGAAGTTGGATTAGGAGACCGAAAATTCATATAACCAAAAGGGTTGTGACTCCCTGAATATTTTCGCACATAACTGCATGTCATAGGTTTATGAATATTACTTAATTCCATTTCCAAACTGGTTCATTAGTGTACACAAAGACTAGTGGCAAGGCCTGAATAGGCCACTGCTTTGGGGATTGGGTTTCAGGAGCCCCCAGGAAGGCTCCATTGATTAGAGACACACAATAACAGCCTCACTCCTTTGCCAAAGGCTATGTCTCCTGGTCAAAGGCAGCCCATCTGGGAGAAACAATGCATGGTTACCGGTCATCTTATAAGACACATTGAGGTGAAATGATTGTAGACGTGTGTGGTAAAGAGAACAAGCTTGGCGATGAGACTCCCTGGGTGGGAATCCCTGAGTGAAGGTCGGCAACCCCCCAGCCTCTCTAGAACAGAAATAAGAACAATGCCCCTCTATGAGGTTGCCGTGAAAATGAAGGGTTCATACACATAAAATGCTTAGACCAGTGCCTGGCAGCAAGTCAAAGATCAGGCAGTGCTAGGTCTACTGTGCTCTTTGGTTGGAAGAGTTTGATCGGACTTCTTTGGAGAGCAGGTTCGGTTCTGCGTAGGCGAAGGGCAAGTAAGGATTTTTGCAGGAGGGAAGGCAACTCTTTGAAGGGCTAGAGATGGGAACCAAGGAGGAAGAAGATTAAAGACAGCTGAAACGGAGAGCACAGGAGAAACTCCTTTGCAGTGCTGCCCCTGGACGCCCAGCCCTGCCAGGCTTCCTGAGTTTCCGTTTTGATTCATAAAGCCCAGATAAAAAGTTTTGAGAACTCAAAACCTATCAACCCATCAGACTTGAAATGCACCAGTCTTTTCAGTCTGTAAGCTTTTCCCCTCCTAAGTACAAAAGTCCTGAGAGAATCAAAGGCCCCCAACAGACCACGTTTACCGTGAGGGTTTAATATACTTCCTGGAAAATAGTCCACAGATTTCAATTAAGCTCTTCTAAACACCAGTGAACCTAGACGGTTCCCAGCAATGGGGGAGAAGCACCCTGTCCGGCAGTAGATCTTTCCCCAGCTTCTCAGAGGGACGCGAGAGCGAGCATTGCGACTCTCCTCTTCCCCGTGTCTGGGACTCATGTTCTGGTATGGACGAGGTTCTTGAAGCCTCCTTCTGGAGTTGTTTTAACAACACGGGACAGCCTTGCTGTTCCTTATCCGCCCCCCGCCCCTGCCCCACTCCACCCTGCCATGTCCGGTTTAAAAATTAATTTAGAATACATGAGATCAGTGAGACAAGGGCATTAGACGGTGTCCCCCAGAAATGGACCTCTTGTACTCCGAAAATGTTCTTAGAAACACATGTGAGTTTCTTTGCTCTCAAATTAAGGGGGATTAAAGTGGCCAGACAGTTGTTGCTCAGTTCCTTCGGATCATGTGGCCAAGGCTGAAAGCCTTAAGTTGCTGGCATGAGCCTAAGTCAGTTGCCTGATCTCCAAATTAATTTTTGAATTAAATGATTGTCCCCCCTCCCTTTTTTTCCTTCTAATTGAGACTTCCATTGAAAAATGCTTAGCAAACAGTTGGAAAACCCCAGAACAAAAGGCTGTTGTGAAATAATGAAATGGAGGTCATTGGAAACAGTTTCAGGTTAGCACTAGAGATGCAATTAAATCTTTTTTTAATCATACTTTTATTAACTATAAAAATGTTTAAAAATAAATTATAATCACTGCAATTAGAACCTAAAGAATGGTTGGAAAGAGCTTAGATCACTTAGGTCACTTCGCCTGTGCGAACTTCACCCAGTCAAGCAGAGTAAATTCATGTTTAATTTTAAAACAATGATGTTATCTCATAGATCTTAAAGAATGTTCTAATGACTGAACACTTGTAAAGTGTTTCTGTAAGGTAAAATAAAAAGAAAGATAAATTTATGATTCCAAAATGAAAAAGATCCACAGTGAAGACAGACAAGTGTTTGAAAAAGGAAGTGGTATTTTAAAGGAAAATTTTATTTAAAAAAAAAAAAAGACAAAATGCTCTCAGGCTGTGCAAATATTTCGGTTGTGCCAAAGGCTTAGATTCCCATGGAAATACCCCATGGAAACTTTGCCCTAAATATATATATACAGTGTTGTGTACTTAGGCACATTTCAAAATCTTAGAAAGTCAACTTGATCAATAAAAGCAGCCTGAATGCCAATAATTATTGACAGTGAAATAAAGTTCACCCAATCAAATTTATTTAGATCAGCCATCTTTCATCAGACCCGTGATAAGACTGTCTGTGTGTGGAGAGTTTGGGGCTTCACGGTTCTATATCCCTGAAGACTTCTTTATGGATTGAGAAAAGGTTAAGGACTCAGCATGAACAAAGTCTGTTTCTGCCTTAGGTGCTGGAAGGGCTTCCTGCGGCTCAGGGAGTTAGTTGTAAGAAACTTCTCAGAGCTCTTCGAATATGGTTGTTACACCCACGTAGGGGTGAATGGTAGCATCTTTATTAAAGGAGGGTCATGGGTAGGGGTGAGGAAAGGACAAGTCCTTGGAACAGCAATTAAAAACCAGTTGCTACCTAGACAGGGCTCTTTCAAGTTTCTTTCATCTCGCATTTTTAAAGTGTTGATGACAGACTTCTTTGTTATTAACTTGTTTGCAAACTAATAGATCCTTAATGGTTAACCATATTGAAGTTCTGCCTTTGGGGGGGGGGCGGGCAGGCAGGATTCTGCATCTACTCTCCCTGCTTGCAGAGGACTGCACAAGACAACCTCGGATGGAAACCTAGAGATGGGAAACGTCTGATGTTTAGAAAGTAGAAGCAGTTGGATTCTGTAAATTATAGACCAGGAGTTGGCTTTTAATGTAAAGGATCAGAAAGTAAATAACTTCAGCCTTTAGGCCATCTGGTCTTGTCACAACAGTTCTACTCTGTCCTTGTTACGTGAAAGCAGCCATAGACAACACATAAATGAATATGTGTTTCAATAAAACTTTATTTACAATAACAGACAACGGGCGGCATTTGGCCTATAGGCTGTAGTTTGCCAAGCTGCGCCTATAGCCCGATGACTTGTAAAGAGTCGGGTAAGAAAGCAAAGAAAGGGTCACTAAGAATACGACAGTATAGTAGTCTTCTTGTTTTATTTTCTTTTTTTTTAAGATTTTATTTATTTATTTGACAGAGAGAGAGAGATCACAAGTAGGCAGAGAGGCAGGCAGAGGAAGAGGGGGAAGGAGGCTCCCTGCTGAGCAGAAAGCACGATGCGGGGCTTGATCCCAGGACCCTGAGATCATGACCTGAGCCGAAGGCAGAGGCTTTAACCTGCTGGGCCACTCGGGCGCCCCCTTGTTTTATTTTCTAGGACAGTCTATTTGTAGAAATCAAATAGGGTCAAGATCACAGATCTGGATTTCACCAGGGCACCTGACAAATTCTTTATTTTCTTGTGACCAAGATGGAGAACTGTCTCAGGTTCAAGAACATTCCATTAGTGACTAGTTAAACAACACACACAAAAGGGGGTTATATCATCAATACAGTTTTGTAAGTAAAAAATAAAAAAAGGACGAGGGAGCTAGACCCACTGGGGCCTGTGTGAACTCCAACCCATTTCTTGCCCTTCTGCTCGCAAGTGCTTTATAACACAGAGACTCTGTTTCCCAAGCTCCGGTGTCAGCTGGCTTCCAGCTGCGTTAGGCCAATGACAGGAAGGGAGACCTTGTTCTCCCCCACCTCTATGACTTGGGTGGCAGCTATGACAGTGGCTGCATCTCCCCCTGAGCCCACCTTTCACTGCTGCATAGCTTCCCCTCACCCCCTCACCGCCCCCCCCCCCCCCGGGGAGTCAGCCTATCAGTGACAATGGCCGCCTCCTATTGCTACACTTGTTTGCTTCATTGTTTTCTGATGGACTCCTCAGGTCTTCCCTTGTCTGTGGCACAGCTTCCCTGTATTAAATTCTATCTTAGACACTCACGGCGGTTTCTGTTTTCCTGCTTGGACCCTGACTCACACGGGGGCTGCTCTATGGCCATGGCTCCAGAGAGAGGTTTAGACTCTGGCGCTGCTGGGCTCGCCTCTTGCTCTCACCGTTTTTATCAATAACTCGGACGATGACGTAGCGGGTATGCTAACCACGTTTGCAAATGGCCTGGAGCTGGCTGGAAAAGCTGTTTGCTGGATGGCAGCCTCGGAATCCAGAAATACCGTAATGGGCCAAACCTAACAAAAAGGAATATAATAAAGAAAAATGTAAAGTCTTTTTTTTTTTTT
>CM052797.1:89177723-89225336 GCA_028533885.1 Nasua narica | reverse complement strand
ATTTGGCTCTCTTTCACTAGGACCCCAGAGTCTTGATTAATACATGGGACAACTCAATGCACATTCAAGGAATGTTCTATAGATTTAAGCATTTATACGACAATACAAAGAAAAAAATAAAACTTAAGCCTGGCTGCAACATCAGATAATCATCTTTATGAACGTGGGCCAAAAAGAATATTGGGAAAAGAGAAAAAGACCAAGACAGATGACAAAGTTTACTAGCTGAACTTTTGAAACATAGTCTGGAAACTGCACCCTGAAACAAAAAGAGTGTTTGCTGCATTTGGAGATTCTTTTATACTGTTTCTAGGAATTCGTTACCACGGGCACCCTGGCTACTGAAGATGCTTGGGTCCTACCTGGGCCTGCCTGCTGGGTGGGGGCGCTTACCCACAGCTCACCACTCACCCTGCCTCTCCTTCCTCCCCTGCAGCCAGTGTCAGCGGCTGTGTGGCACCAGTGTAAAGAAGACAGTCTCTTCTCGCGGGATTGTATATGAATTGCCTAGCCTAGTGCCTGGCACTCAAGCAGAAGCCAAGTAATTCTCCCTCCCTTCGCTCCTTTCAAACTCCCCAAAATCGTACAGCAGGATTCCCCATTTAATGACCAGCACACAGTCTGTTTTCATTTGCTGGAGTCCACTTACAGGAAAGAGGTCAAGTAAACTTAAACATCAGATTCGGTTTTTCAACGAGCGTATTGGCAATTCTGTTTCAAATGATATGATTTTGCTTTTTTGGAGTAAGACAATAGTTAATATTTAGACTTCCACTTCTAGAATGAAACAGGAATGATTTTATCTGCTTCTAATAATTTTTCATAGTAAAAGAAGTGATTAACTCTGTCCCATCATGACAGAAGGGCCATCTGGCTGCTCGGCCATAAAGGCAACTAAGAAAACGAGGTCACCAGTAGGTTTCTAGGATATTGTTCTCTAGAGAAAGAAAGTAGATCCTGAAAGGTTGTGGTTCACCGTGGACGACTGCTGGAAAATCAGAGAAAGGAACGCAAAGAGAATGGGATGGAAGATAAGGAAATCCTGGGAAGTGACGTACAGCATGGGGACTGTGATGAACTCAGCTGTGTGGCATATTTGAAGTCGTCAAGAGAGTAGATCCTAAGAGTTCTTATCACAGGGAGGGAAAAACACATTTTTTTTTCTTTTTCCTTTCTTTTTTTTTTTCCTGTATCTGAAGGAGATGACAGACGTTAACTGATCATAGCAATCATTTCACCACTTATGTTAGTCAAATTGTTGTCCTATAGACCTTAAACTCACACAGGGCTGCTTGTCAATTATATCTCAATGAAACTGGAAAAAAACGACATTTTCAGGTATTTATTTATGAATGGAAAACCAACATTCTTTAGGCACGTGGTAACAAGCCTAGAACGAGGGCGTTTTACAGGCCGAGGGCAGCTTCCTGGTAGGGCTTGGAAGCAGGTGGTTTTGTTGGTATTTTTTTCTGTGGACTAAAGACTCCGTGTCAATACGTGTATAAATTCCCTACAGCGAGAAGAACCGAAGTAAATAATCACTCTTCTGGAGAATTGCGCAGTTCCTTTTTTTGGGGGGTTCATATCTGAGAGTTGAAGGAATACAAGGGAAGAAAGGACGTGGAAAGGGTCTATCAGGGTTGTGAGAGAGAAGGCTTTTCTCTTGCTTTCTGGCAGCAGCCCTCCCCAGATGGGGAGCAGAGCAGAGTCAATTCAGTGATGAGGAAATGTTTAATGAACTTCTCAGAGTCTCCCCACCGCTGCCTGAATTAACCAAATGTGCACCAAGCTGATAATAGACAAACTCCGGGTTCCTACCCCTCTCAAAAAAAAACCAGTTTCTTTTTCCCATAACACAATTTCTTTCCCGAGAATGTTTTCGGTGGGAGATAATATGCAGAAGGTGTACAATGCCACTGGTTGTCAAAGAAAAGAAGCTGGGGTCCCTTCTAGTGGGTGGTGGGTAAGAATTACTAATCCAATCTGCTTGAGTTAACTCAAAACAAGGATTAGTGTAAAGTTCCAGTATATGTTAATCTTCCTTTATAGAAGTAAACTTCAGCACGGCCACCAACCCCATGGTTTATAGTTCCTGGGAACAATGAGCCAATTAAACTTGAGAGGGAAAGGGGATCTTGCCCAAGTTTGCTGATTGTTACCTAATACTCTGAGTTGCTTTGATTCTTGATTATTTGGCTTTGTATGTCAGACACAGGAAATAAAACATCATATATCATTCATTAGAATGTCCCAAAGTACAGTATACCTCCTAATTAAACACGTATCATTGTGCACTGGTGTTTTCCGTCTCCTATTTTATTAAAGAGGCTGTTTAAAATGGCTTTTGTATACAGCTGATGAAGTGCTTTGCCGAATATGTCCATCAATATTAATAACACTCTTTTCGAAAACATATTTAGAGCTTACGCGATGAATGAATGGAACAAACTGTAAGTCATTTGGATTCAGACCTACTTGGAAGACATTTCCAAACGGAAAACAGATTCTTATTTTCAGAGTAAAAACATTGTAGGAAAGACTAGAAAAATGTCTCCCCTTCTTCCTGCCCATCTGGCATTATTATTTGGGGGAAAATTTTGCACCTAAAACCGATGACATGAATTTTATTGTAAGAAGGTTTTGATATCTGAAAACACTTTGAAGTTATTGCTTTGTTTATTTATGTGTTCGTACTCCGTAAGTCAGGATTGGCTTATTTTATTGAACTGTTGGATCAGGAATAAAAGCTATAGAGTATCAGGTACTTTGATTAGTTGTCTGATATTTATTAGAAACCACTAACAACGAACAAAATTTGCCAAACACTAGATATAAGGCAGTTTACATATGGATTTTCCTTCCTATAGCCAAAGTTATTTCCTATACTATAAAGTTATTTCCTATACTATAGGCAAAGTTATTTCCTTACTATAGGCAAAGTTATTTAAACCAATTTTAAGGTTTAAGATTATTTTGGAGTTTGTACTGCATAAAATGGGTAGGGACATACTCGTGTAACATCCCATTTCGAGTATGTGGTAATATACTTTTTTTTTTTTAGTGATTTCTTTTTAAAGAGCTTAATGGCAAGCTAATATTTTTGGAAATTTGCAGGCTGATGAGTAGATTTTCGAATTCTGTACCTTTCAAAAGGTATTTTTATTATTAATCCAAATTTTAGGTGCTAGAATCACTTAAAACTGGCTGCATTTTTTAACTTTAGATATATTCTTCAGGTTAAATAATGACTTGGTAACATCATGTGAATTTGTTTTTTTTTACAACCAGTTTCCTTGTTCTGTTTTGTTTTAATGTGCAGCATCAGAAAGTTAGACACGTGAAAATTGAAAAGGTCACTCATTTAAGTGTAAAAAATCTAGATTCTCTTTTCTCACTGGTGCCCATGTATAAACCCCCCCCATATAGCAAGGGGAGCAGAGTCTCCCACAAATAGGGTTACATGCATATGTTCCAGAACATGGGCTGTGGTACAGGTGGCCTAGCAATATTCTCACAGAACTGAAAATTGCTTACCTTCCAAGTATGTGAAAATGTGGGTGCGTGGGGCTTTTTTGGTTTGCTTTTGGATTTTATTTGCAGTATCAATATGCAAATTTATTTATTATAAATTGAATCTCATTGAAATGAAAATGAAAAGGCAATACTATTTCTTCACTATGGTTCGCTAACCCTGTTCACACTAAGTTACTTATGCTCAGTAGGGGTTAGTCAGAACAAGTTCTACTCAACCCTTGATCCTTATGGAGGATTTAATTATAATTGAAAATGTAAAAAAAAAAAAAAAGAAAGAAAGAAAGAAAGAAAAAAAGGAGAAAAGAAAAGAGAAAGATGAAATCTAATCCAAAAATCAATCTTGCACAGAATTTAGTAACAGATAAAAGCTCAAAATTCTGTAACTAACAAATGAAAGATACCAGCACCAAGAAGTAAAACTAATTCCCAGCGTCAATCCAACACCTGTGTAGATGCTTCCTGACCTGGCTTCTTTCATCAGCTTCATGACAAAGGGATTGGTCTCACACTGAGGCATGGTAAATACATTATGAAGTCAAGACAGGCGTTCTAAACAATACAAGCCACGCGAAACAGAGGCAAAAACAGGGCTGCGAACAGACACGGTTTCTTCGTTTATCCTGAAGCAGAGATGTCCTCACATCCCAGCCTCTAGGTGTTAGATTCCTCTCCCCGGGCCTTCTCTGGCCGTCCATCATGTTAAAACAGTCCAGCGATACCTTCTCTCTGTCTCAGATGGGTCTTCCATATTTGCCAAGCAGGCCAAACCGAAAAACCACAGGAAAGGGTAACCCAAGCTTCCTCCACGTCCTTATTTGCTTGGATGCCAGAAGTAGGGGCTTAGGTGCCTAGGCCCGCTCTCTGTTGGACACATAATAGGAACCTCTTGACACACTACAGTAAAAAGTTAGCAAATATTATTTCAAGTGTGAGCTATGTTTCTATTCTGTTTTCTTGATGCAATTATCCGTGCCATGAGAACGTGGATTGGAGGGGTTGGTTTTTGCAAACGCGGACAGAGATAAAATACAGCAGTTTATGAAATGCTGTCCGTTGAAGCCAAATCAAAACCCACTGCTCAAATTGCAAAGGAAGGACGGCCAAAGAGCAGGTGAATCTTACATCTTAAACCCAGTTTTGCCATGAGGCATCCATTGGGATTTTGTTATTAAACAACTTGAATGTTCCCCAGCTGGGCCCCCTCACTAGGTCCTGCTGCAAATAAATAAACAGTCCCCTTCCCCAGGGTCCTGGCCATCCCCAGGGGAAGGGTCCTGGCCGGTGCCCCTGGACGGCAGACTTGAACTTGGGGTAACCCTGGTCATAATGTAACTGTGTTATGGTGTTAGGCTGAGGGGAGTAGGGGATCGTTTGCTTGAAAACATGACCTTTTAATTTAAACAAAAGGCTTGAAAAAATAAAAGTGGGTTTTAAATGCAGTTTAATCAGTCAGGCGAGAGATGTCTAATGAAGCTGCCAGACGGATCTGTGGCCAGGCTGTCACTTCGGCCACTGTGTTTACAGCTCCAGGAGTGAGATTAGCACCTTGTGAAGGCACAACCATGGTCAGAATTCTCCGTGTTTGGGAAGGCTGTAAATTTTGACAATTTGACAAAATATTTTGCTACGGTGATGACGGTTTGGAAAACCTGACATGTAAGAGTTTTAGTTCCTTGAGGCCTCCCTTTTTCCCGCTGGATGGAGAGAGAGGGGTTTATCAATGCAGCAAAGGTAGCGACCTTTGTAAAAAATATATATATAAAATTAAAATTAAAAAAATTATAAGGGCGTGCGTGCATGCGTGTGTATGTGTGTGTGTTCAAAACCAAAACATTGGTAAACGGGCTTTGTTTTCATCACACCTTATTCCATCTAATACCTGCAGGGGAAAATTGCCATTTTGGTCCCTACTTCAGCTAAAAGTGCTTCCTGAAGATTTTTTTCTTTGTTTAGGGGAAAATCACCCAGGCGTCAGTGTGGCGATATCAGGTCATAAAGCGGTTCTCCCAGAATTTGAATTTCCACTGCATTGTGCCAATCCCGCCAGGGAAGATCTGGGTGTAAGTTTCAAAAAGTCCACCTTCTGTGGGAGGCCTTTCCTGAATGGTGGAGATTCCCCGGGGCTGCTGTTCTTCTTGATCCGGGTTCCCCCCCGCACCAAGTCTGAATTTCCTCTCTGAGTATTTGGTTGAAGACCTGCAGTGGAAAGGAGTGTCGGGAAACTCAAAGAGGATATAAACTTTTTTTGTTATTGTTTTTCAGGCATATTTTTCAAAAACAGAAAATTAAAAGAAAAGGATTATCACCCTGGCAGGGGTGGGGGTGGGAATCATGGTTGAGTTTCCTTTCTTCACGTGCCATATTTATTTGCTGCAAATGGCATGCAGTTGTGCATAAACACGAGTATTATCCACTTTGTTCCCTCATAATAATCTAGGGAAGCCTCAGCTTAATCTCCCAGTCATTTCATGCCGAAAGCACAAATGCATTGCTTTTGTTTTACTACATGTTTCATTCCATCTGTTGGAAGCCTAGTAAGTCAATATTTATCACATTTATAAATTCCAAATCACTGGGGGAGGGGACCGCATTGGGGGAAAGCATGCATGTCATTCTATTTTTTTTTTTTTTTACTATTTTAAAGTTTAAAAGTATTGTCTCTGCAGTGTTAATTTAGCTCTTTTGAGCTGAAATAATGCAGCTTGCATGATTTTTTTAATTAAAAAAATATTTTAAACTGTGCGTTCTTGAAGTTTCTCATTTCCCCCAAACCTTTCTATAATTGCCTTGTCATGATTATCACTTTCCTTTCACTGTTGCTTTCTATGGAAGCCCCAGGAAAGAGTTCCTAAAAATTAAATTTCATGGTTGCATGTGTTTCTGTGATCTGCAGCGTGTATGATCTCTGAGTGGAAAACTTCTCTAAAAATAAATGGATTACCCTTTTTACTACACTGTCTGATGTTTCTTCAACAGATAGCACAGCTTCCCTGTGATCTCTAACCCACCACAATTGAAATGACAAGCGTTGAAATGGGAGCCTCACGGTGGCGCCCTCTACCTTTGCCGGCCCCTTCTGCTGCATGGAGCTGGTCCCACTACCGAGCACCAGTTCTCAAACTTCAAAGGAGCCTGGACCCCTCCTACAAGGTTAGATTCATCTCCACACAACAAACAATACATCCATGGAGTCCAGTTGGGGAAACACTGGCTTCAAAATTAAGATCTCATTCTATTAGCTATGTCTTTCAATTCACAAGGATAACTGCAAAGAACAGTTCTGTCTTTATAACTGCTAAAAGGTGGGATGTTGAAATCTTTATTCTATTATTGAAAAAAGTGATTAAAAATATTTTACATGCCCTCAAAGTCTTGGAATCCTGAAAACATGTCCATGAACTCCCAGTTTGAAAAACCTGCTCTCCCTTTTGCAGGGAGAGGCATCACTCCTTGGCAGAGGACGTGCATTTGACCTTTTATAAACTGCTCGGTAAATATCATCATTGCTTAGTTTGTGAAAGACTAATGTGTTTCCACTAACAAAACTGTCTTTCCAGGGTTGCTGCTCTCTCGAATAATGCTTGTTTTCCTACTGGGCTTTCTATTGCTGGCGTTTTTTAAAGGCAACTAAATTTGTCTAAGGGATTGCACTTTGAGGCAATCCAAGGAATTTTAATCAAGAACCAATGAGAAAGTCAAAGTTTCTAATGGGGGAAAAATGTGACAAAGTAGCAGACCTCAAAAATTACTAACCAAGTCGGTTTTCTAATATTTGGCACCTTAGAGACAAACTTTCCTAAAAAGTATTTTTATTTTTATTTTTTTAAGATTTTATTTATTTATTTGACAGAGAAAGAGACAGTGAAAGAGGAAATATACAAGCAGGGGGAGTGGGAGAGGGAGAAACAGGCTTCCTGCTGAGCAGGGAGCCCGATGCAGGGCTCGATCCCAGGGCCCTGGGATCATGACCTGAGCCGAAGGCAGATGCTTAACAACTGAGCCACCCAGGCGCCCCTAAAACGTATTTTTAAGCAAATGTTAAAAATAGTATTTTTTTCTGGAATAACTACTCTTATGTTAGGTAATATCATCTAACGCTAGAGTCGGCTTTTCTATCCTCATAGCAATCGACAAGCTGGACTTTCTTACCCCAGAACAAATGTCTCTAAAGCATCCATTTTCTCAAGAAGAGTGAATTACAAGAGAACAGTGCAGAGACTGAGTTGAGAACATTGGCATTCCTATAACATGCTGTCTGCTCTTGTTTGTAACAGAGGAAGCAGCCAAACTAATTAATAGTCGTGTTAATAAATGAACTTCGACTTAAAGCCTTTGGGTAGGAAAATCGGGCCATGTTGCTCAAAGGTACTAGGGCTACCTCCGATCCTTTACGGTTCTGGGAATTTCAACAAGCTTACAGCCAGCCACAGGTGAGGCTGGCTCCATTGTCTATCCCTGAGCCAACTCACACACCTCCAAGACAAATATATATAGTTACTCATGTGCCACCGTGGGAATGTACCATAAAACCAACAGGAAGAAAAATAATAAACATGTCATCCAGTAGGCACATGCTATGATGAGAAGTTTCAGGGTTTCAATGGCTAGGCTTTATTACAATAACCACAACACAAACAGCTTTGGGAAACACAACAGTGAAGTCAACATGTAGGCCAAAAGAATCTATTACTCAAACGGTCTTCTTTTCAGAACACAGCTATCTGTGCCGAGCTAGAGTAAAGTATTTGGCACCAAAAGACTCTGGTCATTCAGTAGCTTCATAGATAAAAATAAAGCTGGTGAGCCTGACTTGAAACTCATTTTTGAGAGGTCATCGAAGTTTTGTAAGGAAATTCTTTATCGATTTCAGAAAAGATTCTACTTTAATGAACCTGATATGTTATCAGGCTCCATGTGCTAGGAGACCCCAGGCAATCTGTCATAAGAGCTTAAAAATTAGAAAAATGTGCATTTCCTGAAAGTCTTAATATGTCTCATGCGTAAGGGTAGGTGGTGGTTCTTTTATGGGATTATTACTGGGTGGGCTTAAAATACGGTATAAGAAAATATTTTAAATTTTTTACATAGAAGGATAATTCTATCCTCAATTCACCCTGGTGTGATTCTTCATTTTAAATAACGACAATTCTCCAGGAAAAAAAATTAACCCCTAAGCAATTTCTTTTCATTCAGAAATATAATGGTATTGTGCTAATGTTGTTTATTAAACCAGGATGTGGAAGCTGAGGACGGGGATTTTGTTTTCTCTTCTCACATCTCCTCAGCACCTACATCAGTGCCTAGCATTGTGGGTGCTCGATAAATATTTGTTGAGTGAATGAGTGAATTTTATGCTAAGCCTAGAAAAGCTGTCTATTATAGTTATATATGATTGTGATTATGGTTATCACAGTAAAAACAGAGTTTGCCTTTTGATGTTTGCATTTCCCTACATATGAACAGGGACCATCCAGTCCTTTTTAATACTGATTGTCATCCCCAAGAGGACTGGTTCTTTTCCTACCTGGAAAACTTTCTGCTTCCGTAAAGGATCTTAGTGAAATGAATGCTCATCAGAAAATGTCCAATTCCATAAGTCATAAAGAATTCATTTAGTTCATGCAATTGCTGCTTTGGATCTTTCCCATAATATATTTGTTTGTGTGTGAAATGGGGAACATTTTTTTTTTCTTTTTACCCCTGATCTACAGAATTAAAGCGCCGTGTGTTTCGTGTGTCACAGCTCTTGCTTGGATGTGATGTGTAATCGAGCCGACCTTACGCTCTAGGTGTGTAGGGAAGTTTGCTGGCCCAAAATGAAGGCTCTACTTAACTTCCAGAGAAGTATCAAGTCTTGCTTCTTTTAGAAATTCATTCTATTACAAAATCCTCGCACTTGTGTATTGCTATTTTTTTTCCTATGAAGTAGAAAAGCATATGTAGTAGGGGCCAAAGAACTCTTGGCAGCGATTAAAATATTGGGCTGTGCAATCCAGGCAGAGGAGAGAGATTTCATCGACAAGAATTTTTAAGCATCCAGAGTGCCCAGACCTGTATAAGGCACTTGGGGAATTCAAAACAAAACAAAACAAAAAAGAATCCAACTGAAGGGACGTGTAGTCCATCGAAGGAGTAAGCCTACACACGCACGTGTGCGCCCACACCCGCACACATACACACACACACACAAATTAATAAGAGAATAATTAAAAACAACACATGAATAATAATAATTGCAAGATGGCAAGATTAAAAGCTTATAGAGAAATCCATGAGTACAAAGTGCCTTCTGAGAGTGGGATTCGTCAGGAAAAGCCCTCTGAAGTAGTGGGATTTGAGCGGCGCTTATTAAATGCAATATTTTATGTTGCCTTTCATTCCCCAAACGTTTGTGAAAGGCCTCTGTGGGCTGGGCCCTGGGTTAGCTAAAGTCTGGGGGGTCAAGATGAACGAGACAAGGTCGTGTTCCCAAGCCTCACGGTTTATTTTGCTCCTAGCCCAGACTGTGTTTGGGATCACATTAGAATTTCCACGGAACTGTTCCTAGGTGTAGGCGCTGATGTTGGCTTTCTGGTCACTGCCAGAGCAGGGAAAATCCACAGGGCGACAGAGGCTGTTCTCTCAGACATCTCTCAGCACTAATGTGGACCAGGCACCCCAAAACTCTGGACCAAACGGAGTTTATCTAAGGTCTTGGGCACACGCACACTTCTTAGAATCATCTGATGAAGGATGAAGAGAATGAAGATGAAGAGAATCATCTTCTCTCAAAAAGTATTCTAGTCAGCTTTGTGCCATTTTGCTTACAAAAAGTTGCTGTATTGAACTACTTTTTTCCCTTTTATTTATTTGTTCGTCACAGAGAGCGCACACAAGCAGGGGGAGCGGCAGGCAGAGCAGGGAGGGGGAGAAACAGGCTCCCGGCTGAGCAGGGAGCCCAAAGCGGGACTCGATCCCGGTACTTGGAATCATGATCCAGCCGAAAGCAACGGCTTACGCAACCAAGCCACCCAGGCGCTACCCTATTGAACTTTTCCACTAGTGGGGTAGCTGTTACAAAGATTAGGTTTAAAATCTCCCTTCCAATTTCCACCGGTGCTTTCAATCTCTAATACTTACGGCATTGTATTGAAAGGTTTAAACATTTTTTTATGGGTATTTTTTTTTTTTTAGCATTTCTTTTTTCTTTCTCCTTCCTCCCTCCCTCCCTCCCTCCCTCCCTCCCTCCTTCCTTCCTTCCTTCCTTCCTTCCTTCCTTCCTTCCTTCCTTCCTTCCTTCCTTCCTTCCTTCCTTCAGATTTATTTATTTGAGAAACAGAGAGAGAACACAAATGGGAGGGGCAGAGGGAGACGGGGAGAGGGAATCTCAAGGAGACTCCATACTGACGCCGGATCCCTAGCGGGGCTCTGATCCCATCGGGAGATCAGATCTAAGTTGAAACCCAGAGTGGAAGCTCGACCCACTGCTCCACCCAGGCGCCCCTTAGGATTCTAAGTAACTGTTAGCTTTTTAAATTGCTAACTTTTAAAAAATGAAAAGTGACAGCACCTGGCCTCAGTTGGCCTGTGTGCAGCCCTACACTGCCCCGGCCACCGCCTCCCCAGGGGCTTCTGCCTGCGTCCCAGCAACCCCCGCACCACCCCCCCCATGTCCCGCTTCCAGCCGCCTCGCCCCTCTGGTCGGCTTGGGTTGCACCTGATGCTGCGCTCTCTCAAAGGCCTTTGCCTACTTCCGCAAACCCGCACGTCATTGGCACACGTCTCAAAATCAGTGTCTCCAATTTGGATTTCACTATCTCCTCTCCCGTCTTGGCCAGTGTTCGCATTCCCAGTCGCCCCGCACAAGGGGCCATGCTTTCCCAACTTCTTCCTACCTCAGGCTCGTCTTTCTCCATCTCTTCTGTAGATTCTTCTGCCACTTGTGCCCTAAACACGAGTGTTCTCTAGGTTCCTCCTGGCTTCTCCTTTCTGGTCACCCCACATGCTCTTCCGTGTGAGCTCCTTCGAACTTAAGTCTCCAGCCCCGATCCCCAGCTCCGTGCGGCCGAGATGATATTCATCATTTCTCCCCAGGGTAGCCTCGCTCCTCGCTCGGCGCATGCTCCCTTGTCTTCAGGCGCCCGCGTGCACCTGCCCATCTGCTCACACAGTCTGGGGATTGCCCTTGACTCTTTCCTCCACACCCCTCCACTCCCGAAACCAGTCAGCCCTGTTACTTTGGCCTCCTTAATGTCTCTGGGGCTTAGACTCACCCTATGTCTGACACATTATCACTGCCTTCTTTCCAGTCCTTATTTCTTAGCTGCATTTCCAAACCATCATCATAGTTAATACTCATAACAGAAGCAAAAACTAAAGTTTAGTTAGATGAAGTACCTGGTGCGTGGAATGACATTGGTTAGTACCAGGATTTGAGCCACAGATTGTGTTGTTTTCTTGCTACTCACAACATCACCTTGCCTGAGCCCTTGCGAGGAGTGCTGACTCTCAGGCCTCCCCAGGCCCAGGGACTCAGAAGCATGCCAGGGCGAGCCATGTGCTGGCGCAGCCCTATTCCGGCCAGCTGCCCAGAGCAACATGTGCAGGTCATTAACCCAATACTTCCTTCGCGTCCCTATTCCTTGCCTCCTTCTCCAATGCACTGATCTGAGGTTTGAGGTGAGAATTTTTCTCTTGAGACAGCAGCACTTCTAACCAATGGTAATGTGTCTTTCTAACACAACTCAGGAAAGCTTTGGGGACACGTGGACACGTGAGAAGTGGGGGACTCGGGTCACAGCTGCGTGAGCTGGACTGTCCCTCTGGGGTGCCGGCTCCATGCCTGGCCACTCCCTGCACTGGTTTCTCCCCATGCCAACAGGAAAAGGTACCCCCAAAAAGGTACTTCTGAGAGGCCAGCTAATGTGGAGGGAAAAAATAGCCCTTCCCATAGGTTTATTGCACTAGCTGGTGGCTGAGTTATATTCATACATAGTCATGAGAAACTGTGGTGGAGAATCCCTAGGGCTCAAGTGCACAGTGAGTTGGCAACAGATGTAATCACAAGACCCAAGAATGCCTAGCTCTCTCATTCCCTGGCTCCAGCAATGGGACCACACACATGAAATCATCCTTTGTGCTGATTATTGAGTCCTCCTTTACAAAAATCTTGCTCCGGGTACTTGTCTCCATTTCTGAGGCCATGTGCGTGGAAGAATCATGAATGCCACCTCCTCTGCTGGGGTTGGGGGGTGGGGAGGACGTATTCTTTCTGCATTTGCAGTGACCTCAATAGCATATGTTCCCTTCCGTGATGTCCCAGAACTATAGCGGAAGACTGCTCCTGCCTTACCGCTTATATAAGAAAATCCTTATCTTGGCTTTGCAATTAACACAGGAGTGCTCAGTGACAATATTGATGAGTTTGGAGAGAGAACAAGAGGTCCGGGGGAAATGTGTAGGAATTTCCTTTTTTTTTTTTTTTTTTAAAGCGGCCGGTAACATTGATAGCACTGAATCCAATCCCATTAAAATGGGTTGTAAAAAAATAATGTTTCCATGCTGCTAAGCTGCTTTTATGCGACAGTGGCGTCTCTGCGTGCAGCGTCTCTGCGTGCAGCGTCTCTGTTTGTGATGCTTTGGTTCCAAATCAAGCTGGCACCAAGGTAGACCTCAGCTCTGCTGCCTTCACATCCCAGTCTTCTGAGAGAGAGAGAGAGAGAGAGAGAGACCTGCCAACTCAATCTCTCTCTGACTAAGAAACACTAGAGCCTTCAGGTGGGAAAAAGGGAAAGTTTAATCAAGCCCAGTTTCCTAAATACGTGTGACTCATTGTGAAGTCCTCGCTGCAGGAAACCGCCAGCAGGAGCACATGATGCTGACCTAGTTTGCCAGAAGAGGATTTACTTTTTTGGTGGTTGTGAATTTTTCTCCTTTATTAAGGGAAAGGAATTTAATGAACATGAGTTCTTAAGGACATGGGAGGCGGATAGACAGAGGGTGGAGCCGAGTCCCCTTTCTCCTCCATCTTCCCCACCTAGCCCCGCCTCGGGACCTCAGCGGCCACCTTGGAAACCCTTATCTGTCTGCGGAAGGGGCAGACATCTTTAACCTTTGACCTAAATTTGCCGGAAGCTTCCTCTTGAGGAAGGAAAGTTCTGAGCAGTAAGCTATTAAAGACTTCAAAAGCCCCTGGATTTATGGCCCCTTCTTTAGCAAGAATCTCAATGCCCTTGTCTTTGACCAGCCCAGAAAGTGGGACCTGCTCGTCCCAATCCGAGCAGTTGATATATGAGGTGAAGAATTACCATCAGGAGGAGGGTATTTATGTTGTTGGCTGGTTTGGTTTGTTATTTCTACTCACAGGATAAATGTGAACACAGCTTAAGACTTTCATTTCTGCCTCCCTGAAAACACCTTGGAGGCATTTTATAAAAGTAAGTCCTGTTGGTATTTTAAGGTCCAAACTTTAAAAGTCCCAAAGTGAGACTATCTCGTGATCTTTTTAGAACGCGTTGCATTTGAAGCAACAATGGCTATTTTAATGGACTGGCCTCTACATTCCCGACGAAATTCACGGGGGATTTGCCCTTAGCCATAAGCACTACCCGGATG
This sequence comes from Nasua narica, assembly GCA_028533885.1. Lineage (NCBI taxonomy): Eukaryota > Metazoa > Chordata > Mammalia > Carnivora > Procyonidae > Nasua > Nasua narica. The sequence continues at coordinate 89,211,209 of CM052797.1, read as the reverse complement.
AGGATATGCCTCAAAGAGAATATTGGAAGGGCAGAGTCAGTCTGAGAGGATTAACAGCAAAATAAAACCCAGATTAAATCAAATAACCAAAGGAAAATTAGTAGAACAAGAAAGATTTTAATGTTTGTAATGGGGAAATGCCGACCTCGGTGCGTTGAAAACTGAGGGAGACCCGGCCGACTTAAATCAAAGTCCAAAAGTAACTTTGATTTATATTTGAAATTCTTCTGACTTGCTCTTTAAAAAAAAATAATTTACATTAGTTTTATTTGTCCTGTCAGTTAAAGTAACCGAGGCTGCCAAAACACTGTCATTTCTTATAACTGATTACTCTCCCTTCCCATGGCTGTCATATGTGTCTCAAGTGCATTTGTCTTTGGAATGTTGTTCCTTTATTGCCTTTTGTGGGACCTGTCTTACTCTGGCATTTTTACTGTGGTAGACACATTGCTATATTACAGTAGGCCAAAGGTCACCTGCACAGCCATCAAGTCTAAGAATGATTTTTTGGTTAATAAAACTAATTTTCTTAGCTGAGGGCTGCTTGCTGTGAGAAGGAGTTCTATTTGCCAGCTCGTGTTTTCTAGAAAATGATAGAATGCCAGCCATTAAACTATCATCCCTGGGGATGCAGTAGTCGGTTGGAAACAAAATTTTCCTTTTTTAACATGTGGATTTTAAGTTCAATAGGAAATCTGAGGTTCTGTGTTAAGTGACGTGATGAAGTAAGTATGTATTTTGGGAGAATGCATAACAAGTGTGATTCTCCCCCGCCCCGCTCAGAAGGCACATAGACAGAGAGAACAGACATAGAGCGCTGACCAAGAGTCAGAATTTGGAGCCACAGAGATATGGACTAAAAACGTGCTTTTGAGGGCGCCTGGGTGGCTCAGTTGGTTGGGCGACTGCCTTCAGCTCAGGTCATGATCCCGGAGTCCCGGGATTGAGTCCCGTGTCAGGCTCCCAGCTCTATGGGGAGTCTGCTTCTTCCTCTGACCTTCTCCCCTCTCATGCTCTCTCTCGCTCTCACTCTCTCTCTCTCAAACGGATAAATAAAATCTTAAAAAAAAAAAAAACCTGCTTTTGAATAAAATAAACATATTTGGGGGAAAAAAAACCCCTGCTTTTGCCATCTGTAGTGACCTTAGACAACTTCATTAACTTCCCTCAGCCTTGCTTTCTCATCCATAAAACGGGCATGATGGTAGTCCTCGCCTCCTAGATGTATTTGGAGGATGAAATAGGATACGCATAAAAGTGCTTAATTCCATGAAGCGTATCAGTCTCTCTAGGCTGCTAATGCTGTAGAACAGACTGCCTCATATTCTCCTGGGCCTAAAACACCGACATATTTCTTATTTATGCTACACATCCATGTAGGCTGGCAGGGCGGAAGGTCTGCTCATGATAGCCATTCAGGGATCCAGGTGATGGAACAGCCACCATCTTGGACCTTGTTGGTCACATGCAGAGGGGAGAAGTGCTCTAGGGATTCCATCCCAGCAGTTCCAGGCCAACCTAGAAGTGACACATAATCAAGTCTCATCAGACTCATTGGCCAGAACCAGTTATATGAAGGACCTATTCCAAAGGACACATGCTCGGGAGGCAGACAGCTGGAAATACTTGGTGAACAGCACTAATGGCTGCTACAAAATGGTGTATATACATACATATGTATATGTGTACAGTTGGATATACGTACATACAGATGTGTATACGGTGTGTGCGTGTGTATGCACATGAGCACAAAGATACAAGCTGCGGGTGGGAGGGGCTGCTCTCCTGAATGCTGCAGGCAATGTGAGGAAAGAGATGAGTGCAAATGGAAACTTCTTCTTCTTCTTTTTTTTTTTTTAGTTTTTATTTATTTGAGAGAGAGAGAGAAGGAGCAGGGGGAGCAGCAGAGGGAGAAGAAGGGTCCCCTCTGAGCAGGGAACCTGCTGAGGGGCTCAATGTGCGGATCAATCCCAGGACCCCGGGATCATGACCTGAGCAGAAGGCAGATGCTTAACCACCTGAGCCACCCAGACATCCCACAAATGGAAACTTAATGTACCTGGGCCCCTTTTCAAGGGAAGAGTTTCCTTGACTCTACGGGGAAACGGCCCTTCCAGGATTCTTATTAGACATTCAGGGGTAGAGTATTATTTGAAATAATCTTTTCTTCCAGCAAGTCTATGCAGAACGCATAAAGTAATTGACAAGACAGTGAGGAGTTAGTATGGGCGACCTTATCCATCAGACCAAATGCCACATAGGACGGCAGCTTTTGGGTAGTGGGATACTCAGCTGTGGTCAGGGCACTGGGGCAAAATCCACACCTGGTGTGACCCCCCCCCCTTTTTTTTTTAAAGACTTTATTATTTGACAGAAAGAGAGAGATCACAAGTAGGCAGAGAGGCAGGCAGAGGGAAAGGGGGAAGCAGGCTCTCTGCTGAGCAGAGAGCCCGATGTGGGGCTCGATCCCAGGACCCTGAGATCATGACCTGAGCCGAAGGCAGAGGCTTTGACCCACTGAGCCACCCAGGTGCCCCCCCCCTTTTTTTTAAAGATTTTATTTATTTATTTGACAAGAAGGGGGAATATAAGCAGGTGGAGTGGGAGAGCAAGAAGCAAGCTCTTGAGGAGCAAGGAGCCCAACACAGGACTCGATCCCAGGACGCTGGGATTATGACCCAAGCCGAAGGCGAATGCTTAACCGACTGAGCCACACCTGGTGTGACTCTTGGCCAGACTCCCTTCAACTCTGGCCTTCTCAGTGTCGTCACATGTGAGGTAGGGATAAGCCCTGGCCTGGCAGGAGGTCGGGTCACAGAGCGCACATGAGATCACAGTAACTGCAAAGCGCATGGCGGAGCCACTGTCCACAGTGAGCACCCAGTAGTGTTCCTCTGTTCGCTCGTCCATTCAGTCCACCCCTCGGGGGTCACAGATCATTCCCTGTGCTCTTTAGGAAGTGCAATGCTTCTCTTGGTTCTATCCTTAAAATCACTTCCAGAAGTGAAGTTTCCCAAATAAACTCTGCCCTGGTGATGTGCACAGAACGGCACAAAGACTGAGGATCTAGCCAACAGGTGCGAAGGTCTGAGCCGTCAGAGTATCCCTGGGCTCTTCCCCACAGGTTAGAGTTGCCTCCATGACCCAGCTGGTGGGTCAGAACTAATCAGAGGAGGCCCTGGCTAATTGGCAAGGTGCCAACTTAACCCACTCCACTCTCCTCCCTTGGGCCTGAGTCCTGGTACCTATCCTAGCACAGCCATTTTTCCTGCTGAGACCCAGAACCTCCTAGAACACAGAGGTTGGCAGAAAGAGCCTTGGGCTGAAGTTGGCAGGACCCGGGTTCCAATCCAAACTCCACTGCTGAGCGACCTCATTCAACCCACTTCACCTCTCTTGTCCTCAGTTTTCTTTTGTGTAAAATGTAGAATCTGAATTAGGTTACTGGTTTTTGAAGCTTTTTCCCTTGTCTTCAGAACCCAGGGCAATCCTGTGGTGCCCAAGACGGAATAAACACCAGCAGAGCTGCTCTCCATCCCAGGGGGACGAGCTCCTTAAGACTTTCTCACTCTGCGAGCAATTTCTTCAGCTCCGTGTGTTTCTTTCCTCACACGGGCTTCTCTGGTGCCTGGAGACTGGAGAACACCCCTTTCTTTACATAGAGACTCACAAGCCTTTATTAGGATGAGACAGGGTTCACACATTAAGCCCCTGCCCCCTTTGTTGTGACTTAAGTGGTCAGCTTGCCTTCAGTTACCTCTGTGGGACTCGAGGAACAGAATCCTAGACAGGAAAAGAGAGCCCCGTGACCTGAGTCAGGGGCAGGATGAGAACAGCTTCCCCCAGCGTCTCATCTGTGCCAGGATCTTGTCAAAAGGCCTCAAGGACCAGGGAGTTAGAGAGAGGAGTTTCCCATTGGAGTCCACACCGCAGCTGCACCAGAAGCAACCCTTCCCTCCCTGGGAGCCCTAGGCCAGTTAGCCCAGGGAGCCAGCCTGAGGTAGGAGGAGAGACAAAGGAGTGGGCCGAGTCTGAGGGAGGGGAGCAAGGTGGCACCCTAAGTGTTACCTTGTTCTCTTCAGAGCAGAAACGGTTACCTCCATTCTCAACTGTAACTTTTCTCTGTGTTGCTCTGATCCAGAGTCCCATGCTCTGCTGACTGAGCCAGCCAGGCGCCCCCAGCACGCATGATTTCAGGTCATCGTGAGCAACCTTCTGAGGAGGGTAAAAGGCTGTTACACTAACGTCTCCAGATGGGGAGACAGTGTTAGTAATTACGAATTAAGAAAATTCACACAGGGGCGCCTGGGTGGCTCAGTTGGTTAAACAACTGCCTTCGGCTCAGGTCATGATCCCGGAGTCCCAGGATCTAGTCCCATATCGGACTCCCGGCTCTGCGGGAAGTCTGCTTCTCCCTCTGATCTTCTCCCCTCTCATTCTCAGTCTCTCGCTCTCTAATAAATAAATAAAAATCTTTAAAAAAAAAAACAAAACTCTCCCAGAACCAAAATTCAAACCTCACATATATCTGTTTGTAACTCTTGTACTTTTTTTCTTTTTAAAGATTTATTTATTTATTTGTCAGAGAGAGAGAGGGAAAGGGAGAGAGCATGAACAGGGGGAGTGGCAGGCAGAGGGAGAAGCAGGTTCTCCGTTGAGCAAGGACCCTGATGTGGGACTTGATCCCAGGACCCTGGGATCGCGACCTGAGCCAAAGGCAGACAATGAATCGACTAAGCCACCCAGGCATCCCAGTAACTCTTGTACTTTTATTTTTTCATTGTTTCCACCACTTTTCTTTCTTCTCTACTTTTCTTTTTCTTTTTCTTTTTTGTTTTTTGACCTCTCTTCTTCTTCTCAATTTAATCATTGCTAGAGAGAAAATTAACATAAAGAAAAGAGTGTACAGAAAAATATGGAATTTCTGTTTCATTTCTGATTTTGTCATCGGCATCTGCTCATGAGTTTTCCCCACTTAAACCCACCTTTGGCCTTCCAGCACCTACGGAGGGAAGTCCAACCCCCTCAGTCGTGTTTTCTGAGATCTTTGTAATCCAGTGCCACATCCTTTGCTGATTTATTTGGCTGCTATCACATGGCCAAGGACGGCACCAACATTCCGACTTCCTGCTGTTTCCCAAACACAACCTGTATCTTCATGTTTCTGTGTCTTTGTTCATGCTGTTCCTTGTGCCAGGAATTCCCTTTCCTTGTTCATTTGTTTCTTGATTCTATAGCTATTGAGCTCCTCCTCCTTCAGCCCAGGCTCTGGGACTACAGAGACGAATAAATCCAGGTCTCTGACCTCAACCAGCTTACAGTCTGGGGGGACAGCCCGAGATGGAAGAGGAAATTATAATACAGTCGGGGTGGGCACCTGGTGACAGCTCCCCGAGGAGAGCTAACTCAGATTTTGGGGTGAGGAGGGAGGTACAGGGAATAATAATTCACATCAAGGGCCTTTTTACAGGAGACAACGCCTGAGTTCGGGCTTGAAGAATGTTCCCAGACATGCAAGAGGGAATGAAAGAACTGGTAAATATGGGAAAATAATTTGAAACTTTCATAAAGTGAGAATAAGTGGGAGGAGTGACAGATGAGCCCGGGAGGGGCTTTTGGGTCTTGGAAAGGATTTTGGACTTGTAACTTGAAAGAAATGAACAGCTACTGAGGGATTTCTCTACTTAAGCAGGGAAACAACAATCATATTTGCAGCTTTGGTTAAATCAATTTGAAAAGAGTTTAGGGAAGATGCCAGAAACCTAAATATTTCCAAGACTTGAGCAAAGCTGGTCAAAAGTAAGAAAACACATGAGAAAGTTCATGATATCCTCAAAGAAATATATTTCCTCCCATTTCCTTGAAGTCATAGCCTTATTCATTTATCTTTCATTTTTGTTATTTTTCTTTCATTTTTTTAATAGATATAAAATGAATTAAAGAAACATTTTAGTCTCCTCTCAGCTGTACAAGTTACTAATAGTCCATACTTTGATGAGTGGCAATGCTGTGATTTCTTGCCTCAGTGGGGGAGACCATGGGGCAGGGGCTGCAGTGAACTCTGGTAACCCCTGGCCCCATCCCGCTCCAGCTGACCTGACATGCAAGTGTATGGGACAGCTCTAGGCCTCTGCTTTTGCAAAGAAATTTGGAGATCAACATTTTAATGTAAAAATATGCTAATTTTACATTAAAAAAGAAAAGCCTGCTGGCCAAACTAGGATCGCAAGATGAAGCAAACAGAAGTGCAAGACACTCTGTTAAATTTGAACTTCAGACCAGCAATGCATGAGTTTCAGTAAAAATACATCCCGATGATTGCATGAGACATACTTAGAATTAAGTCTGATTTGTTGTTTATCTCAAATTAGATTTAGCTGGTGGCAAACAAAGCACATACATGGGTCTCATTAGGCATGTGAGCTACCAGCTGGCAACCTGTAGCATCCATCTGTGGCTCTGGACGATTCCAGAGGAGTGCCACCTTTTCGTAGCAAATAGTTCAAGTCAGGATCTTCATTATGCTGAAATAAAGCTCATAGATAACACGATCTATCTATATGCAATATATATTTTTTTATATCTACAAAAGGCCCTAGTTATCAGATAAAGAAGAAATGACAAGAAAATTATTTCAACAGGCAATTGCTTTGACAGCACCATCTTGACTGTCAAGACCTTCAAGGGACTTGTGGCTGCCTCAGGTACTGCAGGCTGTCTAGCCTCCTGGGACCCTGACAAGGAAATGGTTGTACTGCCTCACAACCTTAAGATAACGAAAAGTACCTCCCACCCCAATTACCTTTCCCAAATGCCCCCTAGGTGGGGTGCTGTCCCCAGTAATGAATGCCAGTTAGAGAAAGGATTGGCGGTCGTAGGTCGTGGAGGGGAAAGGCAGAGAATGGCTTGAGGTTGGGAGCACAGGGAGGAAGTGGCTGCTTTTATTATCTAAGGGAGAAATGGCTGGGGAAGCAACTGGAAGTTGGGGGAGGGGAGGAAAGAAGGAATCAAGTGAAACCATTAGAACAGACCGGGAATACAGGATTAGGGTTTTACTTTGGAATCAATGAATTCCATTTATTGAGCTTGAGATTTCTGTAGATCTAAGAGGTACTGTCTGCAAGGCTGTGGAAGTATGTGTGTGGTATTCCCAAGGTTGAAGGTGGACCCAGGAATGTGGGAATGAGCAGCATATCATCTACAAATTATAGAAGTCATGGGACTGGGACCGTGGGATCGCTCACAGGGACACTGCAGAGTAAGAGGTGATATGGTCCACAGATACAGCCCTGGAGAACACCAACTTTTATGAGATGCCCAGCCTCCATCATGGAGGGGTACAGAAGTTTCCAGAAAGAAAGGAGGGGATCCAGGTGAAAGCAGTATAATAAAAGATATGTGAGAAAGGTGTGGGGGCCAACTCTGCAGAGACAGAGAGAAATTCTACACAGAGGATAAACAACATAAGAGTTGAACAAATAAGGTCCAGTCAGATGATCCCCGGCGGCCTAATGGACCACAATTTCACTGTAGTGCTAGGTGTGGGAGCCTACTTAGTGTTGATGAGGAAATGCAGAGAAGATGTGCACCATGTGCAGACCACTCTTTCAAGGGTCATGGTTGTGAAAGAGTATAAGATCCTATTCAACTTTTTCTTTAATTTTATTTTTTAAGTAATCTCTACATCCAATATGGGTTTTGAATTCATAGCCCCAAGATCAAAAGCTGTATGCTCCACCAACTGAGCCATCCAAATCCTATTCACCTTTAAGGCCCCCTCATATGAGGTCTCTGAAGTTTCTCTTCCTTTCTGTATTTCTCAGGCTGCTCTTGTGGGTAGGTAACAGAAAATTGAACTCAAACTGGCTTAAAAAGGGTAGTGGCCTAAAGGCTACTGAAAAAAATTCAGTATGAACTTCAGGCATAGCTTGATCAGGGCTTTGGATCCAATTCTCTCAGTTCTTTCCTTTTGTGACTTCCCTATTTTATTTATTTACTTAAAAATATGCACTGGGACAGAGCCACCTGAGTTGCTTAGTCAGTTGAGCCTCTGACTCTTGATTTTGGCTGAGGTCATGATTTCAGCATCCTGGGATTGAGCCCTGCATTGGGCTCCATGCTCATTGAGGAGTCTGCTTGAGAAGTTTCTCTTTCCCTCTACCTCTGCCCTTCCCTCAACTTGCACACACACTCTCTCTCTTTGTCTCGCTCTAAAATAAATAAATAGATCTTTTAAAAAATATATTTATTGGGCACCCACAACATTCCGGGAATTTTCTCTATTCTTGGGATCCAACAGTAAGCAAAACTAATTAAAGATCTCTGCCCTTGTGGAGCATACATTCAAATGGGAGAAGATACATATATTTTTTAATGTATATATATTTTTATATTTGTATAGTTGTTTATATTTTATAATATATAAATTCTACACATATATAAATCATATAACATGTTAAATGATGGTGAGGCCCATAAAGAAAGGAAGATATAGTGCAGGCTGAGGAGGACTGAGAGTGCGGGAAGGGGTAGCTTGTAGTTTATGTAGATGATCACAGAATCTTCATCAAGAAAATAGCATTTGAGCAAAAGATATGAGTTTTTTTTTTTTTAAAGGTTTATTTATTTATTTATTAGGAAAGAGAGAGAGTGAGAGAGAGCAGGTCAGAGTGAGAAGCGGACTCCCCATGGAGCTGGGAGCCCGATGTGGGACTCGATCCTGGGACTCCAGGATCATGACCTGAGCCGAAGGCAGTCGCTCAACCAACTGCGCCACCCAGGGGCCCAAGATATGAGGTTTTAAGAGAGACATGTGGATGGCTTAGGGAAGGGTGTTCCAGGCAGAAGAAATAACCAGCACAAAGGTCCTGAGCAGGAATATTCCCTGCATGTTTAAACAGCATTGGAGGCCAGGATAGCTGGAGTGGAATGAGTAAGGGATTAGCAGTTGGATATTAGATCATGGAAGTAACAGAGGGCCAAGTCACACAGGCCACTATAAGGGCTTTGGCTTTTCACCTGCAGGGTTTCAAGTAAAAGAGTAAATGATCCAACTCAAGTTTAAGAGTATCTCTGTGGTTGCCATGTTGAAAGTAGATAGTGGGGGAGTAAGGAAGGAATCTAGGAAACCAGGTAGTAGACTCAAAGGGTCACAAAAGGAAAGAACTGAGAGAATTGAATCCAAAGCCCTGATCAAATTATGCCTGAAGTACATGCTGAACTTTAAGAGTTTATTAAACTAATCCAGGCAAGAGATAATATGGCTGGATTAGGGTGGTAGCAGGGGAAGCGATGAGACATGGTGGGATTCTGGAAAGAGTCTGAATGTAGGGCTAACAGGATTTCCTGACAGATAGGATGAGAGAGACAAAGGAAGAGTGAAAAACGTCTTTAAGATTTTTGGTCTAGACAGGTTTGGGGAGGAAGATCCAGGCTTAGGTTTTGGACATGTGGTATTTTAGAAGGCTGTTGGACACCCAGGTGAAGATGTTGAGTAGGTAGAGGGATCTGAGTCTACAGTTGGGAGAGAAGTCTAGACTGGCAAGATACATTTCAGAATTGTTGGCATACAGATAATATTTAAAGCCATACAACTGGATGAATCACCAAGGAAGCCAAAGTAGGTAGAGAAGAGAAGACCAAATGGAGCCAAAAGTCTGAGGGAAGAAGGGAAGAGCAAAGGAGACTCCCGAGGGAAAGAAAATGGAAGGAAAGGTGGAATTTTCAAACAGAAGTCCTAGATTTCCCTCGGAGTGGATCAGTTTAAGTTCCTTCAGCAGGTCCCTATAGCCAATGAAAATAATAAGAGTCCATTTTTGAGCTAATCATCTGACAGGGGTCTTAGAGTGGGTTATACTTGTGAAGACTCATCCCTGGCACCAAAATGGGGAACAATCCCTCACAATCCCACCCAAAGGAACAACTAAATATTTGGAAGCAGCCAACAACGTGAATCTATGACCTTTCCACACATTCTCCAGGTAGAATTGATCATTTGCTCCCACATACTCTCAGATCCTTTCATTCACAGTGACAATTTTAGAGTTATTATATTGTTACACAGTGGGCTATCTTATCTACCAATTTCTTCTCAGATCGTTAACTCCTTGAAGAGGAACCATGTGGTATTCATCTTTGAAACTCAGGGTCTAGCCCAAGTGAATATGTGTTGAAGTGAGTTAACCGTAAACATGTAAATGTATGTAGATCTTTCTGTGAGGTCTTCTGGGTGATCTAAAGCCTTAAAAGGAAAAAATTTAAACTTAGAATAGTTTGATCCATCTGTTACATAACCACGTGGACCTTCACCTGGTTAAACTGCTTCTAGGAAGTTATTTCTTAATGAGTATAGCTGCAAGAACAATGAGTTTGTAAATAGCTTTGTGACAAAGACATCTAAAAGAAATTTTTGGTAATTGAATACACACAGCTAATGGCTGAGAGTTCATGAAAAGTGGCTGAAAGACCTATAAATTCATTTTATTTATATACATAGAGAGAGAGAGAGAGAGTTTATGAGTACTGATTAACTTTCAAATGATAACATATTTGGCCAAAGACAGTATAGTGCGTAAAGAAAGTAAAATCCTTAGAAGGAAATCAAGCAGATAGGCATATGCTCTGCTATATAAGGTTTTTTCCTTTATGCAGTTATGATTTTTTGTTGGACATGATTGGTCCCATAGGATATCTGAATCTATACAGTGAACTGTATTATTACAGAATTCTAACAAATTCTGTGCTTGGCCACAGTAAAGCAACGTAGACTTTCTTAGAAGAGAATAAATAAGCCAAAATATTTTTCTGCCCCGCAGTTGAGTGGAAAAAAAAAAAGAATGACAAAATGTAAACATCCAAAATCTTACAAAGTATATTATATTCATTCAATCTATCGTGGACTTTACACTTTTTTGGAAAGGTTTTCCATTGTTACCTCCTCCCATAGGCATATCAGTATATATTTGACTATGTGGGCTTTTTTTAGAAATGTACGCATGAATAGAACTTCTTTAAATTACAAAAGATTCCAAAGGTTTACTTGTTTGCTTATTTGTTTTTAGAAGATAATGGGAGGACACTGAAACAGTCCCTTTGAATAATGAAGGCATTTGATGCAACAAAATATTTGATCCTTATCAAATAAATTGTCAGTATTTAAAATTTCCTTTTGAAGGCAAATCTTTAGTTCTTATGAAAAGCATTGATCATAAGGATTAAGGCAAAGAAATGCCAGTCACTGCTACGGAATCTGTCAGCTCAACCTGTACAGGGTGCGTGACAGTTCTTAGAATTATCGAGCAAGTTACCAGTTTTGTTAGGCTAGACTCTCCTCAGTGAAATATAAAAAAGCAGGCGCATCTGAAAAATCAGATAGTGTAATGAATAAGACATTTGGTAAATAACAGCAATTAAAAATCAAAAACAGCTCACATCTGAAAAAACAGATAATAGAGCAGGTAAGACATTTGGTAAATATAACCAAATAATGATGTTGTGAACCTCAACCTGAATCAGCTACCCAGGGTGCAATTCTCCGTTCAGTGATCCTTTCCCCCCTTTACTAGGTCCATCTAGATTCTTGAAAAATTGAAGTAAACTCCAAAGGTCCCGATGAAGTAGCCTTGTAGTGTTCTCCTGACCAGGGTGAAACTAGAAATCCAGTGAGATGAGAAGGTATGTGTACTTTGGGGTTTGTGTCAGAGGGAAGTGGATGGACCTCCTCTCAGCAGCTCTGAGGCGGGGTCCATGGCTGGGAGTCGCAATGGAGAGAGAGCCAGGCAGGTGCAATGGGAAAGCTTGCGTTCTCCCACGCAGGACTCTGTCTCCCTGTTTGGAGGTGGTGATGGGGGCTCCACTGTATGTTGTTATTCTCTGCCCACTTGAGGTCTATCAGATTGCTTCCCTTTCTGCCCTTGAAAATGGCATTAAATGATTCTATGCGTGTGCGTTTGAAAAATCCAGCACAATATCTTTTTAATCCTCTGAGCCACTTCAACAACTGGAAAATGATCAGAGCATGGTTGATGACTGCGTTGGTCATTCTGTGAGAGCTTTACAGGAAGGCCATTGGAGTCATCCCATTTAAGGGATCTTCCCTTCTGTGGTCACCCAGACCTCCTCTGCCCAACAGCTCGGTGGCCTCCCTGTGGCCCATTGTGGCCATCCTTCCAGGATGTGGGGTCAGTTCGGGGGGAGATCGTTGCCTTCTTCTCTCTCCAGGGAGCAACTTCTCTTCATAAGGCTTCTTTTTCCCAGCAAGCAAAGATGACCTGGAAATTTGATAGTGCCAGAGTTACAAACTAGACTTTCTCAAGAGAGAAATATTACCTTATAGAAACTAGTTTTTATCCTGCTGAGAAACTGTACTGTGCTGTGGGGATTTTCTCTCATTACAGGCGTGAGAGCTGAGGCAAGCATGGAGAGCCATCTTCCGCACACCAAAGAGGCTGCTGGAATCGCGGATGACCCTGAAAAGAAACTGCAGTGTTAGTTAGGGGGGAGGTGGGGAAAGACAAAAATGTCAACGTAAGCCAATAGTTCCTAGTGCAGATGGAGCTTGAATACTTTTAAACACACCAGGAGGAAAGTTCTCAAGGTTTCGAAACTCCTGGGTGATGGTGGAGTTCTTGGCTAACTTCCTCCAGCATTATTTGGCATTAAAAATGTCTTTCAAGTCCATGCAATCCCATAAGAACAAAAAAGTGGTTATGGGGATTTTAGTATTTAAGCTGCAGGGGAACTAAAGCCTTTATTTATCTCAACGAAAACAAACTTTTATCATCTAGAATACATGAGAGGAGATTGAGAAATAGTTTCATAACAAAAAGGTATTCAATCAGTTCAATAACATTCATTGAGCACTTCTCATGCTCTGGGCACTGTAGACCGGGTGGGATTAGGTAGTGACTCCAAGCATGGTCCCTACCCTCAGGACACTTACACTGAAGTGGGCAGGATGGGTGCAGAGAGTGCGATGAGCTAGCCTTACTTAACAAATGTCAGGTTTGAGTTTATAGTTTCCCAACTCAAAGGTAACTGAGGACAACTCTTTGTAAGATTTAGGATACTAGAAAGAATGCATTCTTAAAAATACTCCCAATTCGGGACGCCTGGGTGGTTCAGTTGGTTAAGCAGCTGCCTTTGCCTCAGGTCATGATCCCAGCGTCTTGGGATCGAGTCCCGCATCAGGCTCCTTGCTCTGCAGAGAGCCTGCTCCTCTCTCTGCCTCTGCCTGCCTCTCTGCCTGCTTGTGTTCTCTCTCTGTTAAATAAATAAAAAAAAATTAAAAAAAAAAAATACTCCCAATTCCTTCTTTCTTACTAAACTTCCCTTTAGACATCCAGGGAGTTGGATGACGTTTATTTCTTCTTAGAGAAGCCGAAGATCTCAGTCATTCTTATGTAATACCTTACAGTGAATGTAGTCTGTGTCCTAAGAAGCTGTTGTTTTCCTTTTTGGCTTTTCAGACATATTTATTCCCACATCTTCCCCAAGTCTGTTTTTTTGTTTTGTTTTGTTTTTTATTTAAGTAATCTCTATTCCCAGCATGGGTCTCGAACTCACAACCCCGAGACCAAGAGTTGCATGCTGCCCCAACTGAGCCAAATGTGTTCTTACTCTATGATTTTCTTTTGTCTTTTTTGAAAAATATGTCTAAAAATATGCAGGTTAAACTAGGAATCCCCAAATATCTGATTGTGCCAGCCAGAGAAATAAGTTCTAAATTTCTAAGTAATGATAAATGTTCACATTGGCAAACTCGGGCAATGTATATTTGTACCAAAACTATGAGCGGAAACATGTTTTTCTTCAGCTGAAAGTCTGATTTTTAGAGTTTTATTTTTCAATTTTAATTACAGATATTTTCAAATATACACAAAAGGGGAGAGGATGGTCTATGAAATCCAGTACACTCATCACTGACCTTTAATAATTTTGTCAATTTTATTTCGTCAATAAAATGATATTTTTTAATTTTTAATTTTATTTTTTCCACCATACACAGATTTTTTTCTTCTTGCATTGTTTTTATTTATTTACTTATTTATTTATTTACTTATTTATTTTTATGTAATCTCTACACTTCATGTGGGGCTTGAACTCACAACCCCGAGATCAAAAGTCACATGCTCTATCAACCGCCAGGCACCCTCCATTCTATAGTATTTAAAATCAAATTTCAGACATTACATAATGTTACAAATACTTCAGTATTCACATCTAACAGTTAAGGATACTTTAAATGTTACATGCCATTTCTACAACTAACAAAATTAACGAAAATTCTTTGGAATCAGGTCACACGACCTACAATCAAGTTCCCCCAGACTGATCTAAAAACTGTCTTTTTATTATTTGTTCAAATCAGGATCCAAAAATGACCATACATCATACTTCGTTGTTCTATTTCTCAATTTTCTTTGCACCTATATTGCATCCTTTCCTCTTTTAGGCTTACCACTTAGATTTTGAAAGGACAGATCATTTAACTTTTTAATTTTCCCACGTTCTGGATTTGGCTGTTAGAATTCTCCCTGGCATTGTTCAACTTATCCTTCTATCCCCCTGTAACTTCTGTAAAGAGATAAATTTAGAAACTCAATTAGAATTAGGGTCATCCTTTCCTCTCTTCCTCCCTCCCTCTCTTTCCTTCTTTCCTTCCTTCCTTCCTTCTTTCCTTCCTTCCTTCTTTCTCTCCCTCTCTCCCTCCCTCCCTTCCTGGGCAAGAATATTTATGGGTGGTGCTGTGTATCTCCTATTGCCCTACATCGAGATACTTAGTATCTACTTGTCCCCCTTTTTGTGGTGCTAGGTTAATCTGAAGGTCCCAGTTTTCTCAGGCAGTTACGTCCATCTTTATCAAGCTTTAGAATTAAAGTTATATTAGCATCATGAGACAAATTGGGGGGATTCTTATCTTTTATTATGATCTAGAATAGTGAAAATGATATAGTTTTAGAGATTAGGTTGAACTCAGCTATGAAATCATGTGAATTTTTTTTAAGTTTTTTTTTTTAAAGATTTTATTTATTTATTAGGAAAGAGAGAGAGTGAGAGAGAGCATGAGAAGGGAGAAGGTCAGAGTGAGAAGCGGACTCCCCATGAAGCTGGGAGCCCGATGTGGGACTCAATCCCGGGATTCCGGGATCATGACCTGAGCCGAAGGCTGTTGCTTAACCAACTGCGCCACCCAGGCGCCCTCATGTGAATTTTTTAAAATGATAGTGCTTCATCTGTAAAATCATCTGACAGTTTTTTAAATAAACTAGTAGATCTTCAATCACCTTTGTAATCTTATGGTGATTATTCCTTTCAAGGTTTTCATTACTTCTTGGGTCAGTTTTAGAATTTATTTTGTTGGTAAAGCATTCGTTTCTTCCAGGTCATCAAACTGTTGTCATAGGGTTGAAAGAAATGTACATTCGTAAAATTATTTTCATCTCCTTTATATTTGTGATTATGAACTTAATCTTACATGTTTCTGCTCTATCATTTTTTTATTTCAATAATAATTTATTGATTTTATTCTTGTTTTCATAACATTTTTTCCTTCTTTGTTGTTTGTGTTTTCTATTTTATCAATATTGTCTTATCTTTTTTAATCCCTACTGCATAATTCCTTTGATTTGTTTTATTTTTCTTTTACTAATTATTTAGATGGATATATTAATTTGCTAGGGCTGCTATAACAAAATAGCATAGAGTGGGTGGCTTAACCAGCAGGAAGGTACTTTATTATTTTCTCAGTTCTCGAGGCTTGAAGTTCAAGGTCAAGATGTTGGCAGGTTTGATTTCTTCTGAGTCCTCTCTCCTTAGCTTTTCTCCAAGGCCTCGTGAAATCTTTTTCTGTGCACACAGCTCCCTTGAGTCTCTTTGTATGTCCAATTTTCTTCTTCTTACAAAGACACTAGTTACATTGTATTAGAGCCCACCCATAGAACCTCAGTGTACCCTAATTACCTCTCTAAAGGCACTATCTCCAAATATAGTCACATTCTGAAGAGCTGTGGTTAGGACTACAATGTACAAATTTGGGATGGTTGTAATTCCGGCCCTAACAATGAGTTTAAATTACTTTATTTTCAATTTTCTTCCACCATGAAGGAATTTGAGGCTGTTCATTTTTCTCTGAACACAATTAAGCTTTTTTAATATAAAGTATTTAATGTGAATTATTCTTTTTTCCATGCTTTGTAGATAGCATGTAATGCCATTTGTAAATTTCTTTGATTCAGAGGTTATTTAAAAAAGTGTTTCTTTTTTTTTTTAAGAAAGTGTTTCTTAACTTCCAAAATAGTAAGATGATTTTAGTCATTAGTTTGTTATTTATTTGTAATGTTTTTGTAGTCTGCAAGTATTCTACTTTACTTTTAAGGATTTTTTCTAGTCAAATATATCTCCAATTTTTGCACATTTTATAGTCATAAGAAGTATACACTCTATATTGGTAAGATACCAATGTAATATAATTTTATTAGTCTGCTTTATTGCTTATATTATTTACATTCTCTATGTCCTTACTTATCCTTTCCTGTATCTTTCTACTTCTAAAAGTGATATTTTTTTAAATTGTAATCGTAACAATGAAATATTACTCAACCTTAGAAGGAAGGAAATTCTGGCATATGTTACAACATGGATGAATTTTAAAGACATTATGCTAAGTGAAATAATTCTGGAAAAGGAGAAGGAGGTGAGGGAGTGGGAGGAAGAGGAAGTTTTAGTATCAAGTTCCCACAATGGTAAGCTTTCTATTAAAGGGACTATGCCCAAATTTCAGAATTCATTTATGCTCTGAATAACATTGGTGGTTATTTGCCTTCTTGTTCATTTGCGTGTCTGGCTGTGACTTTAGATAAAGTAATGGATTGCCCACATAGTGAAGGGCAATAAAAAGAACATTATTAAAAAGTCTGAGAGAGCAGTCTAGATTTTGTTTTCTCTTTAAGAGCTGCAGCTTTTGCCTAAAAACCTAAAATTAAACACATTAGCTTTCTACATGAGAGTCTAAATGGAATATTGAATTTTTTCAATCTTAGAGCTTTAAAATAGCTGTAAAAATACTGGTTTTCCCATTGCTTGAAAAATGATATTATTAAAAATTATTTAGAAAGAATCTCTCAGACTTTGTGCAATTTTAATGTAATGAATAGAAAATTAAATATAATTTTGCACTGCAATTGACTTTGACAATGAATAAGATATATTTTACCCTGTAATACATGTATTGAGTTTTATTTCTGTTTCTTGTACTGATTGACTAGTCTTTCTATTTTGAGGGAATTTAGTATTTAAAGAAATATAAGGATATACTCTAGTCTTTAGATTATCTATCATGAAAAAATATGTATGGTAGAATTTAGAAATCCAGAGGAGATAATGCCAATAGCCAGGCCATTTTTCATTCATATGTTTGCAGACTTTATGTGGTTCCTAAGAATTTGGGAAAGCTTAAAACCAACATTAAGAAAGAGGTGTTGGATTGTGCACTATAGGGACATATATTGTCTGGCATATTAGGAAATGCTTTGCTACCAGTATCATGTTTAAATGAACAGCTATTTCAGCAAAGATTTAGATTGGGGTTCTGCAAACTTTTCTATAAAGAGCAAAACATAGAAAAGCAAAACTTTTCTATAAAGAGCATATAATTTAGGCTCTGTAGGGCCCTATGATCTTCGTCACAACTACTAAACTCTATCGATGTGGTAGAAAAGCATCCCTAGACAATACATAAATAAATGAGTGTGGCTGTGTTCCAATAAAACTTTATTTATAAAAACAGGGGGAAGACCGGATTGCCCCCACCTCCAATCCCATAGTTTGCTAATCCTTGGAAGAGGTGATCATTGATCAATGACTAAAATCGAAGAAGTCGATT
The DNA here is from genome assembly GCA_028533885.1 of Nasua narica. Lineage (NCBI taxonomy): Eukaryota > Metazoa > Chordata > Mammalia > Carnivora > Procyonidae > Nasua > Nasua narica. Next base: position 89,193,328 of record CM052797.1, on the reverse strand, counting down.
TGAGCAGTTATCTTTTCCTACCAGGAAAATTTTAATAACCTTTCCAGTCCACCTATTCATGAGCTTAATGCTTTTGGTTTATGTCTAGAATAAAATAAGTTTAGACTTCTTTCAGCAGCCATGCAAAAATGTACTGACTCTGGTCTTACAATGTTTGGGCATGTATACAAAAGTTTTATTGTAGTTAATTCGAAATCCTCCAAATGCTGACACGGCAGGACACAAGCATTGCTTCTTTCTCGAAGAGCTGAGTTTTATCTCCAGAAGGCTCCACTTTTAAGTTTCTAAGCTTTATTAATTCCAATCTCTTCCTTTTGTTTCCCCAGGCCTGGTCGTGGTCCCTGCTTCCTGCAGCTCCTATGTCCACGAGAGCATATAGTTCTTTCTCTCTCTCTCTCTCTCTTAGTCTATTTAGTTACCAAATTAATAATTTTGTATAGCTACAATTCTTTGAATTAAATTCTCCCTGTTCAAATACTGATGTGGTTTGGCTCCAAAGTGGACCCTGACGGATACATCTGAAATGAAATTCAATTTAGTTATTAGAAAATTATTAAGTAGTTTTAGAACAAGTTGGGTATGTGAATCTACTCTTTCAACTATAAATTTGTGAAGCCTAAGTACAGATCAAATATTTCCAATTAAATTAGTGTCCATATTGAGGTATAAGTATGAAAAGAATGTAAAATATGTCCTCAATAATTTTTTATAGTGATTACCTGTTAAAATGACAAAATTTTAAATATATTAGGTTAAATAAAATATACTGTTAAAATTGCTTTCATCTGTTTCTTTTTACTTTTTTAAATGTGACTACTGGAGAATTTTAAATTACATATTTGGCTTTCTTTTATTTCAATTGGACAGTGCTGTTCTAGACTTTTTTTCTATGTTATTATCGTGTTTTACATGAGGATGAGAATCCAAAGAAGAGCAAAAGGACTGCCAGAAGATTGAGAGAAGAAGAAAGGGAAATTTTTTATCTTCGTTTTTAAATACACCTTCAGGTCAAAATACTCGAGCCTGGTTTTGAAGAATAAGTTACATTTCAACATATTGCAGGGGGCCATCCAAATTTTCCTTTTGTACAATAATTTAATTCTATTTGATATTGTTTTCAGTATCTGAGCCATTGGCTAGAGTTCCCTTAAATATTTTTCAATTAAATAGATTAATTCTGCAACAAAATTAGACTGTTTAGGCCTTTGAGGGGGGAATTGTTGAACATTTTCAAAAAGTATATCCTGGTTTGTGAAAAAAATAAAAAAAGAACTAGCCTTCATAGTGAACTTTCAACATAACAAACCCGAATGTATAAATGGCATAAGTACTGTGATTAGGTTGGATTCATTACTACTCATTCCACTAGAGAAATGAACTTAAATTTTAAATAGAATTTCAATAGGTTTTGAACATAGAAATCAGTGGGGACAGATGTAATCACTGAGTATCAAGTGGTATGTTACCTCACAAGTGAAGGGTCTGACCCTGCAAAGGGGGGAATGAAAACTGGAACTCAGCATTTTCTCCCAGAATTTGGGACTGAAACCCAACCTTTCCATGTCAGGTCCGAAATCAACAAGAGCTGAGTCGGACACTGTCCTCAGCACGTATTACTCTTGTTAGCCCACAGCCCTCCCTTCTATTGGGAACTGCTCCTGCTTTCTGGCTGGTGGCTCTGGAGGCAGCGTTACCAGATACAATACAGAACACCCAGCTAAATTGGAATTTCGGCTAAGCAATGAATATTAAATAAATGGAGCACTTCTATCTACCAATCAGAGTGTCCATCTGGCTTCATACAGGTGGTTACATGACTCAGGACTGTCCAATCAGAGCATCCCTATTCCCTTGTTCACATGGATTGGTCTAATGCATTAGTATTTCCCAACTAGGGCCAATCAGAACCTCCCATGTGAGTTGCTCTAGGGAGGCTGGGGACGAGATGGTCTCCTTTCCATTTTCGTTGCACGCTACAAGGATGGGAGACTTGGGGACAGCAGCTGTGCTTCCTGCCATCTGGACAGAAGCTGCCTGTGGAAAGAGAAAGAAGGGTAACTAGGAAGAATCGAGAGCTAAAGACAGATAAGCCGTGCTCTGACCGTTTCTTCTGTTTGGAGGTATTCTTGGTATTGTGTGCCAAGGTTTGATAGTGATTAAGTTCTGGTTCCCTACTTATATTAAACTCACCCAATTGCAAGTTCTTACTGTACAATGCACATGAAATTAAGATAACATCTTGGCCACAATGCCAATATAAACATTTAGATTCTTATCTGTTCGGCCTTCTTTCCCTAGAGCTCTCCTGGGCGGGTGGGGACATAAGGTACGGTATAGATCAGGACACTTATTCTTTGACAGTAAATGTTGGTCGCTGTAGGGGTGCCTGAGTGGCTCAGTGGGTTAAAGCCTCTGCCTTTGGCTCAGGTCATGATCTGAGTCCTTGGATCGAGCCCCGCATCGGGCTCTCTGCCTGCCTCTCTGCCTACTTGTGATTTCTCTCTGTCAAATAAATAAATAAATAAAATCTTTAAAAAAAAAAATGTTGGTCGCTGTTGCCATGAACGCTTTGAAGGCATTGACCACATTTCCCTTCCTTGAAGGAGTACTTAAAAGAAGGCAGCCGTCGGTGTTTTTTGTTTCCAGCTCCAACTCTATGCCCCTTCCGTTCATTTTCTGAGACGGTCCTGTCACTAAGCAGCGCTTGCAAACGTTCTTGTGTGGCCTTATGGTTCTAGGATCCTTAAGGCAGAGGCTTCTAGTGCTGCCTTCAGAGAAGAAAGTGGCCCCTCACTCTGGCTTTCATATCACAGTCCGTGGAAGTGCAGTGTGGCGGCAAAAGGTTAAAAGGCAGGACCGGCCCCTTAATCTGTGGGACTCGGGTACAAACATACATCTTCTCCAAAGATGCTTAAGGATTTCGAGATGGCATCAGCACGGCACTAAACCAATCCCGAGTCCTTCTAAGCACAAGGTGAAGACCCATGGAGGCAGTCCGACCTGAAGGTCATATTTAATCTCTTGATGCCTTAATTTCCCCATCTGTAGAAGGACAGGCAAAACTGCCTTGAGAGCGTAACAGATATTAAATGAGTTATTTGTGAAACTTGTGACGCTCCAGGCACAAAGCGGGTTCTCGGTAAACAAAGTAGCTACCATCTGACTCCATTATATGTGGTGGCCAAGAGTGCTGGCTCTGGAGTCAGCCAGAGGTGGTCTCAACACCGGCTCTCCCGCCTCCTGTGGCCAATCAATCACCTAATGTCTCTTAAGCTCAGATTCCTTACCTACAAAGAGAAGATAATATATGCATGTTATTTTGAAAAAGTTAGGAAAGGTGATTCTGAGGCTTAGGTGAGATAATGCATTTGAAGCACTCAGCAGGAGTGCCTGGGTGGCTCAGTGGGTTAAGCGTCTGCCTTCGGCTCAGGTCATGATCCCAGGGTCCTGAGATCGAGCCCTGCATCAGGCTCCTTGCTTGGCAGGGAGCCTGCTTCTCCCTCTCCCTCTGCCTGCCGCTTCCCCTACTTGTGTTCTCTCTCTCTCTCCCTGTCAAATAAATAAAATCTTAAAAATAAAGCATTTAGCAGCTTTCCTACACATAGGGCTCCCTAAGATGCTAGCTTTTGTAGCTACCTGCCAGGCCCTCTGCTGAATGTTGTGCATCTACTATCTCATTTCATCCTTACAACCCCTGGAAATTCACATATCATTTCCTTCGGTATATTTTAACTGGGAAGGTCAAGCGCATTGCCAGCTGTCCCATTGTTACTATGTGGGGGGGCCAGCGTTGTGATCCCGGATCTCTCTGATCCTACAGCCTATGCTCTTAACCACTGTGCGTACCGCCTTTAGCTGTAGAGTCTTTCATTTAGCTTCATTTAGCTGTAGAGTCTCATCCTTCATCCTCAAATCCTTAATGCCTTCTTGGTGCACCTAGGGATGAAAGGTATAGCACCCAGGAGGGAGTTTTAAAAAATTAATATATTTGAATGGCCATGATAAAATTCCCCTCTATGGATCTGTCAGCCTGAGTGTCTACCTGTCTGTCTTATGGAAAGCAAAGAAGTGCCAGCCACAAAAACAATGACAGGCTTACAGAGACATGCATGCTTGGCCACTGGTTTGAGACTCAGAGATGTTTATCAAACGTCAGCCAGAGCTGGGTTTGTTTACCCCTAATTATATGTTTCTCATTTGGGTGTTTCTGAAACAACACTATGAAGGGCCTTTTATGTTGTTGTTGTTGTTTTCCCCTGAGCAATTATCATTTTTCATGGGAATGGATGCTGCTAATTTCTCATGCAAGGCGGAGGGAACACCAGCCACACCCCTGCGTAGAGCGCCCACAGAAAAGCAGTTAAAATTGTGCTGGAGCTAGGATCAGCCTCTGCTTGCTCACTGGTCTCTAACAAGCAGGGGTGTTGCCGTTTTATTTGCTTTCTTTCTGATCTTGGAGTTTGACCGGAAGTTCCGGGCCGGAACAAGGTGAGCAAGAGTGGAGACGGTTTTGCCTTGGCTTCCGGGCTCTGGAACACTGGGACGGTTTTTGCATCTCTGAAAACTAACTCTAGGCCTCCTTTGAAATGTCCAGATGATCAGTACTTTCTAGGATTTCTTCTAGATCAGGATTTTTCTCGTGCACTGAAGTGGATTAAAAATATAAGGCGACAGCACGTGCAGGAAAAGTCAAAATAAACTTGTCATTTGCATTTTTAATTAAGTAGCAGCCTTTTTTTTTTGTTAAATGCCTGCTATGAGCCTGGCACCATACTAGGATTGGAGAGAAGGCTGTACCTAAATGTCTTATTGGGGGGCGCCTGGGTAGCTCAGTGGTTTAAAGCCTCTGCCTTTGGCTCAGGTCATGATCTCAGGGTCCTGGGATCGAGCCCCGCATTGGGCTCTCTGCTCGGCAGGGAGCCTGCTTCTCCCTCTCTCTCTGCCTGCCTCTCTGCCTACTTGTGATCTCTTTCCTCTCTGTCAAATAAGTAAATAAAATCTTTAAAATAAATAAATAAATAAATGTCTCGTCGATAAATTAAACAGAATCGTGAAATAAGCGAAGTTACCTTTGTTCATTTCTCTCTTGCCCCTTCCAATGCCTCCTGCCCCCTACCTCTCTTAAACAGCTTTTCTTCCTCCTAATATTCTCAAAGTGCATATTCTGAGAGGTGGGATAGATGACTTGTCTATAAAAGCGCTGTTCGGTAAGTTTAGAAAAAGCTACATTAATAATAAAAACAGTTTTTCTCAATAATAAAAGTGGTTCGGGACGCCTGGGTGGCTCAGTTGGTTAGGCAGCTGCCTTCGGCTCAGGTCAGGGTCCTGGCGTCCTGGGATCGAGTCCCGTATCGGGCTCCTTGCTCAGTGGGGAGCCTGCTCCTCTCTCTGCCTCTGCCTGCCTCTCTGCCTGCTTGTGTTCTCTCTCTGTTAAATAAACAAATAAAATCTTTAAAAAAAAAGAAAAAGAAAGAAAGAAAGAAAGCAACATGCTTTTTAAAAAAAATAATAAAAGTAATTCTCTACTGGCTGCCTCAGTCAGTAGAGCACGTGACCCTTGATCTCAGGGTTGGTAAGATTGACCCCCACGTGGGGTGTCCAGAATACTTAAAATCTTTAAACAACAACAACAGTGTTTATTGACTGCTTCTATGTGCTGCTTAAGTCCTGGGTGCTTTATATTCATTACTTCATTTATCCTCCCAACAAACCTGTGAAATAGGGGCTCCTATGATCCTCATTTTGTCTGAATTACACAACCGGTGGGCGGCAGAGTCATGACACTTCGCCAGCTTCCTTAATGACTAAGCCATACTCAGCCAAACCCAACCGAAATAGGTTTCTTCAGTGCAGGAGTTCTCAGAGCCTGTTGTGTGCTGCAGGGCCCTGGGTCTCCAAGCTGAGAAAGTAGCACACTGCGGCTCTCTATTTGTCTCCCTCTCTCATTTTTTTTCGGGCAGGTTCTCGAGAGATCAGCATTCTGCAGAACATATTTTGAGAAACATTGCCCAAGGGGTGCCTGGGTGGCTCAGTCATTAAGCGTCTGCCTTCAGCTCAGATCATGATCCCAAGGTCCTGGGATCAAGCCCCACATTGGGCTCCCTGCTCCGCAGGGAACCTGCTTCTCCCTCTCCCACTCCCCCTGCTTGTGTTCTTTCTCTCACTGTCTCTCTCTCTGTCAAATATACAAAAAAAAAAAAACTTAAAAAAAAAAAAGAAATATTGGCCAAGATATTTGTATTTTAAGTAACAACTTGGAAGAAGAAAACAACTTTAGGAACAATTCCAATGTTGTTTCAGAGACCCACAAAGTAAGGAAGAGGGATGGGTGAATAGAAGGACTTCCAGGAGCCTCTGAAATCACCCTGTGTATGTTCTCAATAGTTCTTCCTACTTAGAAGGTTGGTAGGCTTTTTGAACTGCGTTTTTCTGTTTTTAAGGATAATAAACATAACAGCGGTACTCTAAGGATGAGTTAAGTGGTGTGGTAGAAAACGTACAGAAGGTTTGAAAGTGAAAAACGGTTAGTCACAGTCATGAATGTTCACCAAGTTGCTGTCAAACCCGGGGCTCTGCTGGGACACCTACAGAGCCAAATTAAGATAACAAAGCCCGTTGTCAAAGCTCTTTTGTTTGCTTTTAACATTTAACATTAACAAACCCTCTCAAGCTAGTACAAATAAAGGACAGTTTACTATAAAGATCTGGTTCTTGCACAATCCGAGGATAGGAAATAAGGCTGAGTTGGTATTTTAGCTCCTGGTTGGTCCTCAGGAATGAAGTCTGTACTGTCTCTCCTCGGGCTGCAGGAGCTCTCGCCTTTGTTTCTCTCTGGTATCTTCTCTGTATGTCTGTCCCCCTCTACTGACTGCCCAGCAGTATCTCTTCATCTCATTTATGTCACCAAACATGCCCACCACGTCTATGTCTGCATGGCCTCCCAGTGATGACAACTACTCTTCATCTCTTGATTCGGATTCACAAGAAAAACATTTTGACTGGCTCTCTGTGGTTAGATGTCTAGCCCTGGTCATCAGCTGAGGCCATGAGGTAGGCTCATGTCAATTATGGTCCTTCCAAGCAAGGCCCATACCAGGAGAGGTAATGATAGAAACGTGTGCTATAAGTGCTTAAAGAAAAAAAGGCAGTGAGACTAACGATTATTGAGCCATAAGTCTAATTTTTGTCATTTGATTTTGTGTTTATGGGTCTTCATGGGAGATAGCATTTCAGGACATCTAGAAGCATGTCATGAATATGGTCATTCTGTTAAATGAAAGATAAGGCTTCATAAAATTAGCAATTATTTATCACTCTGAGACCTTCAGGATACATCCTACACCTGAGATGCAGGCTTATTTAGTTTTGGGTTGGTTTGTTTTTTAAGAAATATCTATACTGGAGTTGAGTCTAATCCTTAGCTCAAACATAAGTGTGTCTCTTTGGATTCTTCCACTAAAGCTCAGAAGTCTAGAGTATTGGAAGGAATTTAAGAAATACCAAACTAAGGTGCAGTTGAGTGGTTCAGTCAGCTAAATGTCTGACTCTTAATTTCAGTTTAGGGTCATGAGATCAAGCCCTGTGTCAGGTACTGCACTCAGTGGGGAGTCTGCTTGAGATTCTGTCTCTCCCTCTCCCTCTGCTCCTTCCCCTTGCACACTCTCTCTCTCTCTCTCTCTAAAATAAATAAATAAGGGGTGTCTGGGTGACTCAGTTGGTTAAACAACTGCCTTTGTCTCGGGTCATGACCCTGGAGTCCAAGGATCAAGTCCCACATTGGGTTCCCTGCTCAGCGGGGAGTCTGCTTCTCCCTCTGACCCTCCCCCCTCTCGTGCTCGCTCTCTCGCTCTCTCGCTCTCTCTCATTCTGTCTCTCTCAAATAAACAAATAAAATCTTTAAAAATAAAATAAATAAGTAAATAAATGCTTTTTTAAAAAAGGAACATTTGTAAAGAACTACCCAAATAAATACATATACTACATTAAAAAGGATTCCAAGTTAAATTGGTCTTCTAAGGACCATATCTTTAAGGACAGTTATATGACAAGGTGTTTTCCAGAAGTTGTTGGTAAACGTTCAGAGAAGTCAAAAGGACTGATGGCCCAAGATTTTCTAAGCCTCCCAGAATGGGAGGTGTGATAGCAGCAGCTTAAGCTTAGTTGTAACCAACTGGTCTACCCTGTATTCCCATGTGCTTTGATGGGAGCAAACACTGAATGATAAAACTTTTGGTAAATGTTGGTTATGTTTTTTTTTTTTCACTAATGTAATGCAAATCATTATTAACAAAAGTCAGCAGAGAGGTAGATAACGTTTTACTGCTGGGTAGCATCTTTGATTCTAGTTCTTTTGGAATATCCAAGCAGGTCACTCCGGAGTGGAAAAAGGAAAAACCATGGTAAGGCTCTGTTTTAGCATTCTAGAGAAGAGAGTATTCATAATAGTTCTATTTGAAATGGATTTAAGCAGTTTCCTCCACTGAGTAAGAGTTATTTCCTGTTCAGAACTGGGTGGAGTTGATAGGCTTAGAGAAAGAAGCCTAGCATTGTATGGAATGTGTATGGCCAAACAGTGGAAGTGGAAAAAGCAGTGGTAACAGGACATTTTTTTTTTCCTGTCAGAGCAACAAACTTCTGTACTATAACTGAACATTGAACAATTCATAGAGGGAGTCAGTAAGCCCCATAACCTCTGGGCAACTACAGGCAGTGCCCCAGCGGGAGATGTCAACTGCTCACCTAGGACAGCAAGGGACCTAAGAGGAGGACAACTCAGGTCAGGACAGAAAAGGACAAAGCAGATGAGAACTGGAAAAACAGTGAAGTAAGACTCAGTTGTGTGTGGCTATAGATCTACTCTCTAGGGAAGGAGAATTCTTATTGAAATAAGACCAATGTCCATCTGAGTTAACTGCGAGTAATTCTGTATATAAATTCCTCTATAGGGTTATTCAGATATTTTCCAATAGTTTATTTGTAAAAGAACCTCATTCAGATTTCATTGCAGGAGGACATCTGGACTGGGGTAACCTTAATTGCACCACTCAGGCATGGTTTAAAGCGGGCATCCTATCCGAGATGAAATTTTAGTGCAAACTGCTCTCCTGATGAGGTAAAGGACTACAACTCTAGAACTGAGGCATAGATAGGGACAATCATCAAAATGACAGCACAGAAGTTAATATTGTGCAGCAAAGGGATACATGGCTGACTCAGTCAGTAGAACTCCCAACTCTTGATCTCAGGGCTGTGAGCTCAGGCCCCCCATTGGGTGAAGAGATCACTTTTTAAAAATGCCTGGTATAAGAGCATTAAATAATCGTTTCTGATTCCAAGGATATGTATACTACTTACTTTATAAACATTTCAAGATCATTTATTATATGCCAGGCCCTTTTTAAAATGTTTCACACATATCAGTTTGCTTATTTCTTACAACAACCCTATAAGTTAGGTGCTGTTATTATCAGATTAAAAGGCTGAGGCAAAAAGTGACTCAGCAATTTGTCTAAGTTTGTCTTGGTAGTAAATGGCGGAGCCAGAACTCAAATCTAAGTGGTCTGACTTTAGAGCGCACAATCTTCTGTGCCTCACTTCAGTTGGAAAGCCAGTCTTTATTTTCCTTGAGGTCTTTCTCCAGATTTTAGATGTTTGAGGAAACCTGCAAGAATCTATCCTAGACAAGTAGCCAAGAGTCGAGATTAGGAAAAAAGGTGAACCCTTTTCTTGTGGAGTTTATATACTAGTGGGGGAAATAGACCATAAGCAAATAAACAAGTGAATATACAGAATGTGAGTAGTGATGAGTGCTAGGAAGAAAAATAAAATATGGTAAGAAACTGAGGCCGATGGACAGATGGTACTGCGTTAGAAACAGTGGTCAGGGATGCCCTCTCTGTCGAGCTCAGAGCAGAACCTCTAGGACCAGTTCCTTTAAGAGATCATATCTTTTATATTTTGAAACAGACTTAAGCACTTGTCAGGTTCATAAAAAATATGTAGACAGCTAGTAAATAGGCACACTATACAGGTATCATAGCCTACTACCAAGGAGAACAAGGACACTACCATAAAAAAAAGGGGGGGCGGGGAATAATGAATCTGTATCTCTCATAAACATAGGGGAAATATTCTTTTTTTAAAAAAAATATTTTATTTATTTGGCAGAGAGAAAGAGATCACAAGTAGGCAGAGAGGCAGACAGAGGGAGGGGGAGAAGCAGTCTCCCTGCTGAGCAGAGAGCCAGATGTGGGGCTTGATTCCAGGACCCTGAGATCATGACCTGAGCCAAAGACAGAGGCTTAACCCACTGAGCCACCCTGGCGCCCCTAGAGGAAATATTTTTTTTTTTTTAGAGGAAATATTCTTAACAAAATATTAGTGAGTAATATTCAACAGTATATTTAAAAATTAATACATTATGATCAAGGTGGGTTTATCTCAGAATTAACTACAAAGCCATTTTAATATATAAAATCAAGTATATAAACAGAATCACCTTATTGATATGATAAAGGAAAAAAGCTATATAATAACTTATACGGAGTCAAAAAAACCTTTTGACATGATTTAGCATCAATTTATGATTTTTAAAAAGTCAGCAAAATAGAGAAAGGGAAAATTTTTCAATCTGATAAGGGGTATCCATGAAAAACCTATAGCTAATATACCTAATGGTAAGGAACTGAATGCTTTCCCCCTAAGACTGGGATCATTGCACAGATGCTTGCTCTCACCACTTCTACTCAATATTGAATGGGAGCAAAGTAGGTCCTAGCCATTGCAATAAGGCAAGACAAATAAATAAAAGTCATAAGTATTGGATAGGAAAAAAATAAAATATTTATTTGCCTGAGATATGACTATTTATATAGAAAATTCTAAGGAACCTAAAATACAACTATGAGAACTAACAAGTAAATTTAGTAAGATAAGAAGTAAGAAGTAAGATAAGATAAAAATTTTAATATATAATAAAATCAATTCTATATTTATATACTGGCCACAGCAATTGGAAAATAAAATTTTAAAAATCAATCCTGGGTGGCTCAGTCAGTTAAGCGTCCAACTCTTGATTTGGGCTCAGGTCATGATCTCAGGGTTGTGAGATTGAGCTCGATGTCAGGCTCTGCACTCAGCAGGGAGTCTGCTAAAAATTCTCTCTCTGCCCCTCCCCACCCATTCTCTCTTTCTTTTTCTTTCTCTCTCTAAAATAAATATTTTTAAAAATAAAAAATAAATTAAAAATATAAAAATAAAAGATATATAAATATGGATTCCATTTACAATAGCATCCAAAACCAAAAACTATTTGCAAATAAAAGCCTCAGACCTCTACACTAAAAAGACCTCTACATTAAAAATTGCAGAACATTACTAAGGGAAAATTTTAAAGTCCCAAGTAAGTGGAAACATATACCATGGTCATGAATTGAAAGACTTAGTTTTCTTCGGATGTCAGTTATCCCCAAAGTGATTAATAGACTGAAAATAATACCAATCAAAATCCCAGTAGGCAATCTTTTAGAAACTGGCAAACTGACTTAAAAGCTTAAGAAAATGCAAGTGTTCTGGAATAGCCTAAGCATTTTTTTTTTTTTTTAAAAGAACAGAATGGGAGGATATCACTATCTGGTTTCAACTTACTATAAAATTATAAAGATCAATACTATCAGTGATGAAAGGTACACACATAGATCTGCAGAGTAAAGAGTCAGAAATTAACCCACACGTATTTGGTTAATGTTTCAACAAAGTTCCTAAGAAAATCTAATAGGGAAAAGAAAAGACTTTTTCAACAAATGGCACTAGAATTGGATATATGTACAGGGGAAGAAAACATAGACTTTTATCTTACATCATACACTAAGATTAACTTAAAATGGAACACAGTCCTAAAGGGCAAAACTATAAAACTTATAAAACAATATGCAGGAGAAAAAAAAATCTTTGCAAACTTGTAATAGGCAAATATTTCTTAGTTAGCCACAAAAAGGCACACAACTATAAAACAGAGCATTAATAAATTGGACTTTATCAAAATTAAAAACTTTTGTTCTGCAAAATACACCATTAAGTAAACAAAAAGGCAAGTCACAGAATGGGAGAAAATAGTCAATAGATAGATCACTCTGACAAAAAACTTGTATCCAGAATAGATAAAGAACTCTTGCAAGTCAATATAATCCACATTTTTTTTTTCTTAAATGGGCAAAGATTTGAACAAACACTTCACAAAACAAGATATAAGAATGGTTGGGGTGCCTGGCTGGCTCAGTTGGTAGAACATATGACTCTTGATCTCAGGGTCGTGAGTTCGAGCCCTACCTTGGGAGTAACGTTTACTTAAAAATAAAATTAAATTAAAATTAAAAATAAAAGATAGAATAATGGTGAGTAGGCATATCATTCATGTAGGGAAATGCAAATTAAAGCCACAATGAGATACTACTACATACTTGTGATAATGGCTAACATTAAAAAGGCTGACCATATCATGTCTTGCGGAGGATGTGGTGTAACTGGAACTCTCACACTCTACTGGTGAAAATATAAAATGGTACAATCGCTTTAGAAAACTTTTTGGCAGTTTTTAAGAAGTTAAGCATAGGGGCGCCTGGGTGGCTCAGTTAGTTAAGCTACTGCCTTTGGCTCAAGTCATGATCCTGGAGTCCCGGGATCGAGTCCCATATCGGACTCCCAGCTCTGTGGGAAGTCTGCTTCTCCCTCTGACCTTCTCCCCTCTCATTCTCAGTCTCTCTCTCTCTAATAAATAAATAAAATCTTTAAAAAAAAAAAAGAAGTTAAGCATACACCTACCATATGACCCAGTCATTTCACTACTAGGTATTTCCCAAAAGTAATGAAAATATGCGTCTGCACAAAGACTTTTATGTGGATGCTTATTGCATCTTTTTTTTTGAAGATTTTATTTATTTATTTGACAGAGAGAGAGAGATCACAAGAGAGGCAGGCAGACGGAGAGGGGGAAGCAGGCTCCCAGCCCAGCAGAAAGCCCAACGCGGGGCTCGATCCCAGGACCCTGAGATCACGACCGGAGCCAAAGGCAGAGGCCCAGCCCACTGAGCCACCCAGGCACCCCTGTTTACTGCATCTTTAATCACAATAGCCAAAAACTGGAAACAACCCAAATGTCCATTAATTGAAGAATGGATAAATAAAATGTGGTATCCAAACAGTGGTAAAAAAAAACAAATAACCTGGGGCACCTGGGTGGCTCAGTGTGTTAAAGCCTCTGCCTTCAGCTTAGGTCATGATCTCAGGGTCCTGGGATCGAGCCCCACATTGGGCTCTCTGCTCAGCAGGGAGCCTGCTTCCCCCTCTCTCTCTGCCTGCCTCTCTGCCTACTTGTGATCTCTCTCTCTCTGTCAAATAAATAAATAAAATCTTTAAAAAAAAAACAAACAAATAACCTTTTGATATGCACAAGAAAGTGAGTGCATCTCAAAATCATTATGCTGAGTCAAAGAGGCCAGACCCCAAAATGTTTATGATGTGTGATTTCGTTTATATAAAATTCTAGGAGATATAAAGTAGTTAGAGCAACACAAACCGAATCAGTGGCTGCCTGAGGCAGGGGTGGAAGGAGGGATCCGTTGCAAAGGGACATTAGGAAACATTTGAGGTCGATTGAACATTCTGTATCTTTCTTGTGATTGTTTCACTATATTTATATGTCAACATTCACTAATTTGCACACTTTAAATGAGTGCAATGTATTGTCTGTAAATTATTCCTCAATAAGTTTAAAATAATTAAAAATGCTAGCTGGTTCTTTTCCAACCTGCCTTATCATTTTTTTTAAAGATTTTATTTATTTATTTGACGGTGAGAGAGAGATTACAAGTAGGTAGAGAGGCAGACAAAGAGAGAGGAGGAAGCAGGCTCCCTGCTGAGCAGAGAGATTGGGGGGGGCTCGATCCCAGGACCCTGAGATCATGACCTGAGCCGAAGGCAGAGGTTTTAACCCACTGAGCCACCCAGGCAGCCCTGCCTTATCATTTTTGATAGTCTCTTAGTGTTGACTCATTTTAGCAATTCCAACTTTAATTTTTAAAGACTTTTCATACCTATTTATTTTATATTCTGTATCCGACAAATTCTGATTATTGAGTCCTAAAAATCTAATGCTGTTCATCGTTTCCACTGGTGCTCACTTAGAGAGGTTTATTTTCTTGTGTCGTTGGTGGTCTTTGATTGGAAGTTTCTATTTCAATCCTAATCCCTTGAAAACCTGGGGGTCTAAACTAACATGATGACGCTTTACAGGGGACAGGATCTGGGTTTGCTTTCACAGGGAGCCAGAGGTACTCCTGAAGCGGAAAGCGCCCCAGCTTTCCAGGCTGTCTAGCTTGATGTTGGGACTCAGGTCCAACCACCAACCTTGTCTCCAGCCCAGAGTGGAGCCCATCTAGCCTTTCCCACAGAGAAAACTCACAGGCTCTTTCTCCTCAAATGCTCCAGTTCGGACTCATGAATTGCTCCCCTCCCTAGCATCCAGAGGCTTCTCTTGTTCCCTGTGAACTCGGCTATAGGATGGAAATATGGCGCATGGGGATTTAAAGCAGAAGGAAACCTCGGTGAATCTGTTTTATTGTTGGAAGGGTATGGCCTGTTGGCACTCGTCTTTCGGAGCCTCTGAGAAAAGGGGAGTAAGCCCTAAATGTGCAAAATGATAGCCTTGCCTTTTAAGGGTTTTGGACTAAAAATAGGTATGATCATATGCATCATATCCGTAAACCCAGGATCTTTCTCTAAATCTGATTATGGGCAGCAAAGCTAAGTGCTAGTTCTATAAAGCCATCCGTTTTGTGCTGAGGTGGAGGAAGAAAACGTTCAGGGCAGAGACGACAAAACAATTCTACAAAGAACATCCCAGAGAACAACCGAATCACGTAAACAACCAGGGCATCACATTTAACCTACCTAAAATTACTTAGAAAGAGGTCGCCTGTGGCTTTTTACAATTGTCAACATTTCTTTCTTTTTCCCTTGGAATTTTTGCCCAGACTATATTTCATTTATCCTTAGAGATCAAATTATAGTAATTTTAATTATTTGGATATTGAAGGTTCACTCTATTTTGAATGTAATAGACTACTTAAAATGACCAGCTCACCCCCCCACCCCACCCCGGGTTTTGTGAGGTTGATAGCGGTGGAGAGCTGTGTCTAATTTGAGATTCCAGTTCCCGTCTCTCTTTACATAAGAAATGGAGGAAAAAGTTCATTGAATGTTTTAATTAGCATGCAAGCTGAGTCTTAAAGCCGAAGGAGACCCTAATACTACTTTTAACGGCATCTAACACAAGGTGAGGAAAGAATACAACACCAGACCAGTTTAGGGTGAAACATCATTATTATTGCTACTTGCGACGACAGTATGATCATTTAGTAAATGTCCATCGTGTGCTAGGAGCTGAAGGAACATTGTCTTTTTTTTCTGATTAGCACACTGCTGCGGTGGAGGATTGCAGCCGTTTATTGTTCTGGTTTATGATCTTGGTCTGAATTCAGAATAAAGCAGCCCTGTGTCAGCTTCAGCCCCTTCGTATGCTCGCCTTATAACGGGGGGGGGGGGGGGTG
>CM052797.1:88991746-89177623 GCA_028533885.1 Nasua narica | reverse complement strand
TGCCTCACATCCAAATATTATCTGGTGGGTCTCCTTGGCTGGGGGACCGGGGGTGGCTAATGACGAGAGGCGTATCCAAATCCCAGCGAGCCGCCTCGGGCTTTGAACTGAACTTTGGGACGTGGCAGGACCTGGCAAAAATGGAAATACCTTCCCCCGACATTTTTGCTCATGTTTTCTAAATTTACTTTCCGATAAGGGCAGTGAGTTTGCTCGAGTGGGAAGTGCTGACAGACAAAGTGGAGTCTCCGACAAAATTCTTCCTAGCACTCTAATTATCCTTTCCTTCTCGACTTCAGTATCACATGTAGCCATGTGTAGAATCATAAAATAATTATGCAGTGTACAAGCTTTCTGGGAGCATGTACCACTGTTTTCCTAATTCTTTATCTCTCCCATTGATCGTGGCGTGTGTGCATTGATCCAAGTCGGCCATCTGGTTAGGCAAGATAAGCGTGCTAGTGTCTTTGCATTGCACTGTCACTAGGGGAGGGGGCACATTTTGGCTGTAGGGAATTACGGGGCCAGGATTAGCCCTCTTCCTATGAGGAAACTGAATTTTAAATGCAATGTTGCAGCTGCATGGACCATGTTGCTAACTTCTGTTTTTGCCATGAACTGGGTAGATTTTTTTCTTCTTGTTCGTATTGTCTCCAAAGGTAGAGCACTGCCTTGTATTAAACGGGGAGGGGTGGGGGCGGGCATGGAGAGAAGATTCATTTTTAGCCCATGTTAGACTTGGAAGTGACGGATACATTCCAGGATTTCTAAATGGTAAAACTGCTTTCAAATGACTACAAAAGGCTGCTGGATAAAAAGCGTTTTAAACTGAGACTCGTTGCCCCCTCCCCCCAAACAAAATTATTTTAGAGAGGGAAGAAATATTTGTATCAGTCCACACAAAGGAAAAATAAAAAGGAAACAGAAAAAAAAATGATGCGTGTATCATAGCAGAAGGAATTACCGCATGAGGCTCAGAGCGGGCCATGGGGTACCCTCTCCATTTGTCTCTCTCTGTCATGTATTGAAATTAATGTTTGCCCCAAGTTTATGACCACTGGGACTGACTGAATGTGCTGTTTAATTCAAAGAGACTTTTTTTTCCAGCCCTGTTGGCCACTGTTGTTTTTAAAATTTGATTGCAGCCATTGTTGTCTCATATTCTGCAAATGTGTGGAAGACTCAAAAGCTTTTCCTCCAAAATTGAACAATTCTGTCAAAAAAGATTAGTTCTATTTTGTCTGCTGGGTGCTGACTATTCATGAATGTAAAGAGAGAGGGCTTGGGTGTCATACTAAGTTGCTAAGGTGGCTGGATTTCAGCTATTGACTTGAAGATACCAACACGCACTGTACAAAAGAGCCGCCAGAAGGAGAGGGGAGAGCGGGCCTGCCATGTGTTTGAGCTATACCTTCTTTAGCTGCCCATTTATTTCTTTTGTTGCCAGAACTTTTATTGTCATACAGTTGAAAAAAATGTTAGACACAAGCTTCAGGCAGCACCAAGCAGAAAAAAGGATTAGCATATCACTAGGATCATCTTACACTGAACCAAATTCTTTTCAGGATGTATAATTAGCGAGAATACAGTCTTTTTTTTTTTTTTTTTTTTGGAGCCTATGGACAGAAAAAAAAAAATGAGCTCAGATCTTTGGCTAGAATATTAGAGGAAATAAAAGACAGTTGCCAATTTCAGAGAGATGTATACATATTAACTGTTTCTTTGCAGAGCCTTTGCAATTCCCTCAAGAAATGTCTGGTTGGATGGGGGGAAACTTACTACAGACTCCTGTCATTGTCTCAGGTTTTCTAAGAGGGAAAAACTGTGTCGTTGAACACGTTCAAAATTTTAGACCGATGAAATCAGATTTGGGATTAAATGAATGTAGAACTTCTGAACGGGGGTGGGGAGGTTGCTAAAAGGAAATGTGTGGTTTTCACACGAAGACATTTTACTCTGTGGAAGATACTGGGTAATTAAAAATCTAATTGGGCAACTGAAGGCAGTAAAACGTGCATTTGGGGTCTATTAGTGAATAATTCTGTGGGGCTTGCTTCAAGCTGTCTAAAGCTTCCCTCAGAATTCGTAGGTGTTAAATATGTTTATCTGCAAGTAGGAAAACGGAAGTCTTGGATCCCTTCCCCTCATCTGCCTTTCTCTCTCCCTTCTCTTCAGAGTTGTACATTTAAGCAGTTTACATTCAGCACGTAGGTGGAAGCAGATTTGTCTAATCAACTCAGATTTCACAGGATGGATATGTACTTGTATTTCCAGATATGCAGGCTTTTAGAGAAACTCAGGTAGAGTGGAGGGGGAAAAAAGAATGTTTTTTTTTTCCCCAAAAGTGTATTTTTAAGAATTAACAGAATATTCACTAAAAGTAAAAGGGCTATATCGAGTGTATCTCTGAATTTCTTGAGATAGCTGATGCTTTTGTTTGACAGATGAGGTGTTGTTATGCCAGTCTGGGTTTTTCCAGATTCTTGGTTTTGAATCCTTAAGAGTTACCTCCGTTTTATTTCCTCTCCTGTGGATAGCCTCTCCCTGCCCCACGGTCCTTCCTCAGCAAAAATACTCTCCCATCCCCAGTGTTGCTCCTGACTCCAGTTCATTTCATATTTTCCGAGGACACTCTTAGCTTATCTTTGTGGCAATAATTTTTAAAACTAGCTAACTTTAACTATTAACAAGAGGCAGTGGACGCTTAGGTCTGCAGGAAGCTGTTATTTCAAGTTCCACAACACTTAAGATACTGGAGGAAGTATGCATTGAGTTTTCCTTGGAATTAGAGAACTCAGCTCTGGTTCTTCATTTTCAAATTGCTTCTGGTTTGAAATTTTTGATCAAATGGCTCCCTCTTGGCTAGAAATCAACTGTGAACCTAGTTTCCTTTATTTAGGGAAGACCACTTTGGTTTACACTGGTTAGGTCTCCGTAGAAGACTATGTGCAATTAGCAATATGGCAAGGAAGAAAGAATAAAAACTAAATTATTGTAAAAATTATGAATTAGAGATGGCATTCTTTATTTTCCTCCATTACCATAACAATATTTTTTAAAGATCATGCTTTGCTATTTAAGTCCTTGTAATTTCTATAATTAATAATTTTTGTAATTTTTACCTGTGGACAGAAATGTCAGTGCCTGCAAGAAACTAGCTTTGTATGCAGTTTCCCATGATTTAAGAGTCTCAGGTCACTAACAGTTCCGCTAATTTTCTAGGGACATAGTCCAATCGAACTTGTGTATTGTTGTCCCCAAATCATTGGCTGTTTAATTATTCACAGAAGTTTGATGGTCTTCCTCCTGCTCAGGGTATACCACCAAGATCCTTCTCAATCGCACACACTCTACACCCACCCACGCACATCAGAGATCTGGACTTCCCTTCAGGGGACCAGCCGCAGGAAACAGGCTGCATGGAAACAGGGCTCTCCATGGTGTAGCGAATAAGAGAATCATGCTTAAATCTAGAGCTCAAACAGGGAACAGAAGCAGGGAACAGAAGGGCGTGGCCCACAGAGAAAACCCAGCATGGGGCAGAGAATTCACAGAGGTAATGATGTGCAGGGAAGAGGGGAAGAGTGGGTGATGATGACACACTTTCTATTTTACATGTTGTGAGGATCAAACACAGAGAAACAGCGCAAATAGCTTTCTAAATATCAGGTGTGAGCTTTAAAGAAAAGTAATTTGTGATCAATCAAAATGCCAGCTGCTAATCTTAACCGGATGTTTAATATTTTTAGCTGCTCAACGTATCACTAGCAATGTGATATTTTTATACAGAATACTGCATATACGTTTCACATTGTGTACATGGTGTGAACGTGTTGCTTAGATTAACCTACTTGATCTTTCTATGACATGAATAGTGTCCCTTCTAAAGTTTACCCACCATAATGGCAGGGGCTGTTTAATAAAACATGTCATCAAGTCAGGACCACACATTCATTAAATATCAATAGCAAAAGAATTTTTGATTACTGTTATTAGGCAGGCCTTCAAAGACAAAAATAAGATTCGCCAAAATACGGGTATTTAAATATGATTCTAGCCTGACATACCTTGTGACTCTTATTAGGGAAGGACAAAGAGACTTGACATTTTAAATTTATAATTATGGCATAGTTCCTATTTTTTAGTATTTGTTCATTTTAATGTATACAACTGGGATGTTTTTGTAGATAGACTCAGTATAATTTTTTTCCTAAATAGATCATTACCTCTATATGATTGAATCAGCTGGCTCTTTGACACTGTACATGTTCTCTACTATTAAGAAAGAAGAGACTGTCCTCTTAGAAGTAGAAATTGCTGTGATGAAGATAAGATAAGCATGTATAAACTTTTTATAATGTGATAAAAGCATACTCTCCTATCAGGGATAGCTCTACAAGCAAGTGTTATAGCTAATGTTAAAAAAAAAATTACAAAGGATAATATCATGAGCCGTTTCTGTCTAACATGTTCTTGTATGTTTTACTGATTAATCTATAATGTCAAAAGAAGGGCTATTTCATTTTATTATTTTAAAAAAATGTTTTTAAGTAAAGTCTCTGCCCCATGTAGGTCCCGAACCCACAACCCCAAGATCAAGAGTGGCATGTTCTACTGACTGACCCAGCCAGGCGCCCCTGAAGAGCTATTTTTATTTTAATGGCTAATATTTTTTGAGTCCTAACCAAGGTCTAGGCACTGTTCTAAGGGTTTTACAACAACGATCTCATTTAGTCTTTGTAACCATAATTATGAAACGGTATTATGATTATATCCTCCTTATAGATGAGGCAACTGAGATTCAGGGAGGTCAAGTAACATGCTCAAGGTCATGCAGCTGGTAAGTGATGAAGCTGGATTCAAAGCCAGGTAATCTGACTAGAGTTCCTTTGAAGCACATGACACTAACGCCTTTCACACATTCTACAGAACTGAAAATATCAAGTTACATCTAGGCCTGCAAGGTTTTTACAGAGGGAAGCATATGACCAGGGAAACAGAGGAAGCTCTAGATGGAGTCAATAGGACCCACAATAGACAGCAATTGTCCTAAGCCCCTACCACCCTAGTTGGGAGTTTTAATCCAGGCCTCTACATAGGATGAGAGAGCTGGGAAGGAGTTAATAGTTTATCAAATCTAACCCTTTTATTTTCCAAATGGGGGGAACCAAGGCTTAAACAGGTGAAATGACTGATGCTGTCAGAGCCAAAACTAGGACAAGAATTCCCAGTTTTCTTCCGTCTGCAAGCAGAGTTTTCCAGTATTCAAAATCAATAAGCGACTTCAGGATTCTTTGGGAGGGAGCAAAGGGGATGAAAAGGTATGTATGAAGATGTGGCCTGCTCCTGCTGGTAGACAGACACCGGGAAATCGTGAAAAAGGAAGTGTCTGTAAGGGGGAATTGGTAACAGAGTTGACATGAAGATAAAGGAAAAGAAGACATCAAAGATTCAATTTCAAGGTATTGTTGAAACTGGGAGGGGAGACAAGGACAGAAAATAAGTTTTTGAGTATTAGCACACTTGCTTTTTAATTGGAAACTGGATCTCCAAGGGCAGATGCCATATTGCTATTAAGAAGTTAGGAAATGCCAAAGAGAAAAAAGTTCTAGACCAGGGCTGTAGATGGAGGGTCAACGCAACACAAGAATTGGCAGCAAGAGGTCCAATAAATCCTTATGCATGTGTGTGTGTGGGCATGCATGCCTCCCCCATATGCACACCCCTTCACCTTTTTTCTTATCTTACTCCTTGCCTCAAGATATCTTTTAGGGATAGGAAAATATCACCTTTAAGAATGAGGTTCCAACTCACAGTCCTGGAAGTAAATCTGGTCTGGAAAAATCTCCACTGCCTTTCACCTAGAACAGATAAGGAAATGGTACACAGAATGACGAAACAGAAGACAGAGCTTTGGAGAAGGACTCATATATTTTCTTTTTCCATTTTATAAGTTCTCATTACCACTGCTCAAGATCACATTTTTTGGTTCAGAGTGTTGTAGGATATTTATTTAAGCAACGTTTTGGACTGGCATTCATACAACCTTTAATTCTACACTCGCTGCCACTAAATTAGATCTTATTCAAATAAAGGAGGTTAATTGCACATTTTCCCTCATGTTGTCTATTTTAATTATTACAAAGCTTTTTCAAGGCCAACAACTATGTGGTATTTTTTTGCAAAAGATACATGTGAACTCCAAAATGGCGGGATCAGACCCTCATCCGTGTGTGTTTATGGCTTCAAACCCCAACCACTCTCATGTTAGTTTAGCAACCCAAGTTAGCATTTGCAGAGCAGGAAAGTGGGCTGGTCACCAAAGAAGGGAGTTCTGTTTTTACTGCGGGGAGAATGTAGTCTTAATTAGGTAAACAAAGAGGTTTTTCATTACACTGTAAACACATTTCACAAAAAGACTCATTTAAGTTTCTTTTTAAAGAAACTGGAAAATATTAAGAAAGTTAATTGGAGGGCACTCAAATGACAATTAACAAACAGGCACAATTATCTTCTGACTAGTGTGTGGCTTAGGGATATTTTTTATCTTTTATTTATGACACTATTTTAAAATGTGGGAATGCCAACCTAAGTAGAAGCAGGCACAGTATTAAAGGACACATTTCTCTATTTATATTTAAATAACCATCTGCATGAAATTATGCACAAATCATGGAATAATTCCTAGCAGAAATTACTGTTTAGAAAATTAAAAAAAAAAAAATCCGAGATACGGTGTGCTTTTCATATTAAATTGCCCATTTCCAGAACATCACACACACACTCGCACAATGTCGAGATGCTGCACTGCAGGCCAATACAAATTGCCCACAATGTTAATGAAGATGGATGGGGAAGGCTGAAAAACATTCATTTACAAGCAAGGGAGGAAGAGAGAGCAGCAGTGTTCACAATCTCTACCTTAATTTTTTTGCCTTGATAATATCCAACCGAATGATGGTAACTTTAATAATACAGCTCTTGGGAAGGTTTTATGATGCGTTTTCCTCTTTCAGTTTTGAATATGGCCTATTTCTTTCCATTTGGGGTGAAAATTGTGCATGTGAAGTTTAACTTCACTCCTTACCGCTGAGCTAGGAAAAGGAATCTCACTCCTTGAAGAAGGATGAACAGAGTAGGCTGACTACAAAATTTAAATAACCTTTAAAATTGAAAAGAAAAAAAAAATAGTTCCTCATCCTGAAGTGACTTCCTTTCCAATTGAGCTTAGACCCTGACCCCACCCCCTCGCCCCCAGCCCAGATAAACCCTCTGCTCTTCCCGAAGCTCCTTGGCAGAGGGGTGGTTATGGTTGAGTCGGCAAAGAATAGGATGTGCTCTAAGAACAGGGAAATCTATTCTAAAACTATAGGATCAGGACCACCCTCATTACAACCCATCACAACCCATCATCCTAAACTGTGAGAGGTTGGAAACGGACATACATGGAATAATCGGAGGGGAAAGTGTGCCCTTTACCAAAAGGTAAAGAAAGATGAGCTGGGGATTTGAGGCTCACCATGGCTTAGTCTCTACCAATTCCCCCGAACTCCTTCCCACTACTCCCACATCCATTCCTCAGTCAGTCAGGACTCCTTGCTAGCTCTGGCCAACTATGGGAGATTCCTTTGCTTTGAAGGTAGAATCGATATTTTGCATCATCTCTCAGGAGAGTGAAATAAAGACACAGAGCCATTCAGTCAAATATATTAAAAGGCAGTGCCCCAAGATGATTCATTCTTCTGGAGTTCTCCATATTCAAGAACCCATATTTGCTTTGTTGAGTCATTGTTTTTCAACAAGTGTTTATTGAAGTCAGTCCTAATGCTGGATACTGGGAGTATCACTATGGACCACAGAAGTACAAACCCTGCCATCTAAAGCAGACAGACCAGTGAGTCATAGTGGGTGCTAAACATGAACATGCAAGGGACATATGACCCAAACGAAGGAGGGCTTCCTAGAGGAACAAATACAGGAGCTGAGACCTGAACTGGTTGGGTACCTACTTTATGCAGGAAACTATACCAGACTGGAAGGGGTGAAAACAATTTTGAGTGAGTCTCACCAGCTGGTAGAAAGGATGCAAATAATAACAAGCAGATATAATTAATGCTACAAAGGAGAAACAGAAAGGCTCTTAGGGGGATGGATCAATTCCAATTTGGAGTATAGAGAAAACTTTGCAAACAAAATGGCATTTGGGATTAAGTCTTAAAGAATGATTGGACATGAACTCATAAGCAGAATCAAAAGCCAGACAGTCCAAGGAAAGGAATATGAACAAGGCCACAGAGGCGAGAAATCCTGAAGAACAGAAGTGGTTGCACTTGGCTGAGCTGGGGGAGGAGCAAAAGGACACACGATGAAGGATCTTGGAGAAATGGACCATGTCCCTTGGAGGATTGGCTGAGGGAGAAAATGGCAAGCACTGCCCTCTGAGTGATGCTCCACTAACCCTCGTTCTCTGATGTTCCTGGAAGGCAAATAAGGTATGTGTGCCCAGGGAACCCATGGGGCTTAGGCCCCCAATATCCCTGCAGATGAGGA
Organism: Nasua narica; assembly: GCA_028533885.1. NCBI lineage: Eukaryota > Metazoa > Chordata > Mammalia > Carnivora > Procyonidae > Nasua > Nasua narica. Next base: position 89,169,073 of record CM052797.1, on the reverse strand, counting down.
GCAGCTTAGGGCTGGATCACTTGGTCACCCAGGAACCAAAGTTCCTCTTAAGGTACATACTTAATAAGGTACATACTTTACAAAATCTCTGCAGAGAAGCTGGAACAACACATTGGGTACTCATTGTGTTCCATCTTCTGTATGGAGATGAACAGACACACACATAGACCCCACCCTCAGGGAGTTAATGTTCAGTGAGGGGAGAGCTGTGACCTGTAAGAAATTATTTACAACACAATATAGAAATTGCTTAAAGGAGATTTTTATAAGGGATGAAGGAAACAAGGAAGGTGATGTCTATGAGTAGAATCACAAGGTAAATGTTGAGGGGAATCAAGAACAGGTGGATAACATAAGTGCTGAGATTTAAGGTTGAAGAAAAGTTGTCTGAGTCTATTAGAGTACTTGTGACAGAGAAACAACATACCACGGAGATATGCCAGGATATAGTATGCTCATGAAATATGTACGTACATACATATATACATACATTGCACTCTCTTCAGAATGGTGGTTATAGAATGTGTGGCGAGGTGATATTCAACAGAACATCAGGAGCCAATCTTAATGCTCCTTATACGTTAGGACATTTGGATTCCACACAATGAGAGCCACTGAAGATTCCTGAGCAGGCAGTATTGTGATAGAAGTTGTGGGAGAAGATGGAGGCAGGGAGATCTGCAGTTATGGTAATCTATCACTAGTCTACTTCCTCATGGAGCTTCAACTTGATAAATATCAGGCAGTAGCCATTCAATAAATAGTTGAACGGAATTGAATTTAATTGCTCTAGTGTAATGGTAAATCAAGACAGAGAGGAAGAGAAAGATAAAAAAGCTATTTAAAGATAGGATGGACAAGACTTTGGATTTAGATGCATGAGCGAGGAGGGGAAAGAGGAAATTCTAAGATCAACCCCAGATGCCCAGCTTTATATGGATGGTGGTGACGGTAGAAGATGGTGACTGAAAGAGCAGAAATGGATGGCTCAAGGAGGAGTCCAATCGTGAACGTATTGCATTTGAGGTGAGCAAGTGGGGTAAGGATGGGAGCTCAGAAGAAGACCGGGATTGGGGTACCGATTTGGAAGTTACTGGTTGATAGTGTTGGTTGAAGCCGTGGAGGTGCTTGAAATTGCCCAGAAAAAGTGGGTAATGTCCCACCACTGTTGAGACAGACCCTGGACAGCATCAGTGTTTCCTGGGTGGCTTCTGAAAAGGAGTAGCCTAGTCTTAGAGCTGGTGGACTCTGCAGGGACTGGAGATAACTGTAACTGTGAAGATAACTTCCGTCTCTAGCAATGAGACTCATGGTTGACATTTACAAGACTTTTAGACATGCAATAGTGTTATCTGGGTAGGACCATAGACCTTAGAATATTAAATATCTTCCCCAAATTAAAAGAGATGAAATATGGAAATAAGTTATAGCTACACTTCATAGACTTATAGACTTCTATAAGTTAAGAGTTAAGGTTCTACTTACTCTTAGCCGCATTAATCTCTAGTCACACCAAGGAGCTTACAGTATCTGAATACACATACCTCTGGGCTTTGGCATGCGGGTTTTGTTTTGTTTTGTTTTGTTTTGTTTTGTTTTGTTATCCTGGGACACCCCTCTCCTCATTGTACCTTGCATCCTTGCAGCCTCCCATGTGCTTAGTGGTTGCCTTGTACCTTTCAGTGCCCATCTAAAGGCCCTTCTCCTTTGAGCAGCCTTCATCCCTAACCCCCAGCATACCCCACTCCCAGATAAGTTGGGTGCCTCTCCTCTAGAGTTCTCAATAAATAGTTGAACGGAATTGAATGCAACACGTTCACGATTGGACTCCTCCTTGTGCCATCATTTCTGCTCTTTCAGTCACCATCTTCTACTGTCACCACCATCCATCTGAGAACCTCTCAGGTTCTCAAAGCTAATAACAACTGATTTTCTGGTCTGCTTCCCCTCCCAGACTGCAGATAGGTAAATACATCTCACCATTCCCGTATCCCCAGCCCCGAGTACATACAGTATACAGTGTCTGACATAGAATAGGTATTTGCTAAATGCTTTTGAAAGGTTAAAGAAATATATCACTCCCTCACTTCCCTTGCTCTCTTTCTGCCTCTCACTTTGTATGCTTTTTAATTTGACAGAGATTGAGAAAAGGGTTTCAAAATTCCCTACCAGCTATGTCAACTTCTCCGTTTACAGTCTTTCTCCTTATCCCTTTGTTTACAAGTCCAACCTCAACCTGACGGAATACCACACTCCTAATGTAACAGCCCTGGACAGCACGCATGAGAGAGTCTGAATATCGTGTGTGTGATATTTCAGAGGGAAGTGGTAGGTTCAGGGAAAGAACTGGTGTTGTTGTGGGCCAAGTAAGAGACGCGAGCTCAAGTTGAAAACATCACGAAGTAAAAGAGCCCGCAAGTGGAGCCTGGATCCCTTGCGGAATCTCCTTAATCCTAGAACCATATGAAGATCCGGAGGCAGAGAATACTCTCCTTTGTTATTGTTTGTGAATCCTGGGTGGGCAGTGGGGGTGATGGGGAGAAAGCAAAAGGATGGGGAGTGGGAAAAAGAAGTCACAGAAGCAAAGCCGTTGGCTGTTTCTTATAGCATAAGTGACACGTACAGAATGCGAGCTTGGAGGTAATAGGACAGATCTACCGATGAAAACATTGAAAAGAATCTTCAAAATGAAATTAGACATTCATTCATTTGTACTTATTTAATATTTTATTTTTAAGTAATCTCTACACCCAACATGGGGCTCGAGCTCACACCCCCGAGATCAAGAGTCACATGCTCCACCAACTTGAGCTGGCCAGGTGCCCTGAAGTTAGACATTTAAAGAGAAGAATGAGCCACTTCTGGTGAACATTATGCTTTGACACCCGTGGTGGAATCATTCCTAGCAGTGAGGAGGTCCATCATGCACATTTATCTCTGCTCTCTGGGCACAGGAGACTAGAATAGAGGTCAAGAAATCCTTGCTCCTACCCAAAGGACATGTCCCACCAGAGACATGACAGAGTGGGGTTCTCTGCAAAGAAATCCAATGTGGGCAAACTCACTCATTTTCCAGTTTCTACCAAAGCTTATTCTAAAAAACGATAGTGTATCTTATAGTCATGATCGTGTGGGTCCTCAGGGGCCAATCAGAGGACAGGGAAGTTAGCGAAACAAATCTAATCAGCACAGAGCAAGGCAGTGGGAGGGAGATGCATTTTTAAATAAAAGTAGAGCGGCAGCAAGGAGGCAACTCTGGCTTGGCCAAGTTTCACAGCATCAGAAGACAAAATGGCTTGAGGCTTAGTCATTGTTTAAAAGCCATTCCTCAAATTCCTTGTTTACTGTCAGCACCCTGAGTTGTGGACTCTGTGACTTTAGCTGTTAATGGGACTAAACACTTATGCCAACAGATTAAGCCTTGCTGAAACATTAAGAAAATTGGCCCAAACAGTTTGGGTGGATTGCTGTTTAGTGGCTGTTTCTTTTTTGTGGGGGAGGGGTGATTGTCCCAAGACAATGGCTTCTCGATACCTGTGAAACCGTGGCACGGGGTGAGAGCCATTGGGCAGATTTTCTGCTAAAGGAAAGAGACTTAAAAAAGCAAACATTTAATTTCAGTCGTTTGGACTGATTACACAGACTATAAATGAGATTTTCTGAAAACAAAACTGATGAACACTTTGAGGACCACCAAAAGTCTTAGAAAGAATTTTTTTTTTAAGTTCTAATACATTTCTATGAGAAATGAAAAAAATCACTCTTCCCTTCATTGCAAAAACCTCGTCCAGGCAGCGGATGATACTGAAGGCAAGGAAACTTTCCTTTGTTACCCTCGTACCTTCTAAGATTTGTCAAACCTATTTCCGGTACTTGAGAAGAGGAACGGTGCTGGTACAGTAAATGTATTAAACCTCAAAAATAGTTTAAGTCTTTCAGACATCATCCCCCCCTTCATGTAAATTCATATCTTTAACTTGACATGTCTTCTTCTTTTTTTTTTTTTTTTAGATTTTATTCACTCATTTGACAGAGAGAGATGGAGATCACAAGTAGGCAGAGGCAGGCAGAGAGAGGGGGAAGCAGGCTCCCCACTGAGCAGAGAGCCCGATGCGAGGCTCGATCCCAGGACCCCGAGATCATGACCTGAGCTGAAGGCAGAGGCGTTAACCTCTGAGCCACCCAGGCGCCCCTTGACATGTCTTCTTAAGCAAGGAACGTTTTAAGGTGGCTTTTATAAATCTTCCAAAAAGAATCGGGAACAATTAAATTTTCCATTCTGATTCCAAGTTTTAAACTTACAGTTTGGAAAGAATGTTACATTCAGAATTAGAACATTGCTCTATTTTGCTGTTTTATATATATATATATATATAAAATATATATTTTATATATATATATATATATAATTTCCTGTAATACACACACACACACAAACACACACACACAAACACACACACACAAACACACACACACAAACATACAGTCTTAATCATACGTATCTTCCAGATTAAGACTTCTTAAACGGGTCAAAATTGAATGGAAAGTTGATTTTGAGTTTGGAAACTGAAAGTTCATACTCTCTGTTACTCTTTCTTTGTATGTGTCATGAAAACTACACTTGGCTAGGAAAAAGTAGACCAGATGATGAGTGACTATGCCATTCTCACTGAAACTCCTTACATTTTTGTCCATGGCCAAGCTGTTTATTCCATGTTTATTATCACAAATCATAAATTTTCTTTTGCCACTAACTTTTTTGATAGTCCTTAAAAGAGATAAAAGAAGAAAGGAAGAAAGGACAAAAAGAGATGAGGAAGAGAAGGCAAGGGGAAAGAGAGGAAAGAAAAGAAATCCTCAGTGCTTTTTCTAATATTCCGAGAGGTGCTGCGATTTCTGCGATTCCCATGTCTTTGGCAACTTCAAACTTGACTTTGATTAACCATGCTAATAACCGGGGAGTTTCTTTTTAATTTTACTCCTAATGTCACTTACCAGAGCTGTAAAGACATGCTTATAATATTTGCTTTTCATCTGAATCAAGAAGGCAACGCTAAGCAAAAAAAGTATTTAGCAGTGCATATAGGATTGAAGCGATGATAATCAGAGACCCTGGTAATTGAAGCTTTTGGGGAGGTGGAGAGAGCCTTTCTTCTGGATCCTTCAGTCTGTTTAATAGGATAAAATTAGCTTGAGTGGTTTGGTGTTTGAAGAGGATATGATGTAATTGGAAGTGCCTCCTGGGTTTGCTGCTGGACAAAGCAATCAGGTGGAGACACGGGAAAGGGCATGGGAAGCCCTGGAGTATGGATCTCGGCGTCCACCATCCTAATTAGCCTAAATTAGCTATGCCAGTTTTGTACTTGCTTTTGAATTGCCTTGCTAATGCTTCTCTCAGAACTGAAAGAAAAGAAATATGAAATGCCCACCAAGCTCCTATCTCACTGACAAATGGTGGCTTCTAAAATTAGAGGGGTCGGGTTTTATGGTTACGCCCTCAAAAAGTGAGCCACTCACAGGATGTACAAATGGGTGTGGGGCACAGATCCTGGGGCCTGGGGCGTGCTGCAGCTCCTTTTGTGTGATGAGGAAGTTTACAAACCAGCTGTGAGATGGATTCTTTCAAAAATTTTCCACACACTCACTTAGAAGCCTCACCTGAGAGCACTCCCACTAACTAACTTGAGGTGAACTAGTTACTTCTGACAGAGATAGTTTCTTACACTGAATTTCAAAATCTGGGAGGGCAAAAAGAGACATCCTTTTGTGTGCATGGGAGCTATTGCCGTTTAAAAATTTTCACTTCTGACACCAATTAGTCAACTTTAATTGTGCAAAGAGATTTGCAGTACATTCCAAGAAGTGTGAACAGATCTATTTTTTTTAAGTTTATTTTATTTTTTTAGTAATCTCTACACCCAACGTGGGGCTCAAACTCACAAGTCTGAGATTAAGAGTCTCATGCTCTTCTGACTGAGCCAGCCAGGCACCCCTGAACAAATCTATTTTAGTTGAAGTGGTATTTGGGTAGAAATAAATAATATCTCAGTCTGAAAGTCACATTTTTATTTTTTTAGTTGAAACAAAACTGTTTCATTAGTCATTATCTATAAACAATGTTCCCTCCTCCCTCCGCCCTTGGAAGATGCCCAAGTAGGTTGGGCGTTGGAAAGCTCCATCTTCATTAGCTTCGGGGCAAATCTGCTTCCGGCTAGGATTTCGGGTGTGTCTTCTGTTCTCTTTCCATACCCAGGAGTCGGTTTGGTTTGATTGCTTCCTCTGCTTCTTGTGCAGGAGCTACACTGACCATTTAATAAAACACTCCTTGAGCCCTTCAGAGACACAACTTCCTGATTTCAAAATATTAACATTATGCAACTTGGGTTAGTAACCCAAAGAGTGACCAGGAATAATTGTTGACTACACAATGGGCGTGATTTAATTTGTGTTTGCTGCATTAGCAAACAGACTGTAGGAAACTGGGTGGCGCCCAGGCGGGCAGGTGTGACAGACACGGCTGTGTGCTTTGCGATTTGCCATGGTGCAACCCTGCACACAGGTCCCTTGCTCTGGCCCCTGAGGCTATTTCCGGGATCTCTCCGTCCAGGGACTGGCTCTTAGCAATAGCGAATGGAATTGTTGAAAGCTTTCAGTTGTGAAATTGTGTTTATAGAACGCACCGAAGCCATGTTAAGAGTTAAGATCACACGTTGTTCTGAATGATTCAGTAATTTTCAGCCTTCAGTTTAAGAAACGAGATTTTGTTCTCCCTACAGTTATAAATGGAAAGTCGGGCAGCGCCGTGACTTTCTTGTCAACCCAACTGGACACAGTAGTCAGCCATTTAGGACCTAGCTTTCTGTGACACAGCTCCTTCCAATACCCCAGTGCAGTATTTTCCTTCCATTTATACTTGGTCCAAAGCAGCCTCAGTGCTGGGCACCTTGAAAAGGGAGCAGGAAGCAGTTGTCTATGCAAGCTTCATGAAAGTTATTAAGTGATTCACTTGGAATTCCAGTTCTGATTACTGGGGCTTACGCACGTCTTTTAGGACACCTCCTCATTTAAATTGTGTGTGGTCTTCACTTTCAGAGGTCCTAAGATAGTGGTATCCACTGGCTCTAGGCTACCAGAAGGGTTTTTCAGATGCTTATTATGAGCAACTGTGGACTTGTTATCTAATTCATGTGCTGTTGTTCGAGCATTGATTTTAGCACAAGCAACGTAACAATAAGCAGGTGGTGCCTTGGGGAGACCATCTGTGATTCATTTATTCAATAAGATGTCTACACATGACAGGAGCAGTTTGGGATGCTGAAAATATAGAAGTGAACATAATGAAAGTGGTCCATGGATTTCCAGACTAATAAAATAAGTGAAGAAAAATAAGTAAACAGGACCATTTCATATAATGTTAAAGGTTATGAAAAAAATAATCAGGTGAATCACAATGAGATACCACTTCATACCTAGTAGGATTGGCTATAATTTTAAAAAAATAGAAATAACACTGTTGGCAAGGATATAGAGAAATTGGAACTCTCATACGTTGCTAGTAAAAAAAAAAAATAGTACAGCTACTGTGGAAAACTGTTTGGTCGTTTCCAAAATATTAAATACAGAACTACTGTAAGATGCGGCAACTCCAGGGATATATCCAAAATACTTTATATACAATGGTCACAGCAACATTTACTCACACTATCCAAAAGGTGGAAACAGCCCTAGTCAGATGAATGGATAAACAAAATGTGGTATATGCATATAATGGAATATTATTCTGCCACGAAAAGGGAGAGGCTGTTGACCTATACAACATGAATGGACCTTGAAAACACTACGCTGAGTGAAATAAGCCAGACACAGAAGGACAGATATCATATAGTTCTACTTATATGACATATCTAAAACAGACAAATTCACAGACACAGAAAGTAGAATGGGAGTTACCAGTGGCTCAGGGGAGGGAAGAGAAGAGAGGTATAGATTAATGGGTACAGAGTTAATGTTGGGGATGATAAAAAGAAAGTTTGGGTATAGCCGTGATGATTGCACAGCATTGTGAATGTACTTAATGCCACCAAATTGTACACTTACGAAAGGTTAAAATGATCAGCATTGTTGACTAAGAAGCAATAGAGTGTATACCTTGGTGTTCCTTATTTGCACAGGCTCCTGCAAGGGATCTGGACCTCATTTTATATTTGAAATTTTAATTTTTCTTAAAGAAGACCCTTAAATTGTGTTAACTTTGTGCTCCTCAAAACTTAGACCTACTCCTGGGGATAAATGATGTAAAAATGAGACCCGAATATGAACCTAAGAAGAAGCTGGTGTCATTCCATAGATACCGTTTCTATGGGAAGTTAAATTTATGTGTTTATTCATATACTCATTCATTCCATTATTCATTCACTTATGTAACAGACATTTATGAAGCCCCTAACATGCCTAGCATGTGCAAAATCTTAGAAGAGATACAAAGAATATGGCCACAGCTCTCAGGTTCAAGATCAAGTGGGAAAAAAACACACCAAAGCAATTACAATATCTAGTTTAGAAATATTTCCAATTATTGAGCTTGTTTCATCATCATACTGGATTTTAAGTTCTTGGAAGACAGGACCTATGGAATCATCATATTTTATAGCTATGTGGAACTTCAGTCACTATCAAACCTCTCATTTTATAGCCAATAAACTCAGGCTCAAAGAAACTAGATAATTTGTTTAAGATCAAGAAAATCACCTGTAAGACCCCCAGACTAGAAGGTAGTTGTGTCTGACCATGGCGGCTGGCCTGGGCCCACCATTCCATCCTGCTGTCCCACTTTGGGTTCCTCCCATTTCTCTTGAGGCTCCTTTCCCATGTTAGTGTCTGAATTTAGTGTTCTAAACATGATGGGCATTAAATAAATGGGGATTAGGTGGTAACAGTGGTGTGGATATATCATAGCAGCCCCATATGTCTTCCAGGGACAGCCTTGCTATTGCAATCTGCATTTACTTAGCAGACACACTGCCCTTTCCTCAAAAAAAATGCTTATTTTGGGTGGCTTGGAGGAGGCAGTTCTGAACATGCCCCAATACACCCCCCCTGCAACATAACGTCATTGAGAACATGAGACATAGAACAAAGAGTTGCTGGTCCATACTTCAGCTGACTATTACTTCCCTTACCCTGAGCTTCCTCATCACTGACGTGGAAATCATCATGAGAATTAGATGAGATAATATATGGTAAGCTTTTAGCACAGTTAGTGTTAGTTTATTAGTATTGCTATTAATGCTGGCCAATCCCAATGAATTTCAGTGAAGGATGTTTGTATTATGGTCAATTTTCTAAACCTAAGAAACTGAGTTTGGAAATGTATTTCTCAGGGCGCCAGGCTGGCTTGGTCGGAGGAGCATGCAACTCTTGATCTCAGGGTCAGAAGTTCAAGCCCCGTATCGGGTGTAGAGATTGCTTAAATAAATAAAACTTAAAAAAAAAAAAAAGGAAATGTATCTTTCTAAAATTTAAGAGATATGTAAAAATTGAAAGAGCATGCCAGCTAAGAAAACATATAAATAAATATTGACCATCCCCTATCACTACTACCATTTATAATCCATTCAAAATCACGTCATCCCAGGTCAGGGGTCACCTAAATAGAGTAATTGACAACCACATTCTCTGGCCTGCTTGTTATTTGCCCCGGGGCTGTTTTGAAGGCTGTGAATAGATCTTACAGATGAAACATTGGCAGAAGCTGTAGAGGAGGGGCAGGGAAATCAAGAAGGCTTGAAAATGACGAAGGTTTTACAGTCAAGATAAGAACTTGAAACAGTTTGCCTTTCTTTCTTCGGTACTGCCGAACTGGTTTATCTCTTTTCCTGGGGAGTTATCCCATTACTCATGTTACTAATTGGAACTTTTATTTAATGAAAAAAAAATATTTGTCACACACTTATTTTTCTTCGGATCGGTAATAGATTGAGGTATACAGAACTTATAAGATGGTGAACTATATGAGGAACATGGGACATGCTTTGCTGTATTTCTTGTTGGAAGAAAGAAAGTTGTGTGAATTACATTGCCTTCCTTTTAGGTTCACACAACTGCACATTCTGCGAGTCAGCGTTTGTCCCTGGAGTAGAGGTGGTGCTTGGGAAACAGGCAGGGGAGAAAAAGCTGGTGGAGATACTAACCTGCATTGCTCCAGATAGTAAGTCGGCCCGAGGAGATGATTACAGGGATTGACGCTACGTAGCTGTACGTATCTACGTGCGTCTGTGTGTATCTATAGTTTTTTGTCTTGATGTTTTTTCAGATTTTTCCTTTCTTCATTTAAAACCTGGGGTTCCATTCGCAACACAGTTCCAATCTGGATGAACTTCTTTTGCAAAAGTTCCAGGTGTCTTTTTTTCCAAACATAAGGATAATGTGTGAGTTCCGTGATTGATTACCAAATTTATACCACCATGCTTACGAAGTAAGTAATTAAGTAGAACCAGCCAATAAATGACAAGCAGGAAAAGCAAAGGTAGTAGAAACTCAAACTTCTTTTCGGTGAATGTCCTATTTCGTTGTTTTTGGATAATTTAGCTCTCACGTGAAATTTGCTTCTGAATATGACATATAACTTACGGTCTGTGAAATTTTCCAACACATCATCCTGTTTTATATTCTTTACGGTATTTATGACCATCTGATACCTTTTGGTCTATCGGTTGGCTGGGTAACTGGTTGGTTTCTTGTCTGTCTCCCTGCACCAGAAAGGAAACTCCATGAAAAAACAAGAGCCTTGCCTACCTTCTTTACCTTTCTATTCCCACCCTAGCACATCGCCTGGCTCACGGCAGGCTCCCCACAAATGTTTGCTGACTGACTCAATAGAACTGTGTATCTCAACTCATGTTCAAGAGGACTAGAGCCTGGGGTACTATGAGTGGAGTGAGGTTCGTTCCAGTGTCGTGGTTGAAGAATGGAGTTCCTTCTGCTTCAACATCTTCAGAAAAAAATCATAATGTATAACGTTTCAAAATTTTATATATTCGTTACCACAATACAAAATGGTTAAGATAAAAAAAATAATAGGGAACTTTTTTTAATACTCTGGAGATGGATGGTAGTGATAGTTGGACTGCAACAAAATATAATTAAACTCTCAACTGTACATTTAAAAATTGTAACTTTTGGGGGTGCCTGGGTGGCTCAGTGGGTTAAAGCCTCTGCCTTCTGCTCAGGTCATGATCTCAGGGTCCTGGGATGGAGCCCCGCATCAGGCTCCCTGCTCAGCTGGGACCCTGCTTCCTCCTCTCTCTCTGCCTGCCCCTCTGCCTACTTGTGATCTCTCTCTCTCTGTCAAATAAATAAATAAAATCTTAAAAAATAAAAATAAAAAAAATTGTAACTTTTGTTATGCATATTTTGCCACAATTTTTAAAATGGTTTAAAAAAACAGATAGCCAATGACTACTGAGTACTTGAAACATATGGTTTAGGGCACCTGAGTGGCTCAGTTGGTTAAGCGGCCAACCTCTAATTTCGGCTCAGATCATGATCTCCAGGTCAAGAGATCAAGCCCCGAATCCAGCTCTCTGCTGAGCATGGAGCCTGCTTAAGATTCTCTTTATTCTTCTCCCTCTACCCCTCCCTAGCTCACGAGTGCACGTGTTCTCTCTCTAAAAGAAAAAGAAAAGAAGAATAAGAAACGTATGGCTAGTGCAACTGAGGGATTGACTTTCATTTAATGCTTTTTTTGAAATTGATTTATGTTTAAATGTAAATAGCCTTATATGCTTAGTGGCCCCCGCCTTGGACGGTACAGGTTTAAACACCTGGCTAACTGCACTTAAATAATACCATTGGGGAGATGATTTTTAAAGTTAGCATTTGGACGGACTTTTCCCTCGTCTTCTGACATTTTATCATGAAATCGTCAAACCTGCGCAAAAGTAGGGAAAATTGTATAATGAGCATTCATATGCTCCTCACCTAGATTTAACAACTTAATATGTTACCATTTTTGCTACACTGATACTTGAGATCCAACTACTTTAATGAGTTGGGACAAAAGATAAGCATCTGAGAATGGCTTTGTCATGAACACATCTCTCCGGAGTCAAAACCAATCCCATTAGAACCGCCCTTCCCTATGGCTAAGTAGTTAAATTTTCTCCCCATAGTTTCTAGGGGAATTGTGCCAGAAATGCCCATAATGTAATGACAGTTACTGGTAAATATGGCATTTATAACTTCTGAAATCTTGGATTTCAGCAGGGACTGCTTTGCTATTAGACTGTACCTTCTTTTACCTCTCGGGCATTCACAGGAAGGAATCACCGGCCGCTGAGTAGTGTGATGCCTCAAATGAGACACAGATGTAACCCAGAAAATACAGCCAAGATCACAGTTTACAGGTTCCCCAAATTTAGGTTCACTTTTAATTTGGCCGGGAGGTATAGCTATAAAATAATCATAAAGTCTTTCTGACCAGTGTTTTACATCATGATCTACTTGTGGTCATGACTGTTAGTGGGATTGTAGAAAGCAATAGGCTTTTAGCTTTACCCTTGTCTTTTTGGGGTTGTCCTTTGTTGGCATGGTTAGAAAGCTGGCTAGTTGCAAGTTAAAACTTGCCAAACTAAAATGGTGCGGGGATAAAAGCACAATGTCTTAACAAGGCATCTAGAAAATGCAATTCCAGAACCACAGGGAAACATGCAACTTGACCAATGAGTCTCCAAAATTTTTTTAAATGGACAGAGACCATACGGACTTCTTATTTTCAAAGCCTAGCTTTGCCACTCACAGAATATGGGCCTTGGCTGAGTTATATAAACTTTCTATTTTTCAGTTTTTTCATCTGTAAAATGGAATTGATCACAGAATTAAATGAAATACTTAGTATAGTGTGTTGCACATAAAATATGTCCAATATGGGGCACCTGGGTGGCTCAGTGGGTTAATCGGCTCAGGTCATGATCTCAGGGTCCTGGGATCGAGCCCCACATCGGGCTCTCTGCTCAGGAGGGGGCCTGCTTTCCCCTCTCTCTCTGCCTGCCTCTCTGCCTGCTTGTGATCTCTCTCTCTGTCAAATAAATAAATAAAATCTTAAAAAAAGAGTATGTCCAATATTAAGTTATGCAGCCAAACAAAAATATTCACATTTAAAAATTATAGCTTTTGGGGAAAAATAATAAATAAGGGCATTTTATATTGTTGTTGAAACCATAGTTGTCACAGTCAAAGGAAGTGTCACATTCCAGGAGGCAGGATGTAGGAAGAAACAAGGAGGGGTCGAAGGATATTTGTCAGCTGTCTCTACAGTTTTCCAGAAGCTGCCCCATGATACATCATTCTGGGATCCGAAAAGGTCTAGACACCCAAATTCTTGTCATAGTTTTCAACAAAAATTCATTTGAGGACCAAACCTGACCTGAATTGCCATCAAAGAGATTCCATTTTAGAAAGGCCCTAAGTCTGCTGTTTTTCTACAAGGCCCCATTTCCTCATGACCCATTTTTTTGCCTCCAAATAAGCTAAAGAAGCTATGTTCCTATTTCAGAGAGGAGAGAAGAGAGCTAATCATGCTCTGAGTTTTGTCCTGGGCCCCAAACACCCGCTAACACCTAAGAAGAGCCAGATCTCAAATATATTCCAGGACATTAGCTTCGAACAAGCCTCAGCTCACGGTGGCATCAATATCCCTACCTTTGGTCACTTATGGAATCACACCTATGGTTCACCTGACCCTTGCCTTTGCTTGGACCCTACCCTGGGTTCCTGGAGGAGTGCATACCCTAGACCCTCTTCTAATATAAACTCTCAGCCCCAGGTACTGACAACACCCATTCTCCTTTCTTTTCTGAGTTTCCCAGACACTCTGTCTGCTCTTCTTTACCTGTCGCCTACACTATCCAATCAACTCTGTTTTCACTTCTCTGGGTCCCATTTGGTTTCTATCCTGTGTAAAGGACCCTCATGGTTGGTCCTATGGGACCCTCCCCTGGGTTCTCAAGACTCAGCTAGCCTGTATCACCAGGAGTCCAAGGTCTTATTTTTCCCGCTCACAGTGAATATTACGATGCTTTGCAGCAGTTGACAGCTGCCCCGGACTCCAAAGGAGATATCGTCTAATAAGCAGTATATGCATCACAATACCTTCAAAATCTGAAGGAAAAAAAAATTGGCATTCCAAGCCATATATGGTCCCAAGTTATTCCTTATTTGGGATATGGAATTTTGGACCTCTACTCTTATATTCTGTTGGCCGAAATTTAGTCATGGATCCACGAAAGTAGCTACAAGGGCTACGTAAAGGGCCACACTGGGAACCATAGCCTTATTCTTGGCAGCCATTCTATTACTGTGGGATAGGGAAAGTTAGACAAGGGGGACCAGCCAGTGTCTCTGATCCAATCTCATTTCTTCCCCAAAGCTTTATCATAAAGCCCCCATACAACTCCCTGGATGGGATCAGAAGAGGGAGGAACTGTCTCTGTAGGTCTCTGCAAGTGGTCTGCACTGACTTCGAATGACCTAGTTCTGGCTTCAAAAGACCCCAGCGTGGCTGGCTACTTTATTCCTAAAGACTGAAGCTTCTTAGGTGGGTCACGATTACTCCTCTACAGCCTCCTCAACCTCACAGATGTTTCCTAGTCTTCTAGTAAATTCAGGACTAGATCTTTGGTTCCAACTGTCCAAAGTCTTCACAAGTTGGTACCTCATATGAACTAACTTGCCAATGTGTCTCCATCTTTCCTGGCAGAAAAAGCGGAATGTCTCCATAAGAATGTTCAAGAAAGGGGCGCCTGGGTGGCACAGTGGGTTAAGCCTCTGCCTTCGGCTCAGGTCATGATCTCAGGGTCCTGGCATCGAGGCCCTGCATCGAGCTCTCTGCTTCCCCCTCTCTCTCTGCCTGCCTCTCTGCCAACTTGTGATCTCTCTCACTCTGTCAAATAAATAAATATAATCTTTAAAGAAAAAAAAAAGAATCATGTTCAAGAAACAACTTCCGAAAGGAATATCCGGATTTGAACATTATGTTTGCATCAAACCCCATCAGATCCAAATTATTCTTCTCTCAGGCGCCTGGGTGGCTCAGTTGGTTGAGCAACTGCCTTCGGCTCGGGTCATGGTCCCGGAGTCCCGGGATCGAGTCCCATATCGGACTCCCGGCTCTGCGGGAAGTCTGCTTCTCCCTCTGACCTTCTTCCCTCTCATTCTCAGTCTTTCTCTCTCTAATAAATAAATAAAATCTTTAAAAAAAAATTATTCTTCTCTCAAATAAGGAAAAAAAAAACAAACATTCAAATGCAACAGATTCAGCTCTAGCATAGAGATAGCATTGTGTTCTAGGAACCATGGAAAATAAAAGATGAGTGTCTTTGTCTGCTCCTTGCAATTGGACACAAAAGGAGGAATTTTTGGTAAAAGAAAGAAAACAATTAGAATTAGATCTTATTTTCATCTCAGAAAGTAAAAAAATTTAGGGTATGGAATATATTTTAAGAAAATGGATGGGGACAGTATCTGGTAGTAATCCAAATCTAGTCATTGGCAAAATCTACTTTTTCTCGAATATAAATGAAATGCAAGATGAGCAAGAAAGAGATAATCACAAACAATAACAAAACAAGATTCAGCCTCTGGCTTGGGTGCAGTAAACTGTAAATAGATCAATGTTGAATAGTTGTATGAGAGGTACCTAGTTGGCTTCTGGAATCCTACTTTATTTTATGCATTCCTTGTTGATTCCTGTAAGAACATGCTTTTGAATGTCCAATAGTCAAATCATCAAATAATGATGCCAAACTTTATGTATTCCATGGGTTCTTTTTAACTTTTTAAATAGTGGTTTGTATAAGTGTTCCAAGTAAGTTTAAATAGATAAATATGTTGGAGAGTGTCAGTATTATCCAGCCTAGAAGTAAGTGTAATATAAATAGACT
Source organism: Nasua narica (assembly GCA_028533885.1). Taxonomy (NCBI): domain Eukaryota; kingdom Metazoa; phylum Chordata; class Mammalia; order Carnivora; family Procyonidae; genus Nasua; species Nasua narica. Next base: position 89,153,135 of record CM052797.1, on the reverse strand, counting down.
GTACTTTGTGCATTTCATACATTTTAATGGCTAGTCACTATTGATTGCTGTGCTGCTTTTTTCTTTTTTTTTGCAAGTAAGGGAAAATTTACGCATCACATTGTATATTTTCTTGCAATGGGAAGTTTTTTGGTCACACATTACAAATGATCCATACTGATATTAAGTTTACAGTGTTGGGAGGAGGAGGAAAGAGTGAACTTAATTTGAATTTAGAAAGTCTCCAAATGATAATTGAATCACAAGTCTGGATTATAATTCTAGGAGCAACACTTGACTTGGTCAAAATCACTGTTATGAAGAGATGCAATTTTTACACAGTACTTCACATTGATTAAGTAATGTGTGAAAATGGAAAAAAAAGTATTTGAATCTTAATCACAATCATTTGCATGAAATAAAAGTCTGTGTCAGGGGAATGCACATTATAATAACTCCTGGGTGTTTTGGTTGCATCAGTGAGCAAAGAAGTTGTATGCATTTCCCTCCCCCTACGCTGATATACAAGAATTCCTTTTATATTTATTGTATCTTTGATTGTACAAAAATTCAGCAACATAGGATTTTGGCTGGTGAGAGACGACAACTGATTAACTACCTTAACAATGGCTGTAATTAAAACAGATGTTTGATAATGCATGCGCCCGAATTAAACTGGGAACATTCAAAGAGAGCAAAGAGAAATAGGAATTGGATATGAAGCTCATTCTCAGCCAGGCTCTCCATTCTATGGAAAGGCAATAAATGGGGAATGCGTTTCAGAAAATTCTTCCAGTCTCTTCCAAATATCTCCCCCCTGCTGCTGTTGGTTTGGGATGCTGAAAAGATAGAAAACTGAGGTTCTTGCGCATGTGCTTGCCCCTACGCTGCAGGCCACCAATCATACCTGGGCCTGGGCTGCAAAGCTACAGATCTCATTCTTCTGCACCGGTGCATATGAATACTTCCAACCGGGCCACCCTGCGGAGAGTCTGCCGGACCCTCGGACTCCTGCCACACTCTCTTTTGCCTTCTTCAGACCTCCAGATAAAGGCAATCACCTTTTAAGACCACAAAATCTCCTACACGGGTTGATACACATTTCCTATAATGTTGAGTTAGGCGCTTTTTTTTTCTCTCTCTCTCTTATTTTGATTATCTACTTCTAGCCAGAGGCCAGCATTATTTGGGAATAGAAGAGATTTCTGTTTCTAAAGGTTTTCGCCTTCCCTGTTTTGTGGAGGAAGAGAGAACCCTAAATGAAACAAGAGTGTTGATCCCCAAAGATACGAAAATGCCAAAAGACAGTAATAACTATTTTCAAAATATGTAATTCTAATTGTTCGACCCAGGCCAGAAGAAGAAAGTTGCCAGGGAGCTCTGCCAGTTGCGGACCACGTTAAGGGATAAATATGGAGCAGAGATAGGATGATGGATGGATACACTAGTGTAATTAGAACTGAATAATAGTAAAAATAATGCCAGAACAATAATGATAAAGATATATATATATATATATATCTCACTAACTAAAACAAAGTAAAACATACAAAAACAGTAAAAAAAAAAAAAGAAAAGAAAAAAGAAAACCATTTCAATGACAACAGAGAATAATTGTGGGCTCAGTCTCATCTTTAAGCGAGAAACAAACACTCCAAGCAGCTTATGGCCTCCCCAAAGTTTCAAAATAAATGTGCTGAGACGAGTTCCTGAAATTATTACACACTTAAAAAATTCACAATGGTCCAAAACGCAAGCTTTCTTTCTCAACAGCATGCTTTCAACCTCAGACTCTAGGAGTTTGCTCTGATTCTTTCCTCTTTATCTTCTAGTACATTGAGGGCCCCTAGCGATATCTAATGAAACACTCCGTCTTTCCGGTGTCACAAGACCTATTTCTTCCTTTAAAAAGACATTTTTTAAAAAACACTCTTTCCTTAGTGTGCTCTCTACCACCAGCCTAGTCAGGTTCTTGAACTTCACAAAATCATCTCCTTCCCCCTCTTTATCTGGCCAGAATCCCTTCCTCCTCCAAGGGTATTCAAATTCTATCTGTTGCAAGGTTTCTCTGATGGCTCCAGGCCACAGTGGTTTCTTCCCTCTCTGCTCTGCTTTTGCATGGATGGACAATACTCCCTAGATCAGCACATAATTGTTCTTTATATGAGTTTGTAGTATTTTCCCCTCTCTAATTACAAGCTCCTTGAAGAGGGAAATGCCATCTTACCTTTCCTTCTTTCTTCCCATTGTTCTTCCTTTCTTACTTCAACAAATATGTATTTAGCAGCTACTCTGTGCCAAGCAGAACATTTCCTGGATTTCTCCTATAGCATTTGGCCTCATGATGCCATGTAGTAGAGTAGATGTGAAATACATATGCATATCGCTTGTAGAAGTTTATTGAGCAGCTCCTATCATCTTAGATGAATCAATTGCTCCTTCCTCCCAACGTACATTTAACCTCTCCTTTGGGGCAAAAGATCAGACCTTCGGCATCACCACTAAGGCCATTTGGTTCTTTCTGATGGAAGGAAGCAGAGAGATTTAGGCCAAAGCCGCAAAAGCCTGTTTGTGAAACCTGTTTCTGTCCCCGGTTCCACCCCACTTCATGTGTGCTGTTGCTCAAATTCCTTGACTTCTTGTGTCATCCTGTCCTTTCTATAAAATAAAGATAATAACATATTCCGTGCACCCCCAACACTCCCTAGGGTGAGGGTTAATAGGATAATGGCTGTAAAACACTTTAAGCTCATCCGAAGAAAGGTGCCACACTGCATGAAAATGTAAAGAGTTATTATGCAACTAATCAGATTCAAAGTACAGGTTGCAAATGGACCTGTGGAGTGTTGAAATGAAACCTCAAGGAGAGATGCTAATGCTTACCTTGCCCTGCCGGCCTAGGCAGCATTTCCAGAAACTTCTCTTCAGAAAATACATTTTAAATCCATTTATCAAAGGAAAGGGAGTTTGGGGTGGCTGGCTGGCTCAGTTGGTAGAGCATGTGACTCTTGATTTCGGGGTTGTGAGTTCGAGCCCCATGTTGGGTGTAGAAATTGCTTAAAATGAGTAAATAAATAAATAAAATTAAAAAGACAGAGAGAAAGAAGGGAGTTTATGCCTGCAAAACAAATATGAACTTGTACAGCACAAATTCAGATTCCTGATATTTGTTTCCATTTGAGGAGGCAGCACCTTTGAATTTATTTTATTTTAAGATTATATTTATTTATTTGACAGAAAAAGAGAGAGAACACAAGTGGGCAGAGTGGCAGGTAGAGAGAGGGAGAAGCAGGCTCTCTGCTGAGCAGAGAGCCCAACATGGGGTTCGATCCAGGACCTTGGGACTATGACCAGAGCTGAAGGCAAGACATTTCACCAAATAAGCAACCCAGACGCATCTCATATTTGAATTTATGTAGAAACCACAAGAATGCAAACTCTCTGCATGGATGGCAGGATGAGGACCAATTCCATCCTTTAGTCTGAAAGCTCTATGAGGGCAAGAACTTATTTCTTGTTCACAATTATATGGCTGGAACCTTAAATAAATCCTAGCACACAGTACAGCTTAATATACATTGTATATTCTCTTTATTGCATGAATAAATCTAGACTGTGAGTCTTTGAAAGGAGAGAGGAAGCTAAAGGAATTGAGAACCAGCAGGCCCAACACTTATTTATTTGAAGAAGATGCTGAGAAAGTATATCACCCACTAGGCTGACTGCATAAGAGCCACATTATGTGGCATTAGCACTTTCCACTCAGGCCCATAGGCCTAGATGGATCCAGGAGCAAAGATCATTTGAATGCCACCTTCTGCTAGAATGTGCAACATGGGGCATGTCAGGTAAAAATGGGAAATTTGCCAGGATCTTGAGCATAGAGTTAATGTGTGGAGTTAGTTATTCTTGGTTTTTCAACATTATGAGAATTTGGGCCATGGATGCCACTCAAGGAAAGTGGTTAGCCTCAATTCATGTAGAGTCAGAGCATCCCCATCAGAGAAAAAGAATAGGATTGTAGCTAACCTCTCCTCCCCACCAGAGTTTCAGAGGTATTATGATATATCCAATAAACCAGAGTGTCTGACTAAGGCCGTGCTGTAAGAACAGAGGGACTCCTAAGAGGAAACGCAGCACATGGGAGGAGTTAGGGTGACCTGCTGACCAGAGTCAACCCAAGGCTTGGATCCTCAGAGCTATGCTGCTTTCAGGCACACTGTACAATGAATGTTAAAAACTCATGCCAACACAGTACCATACACGTACTTTGGGAAGAAATCTGGATGCTTATGAATTCAAAGAACCGTGGCACTAAACAGTGATTTGGAATCTAGGAAGTTGTGCTGTTGAAAGCCTTAATGGAGGCTAAAAAGGAGGAAAAGAATATCCTTCCTTTCAAGGGATGGACCCGCTTGGCCTCTACGATTCAGAGGAGGCCTGTGTGGGAGCCAGCAGGTGTGGAGAGAGTAAGTGTGGAAGCAAGCAAGGGTCGGGAGCATAGTCTCAGCCACACCTCTGTATGTGGCCAATGAAACCCATTTGGAGAGTTTTTATTAAAGGAATGAAGAAAGAAAGAGCGGGAGGTAGGGTGGGAGGGAAGGGGAAAAAAGGAAGGAAGGAGGGAGGGAGACAGAGAGAAACGACACATAAAGACATACAAGAAGAGACACATTTGAAAGAGCAATGAGGAGCAGGAGAAAATTTGATACAATAAATGTTCCCTACTTAGATATAATTAAAGAGAGTTGGACTCTATGAGAGATGATTATCAAAGGTAAGAGGATAAAAAAACATGAAATGTAAAGGAACCTGGTAAAGATAAAGGGAAAAAAATAATTTCATTGCAGAAATAATAAATGAGGGGTGCCTGGGTGGCTCAGTTATGTGTCTGACTTTGGCTCGTGTTGTGATCTCAGGGTTCTGGGATTGAGCCCCAAGTCTGGTTCCATGCTCAGCATGGAGTCCGCTTGTCCCTCACCCTCTGTTCCTCCCCCAGTTCATGCTCTCTCTGTCTCTCAGGTAAGTAAATAAAATCTTTGGAAAAAAAAAGAAAAGAAATAATAAATGATTTAGAAACACCAAGAAACAAAATTGGCTGTGCAGAAAACTGAGCCAATGATCGGGTGGATGGAATGGAGAAAAATCACACAGAATGAAGGGCATAAAAGTTAAAGTTGCTACACAGAAGTTAGCAGACATGGAAGACAGCCAACTTAGTTACAAAATATAGATAACTATTCTCTGAAGTACAGAAAAGAGCAGATATTTAAAGATATAGTAGAAGAAAAATTTTCTGAAATTACAGAAGATCTAAATCTTCAGATAAATACAATGAACATAATTAATCCAAGACATTTCCTGCTGAAATTATTGCATTTTGTGGATAAAGAATCTTTCTAACATGCAGGCAGATGAAGTAAATCAAAGGAGGGAAATAGCAGGCTGGACTTAGATTGGTCTGGGGCAGCATTTAAGGCCAGTGGACAGAGGAGAAATGATTGAAAAATTTTAAGAGGAAAATCATGGGCCCAGTCAAATTTTTTTCAACAAGTAAAGACAAACAATATTCTCAAATACGAAAAGACTCAAGAGATGCTACTTGATAGTATAATCTGTTTAATCAAAATGTAAGTCAAAATAAACAACTCAGAGATGGAGAAATTTGGCTGTATAAGGGCCTGGGTAAATAGAAAATAAATTTAGGGGCACCCAGCTGGTTCAGTTGGTAGAGCATGTGATCTTGATCTTGGGGTCGTAAGTTCTAGTCCCACGTTGAGGGTAGGGTTGACTTTAAAAAAATTAAAAAGGAATAAAATATTTAAAATAAATAAATAAATAAATTTAAACAAGTAAGTCTAAACAATGAGGTTTATTACATTTATGTAATAAAAAGTGTATACTTCATCTTAAAAATCTTTATATATGAGCTAAATAATATTTTAAAAATAATATAATGGATTCAGTATTCCACACCTTTTAACGAAAATAGGAGGCTAGAGAGCAAAAGAAGCTAAAGAACATGAAGTGAGAAAATTTCCTCATTTTCAACAAGGAGTTAATAGAAATTTTAATTTTTGAAATTGATAACTGAGAAATGTATCTATGTATATTATTTAAAGTTGTGAAATTCACTAGAATGAAAAACATATATCTTTAATAATACAAGGCTGGCAAGGCTGGTGGGTGAAGGATGTGGGCTGGGAGATGGAAACACAAATTATAGTAGAAGATATTTTATCTAGAATGTCCAAGACTTAACCTGTTCCAAATTAATGATATTTTAAGTACTTAAATTCCAAAAGAGTTGAGTAAGCAAAGAAGAAATTTTAGTATATAAATATGGTGTATAATATAGGAAATAAGACAAGTTTTTTAAAAAAATGTATGTTTTTAATATCTCCTTTCATTGTAAGTAATGTAAATATATCATGCCAAACAATGGAATATTGGATTGTCTGTCATCATTTTGTATCAAATTTAAAACACTTAGGCTTACCTGAAAGCAGAAAAGCTATAATTTTATGCAAAATCCTAAGTATTTAGTAATATAAGCACAATGATTGCATCTTACTTAATTTTGTTTGTAAAATGCACACTCATTTCATTAAAAATGAAGAGGAAGAAGGTATATCATGAAAGAATATGAGTATATAAAATTATATTCACCAAGAAATCCTGGTTGACTTTCATATAGTGGCAAAATCACTAGTTATCAGGATGTACTGCAACAAGTTTTGCAAAGCAGAAAAGAGAACAATGCAGCAACAAATTCTCTTGGAAAGAGGTGTCTGCTTGCACATACTAATCTTTTCTTTCCCAAGTTTCTCTCTTAGCATGTACATACAGAGTATTTCCTTCTTAGTAGCAAATCCTTATTTTTTCATGAAATTTATGAAGTATATTTTATAGTCTCAAACAACTTAGAAGCTAATTTTCATCCATTACAGGCTCTCTATCTTGCATATGTTGTTTGGTTTGGGCTAGCACGACAATGCAGACTTGTAGAACATTTCTGATGTCTGGATGTTTCCAATGTTTAGTCTTCCAGACAAACAATCTGTACTTTTACAAAAGACAGTAACAAAGAAAACAGAAAGAAAGCATTAAACTCCCAAAACATATATGAAGACTGACATAAGGCCAAACATATATGCTATAACATAAATGCAATAAGTAAAATGTAAACAGTATGAACACCTAAAAAAAAAAAACCCAAATAAAGCAAAACCCAACTTTATGTAGAATCCTAAACAATACTTAAACTCCTGTGCTAATAAATTTGAAAACCTGGGTAATGTGAACCATATCCTAAAAATAGATCAATCTACAAAATCATAGACTGTTTTTTTTAAAAGATTTTTTTATTTATTCATTTGAGAGACAGAGAAAGGGAGAGAGGGCATGAGAGGAGAGAAGGTCAGAGGAAGAGAAGGTCAGAGGAAGAAGCAGACTCCCCGCGGAGCTGGGAGCCCAATGTGGGACTCGATCCCGGAACTCAAGGATCATGACCTGAGCCGAAGGCAGTTGCTCAACCAACGGAGCCACCCAGGCGCCTGACTGGTTTTTTTTAATAAATGAGAGCAGAGGTGCCTGGCTGGCTCGGTCAGTGGAGCATGCTATTCTTGATCTCCGGGTCTTGAGTTCAAACCCCAGATTGAGTAGATAGATTACTTTAAGAAAAGGGGAGGGGTAGAATAGCGAATCTTTATAGCTGTTACACTGCGGCTAAGAAAGTACTACTCAAAGTCCAGACCACAGGACTTTCCAGGCATTGATAGAATAGTTGTCATTTAATTGTATCGGTTTAAGGGAAGAATTTTTCTCACAAAGCCAATGACACCAAAGGATGACAAAAATGGCAAAGAAAAGAAAAACTACAGGCTAATCTCATTTGCGAATAAGATGCAAAATGCCAAGTAAAACACTGGCATATTCTATTATATAAACAGCAGAATAAAGTAAGAACATACCATAATCAAGTGGGTATAATTCCAGACTTCTGAAGGTAGCTCACTAATACAAAATCTATTAAAAAACCTTATCATATAAATAGGTCAGACAACTAACACCACATGATTATTTCAATATTTGCTTTCCATGCCCCCAAAACACTTGACTTTTTTTCTTAAAGATTTATTTATTTATTTATTTATTTATTTATTTATTTATTTATTGGAGGAAGAGAAAGTGTGAGCAGGGGGAAGGGTGGGGGTAAGGGGGAGAGAGAATCCTCAGTAGACTCCCTGCTCAGCACGGAGCCTACATGGGGCTCCTGAGATCATGACCTGAGCCCAAAAGTCAGACGCTTAACCAACTGAGCCACCCAGGAGCCCCAACACTTGACTTTTTAAAAGATCTTTTTTTTTTAATGGTATTAAGGATTTTATTTATTCATTTGACAGATAGAGAGAGATCACAAGTAGGAAGAGAGGCAGAGAGAGAGGGGGGAGCAGGCTCCCTGCCAAGCAGAGAGCCCGATGCCAGGCTTGATCCCAGGACCCTGAGATCATGACCTGAGCCGAAGGCAGAGGCTTTAACACACTGAGCCACACAGGCGCCCCTGACTTTTTAAAAGATCTTAATATTGTAGTAACCGAACAAAACTTTTAAACCATATATTTAAAAAGCTACCTGTACATATCTTATGCATCACAAACTAACAGCCAGCATAATACTTTCAGGTGAAAACCTAGTAGTCTCATTAAAGTCAGGAACAAGACAAGGGTACTTGTTATCACCACAATTGTTTAATGATTGTTCTTGAAGTGCTTACCATTGTAATTAGATGAGAGAATGAGATAAGAAGCATAAATATTGGGTAGGAAGAGGCAGAAGTATCATTATTTGCAGATTATAAAGATTATAATCTTGAAAAACCCAAATGAATCAACTGAAAAACTATTAGAAACATAGGAGAATCCAGTAGATTATCTGGTTAAAATACTAATCTATAAAAGTAATAACTTTCTTGCTTGCCTGCAATAACTAGTTAGAAAGTATAACAGATAAGGTAGTTTCCCATTAACAAAAGAACAAATAACAAGAAATGTGTATGATTTATATAAAGGAAATTATAAAACTTTACAGAAAGTCATTGTGAATGTGAAAGATAAACAATATTTTAAAATGTTATTATGTACTAAATTAAACTATAAATAAAATACAAAAACAATCAAATTCCTAGCAGTTCTTTTTTTTAGAAATTTGATAAAAATGATTCCAAAATTTATCTGTAGAATTAGCATCTGAGAAAAACTAAAACAGAGGTGAAAAGGTAAGAATGATTAGAAAATTAATTTTACTATATATTAGTTTATTATAACCTATTTTATTACACATTAATAATTTTTAATTAATTTTTAGAAATTAATTTGTTTATTTAGAGAGAGAAAGTGTGAGTGTGGGGTGAAGGGCAGAGGGAGACAGATCTCCAGCAGACTCCACGCTGAGCACAGAGCCTGATGCGGGACTCGATCTCACAACCCTGAGATCATGACCTCAGCTAAAATCAAGAGTCGGATACTTCACAAACTGAGCCATCCAGGTGCCCCAATTTTAATTAATTTTTAAGTAGGAATTAGAGGAGAGTGGTCAGAAATAGATAGATCAAAGAAACAGAAAATCCACAAATAGATCCAAATTTATAATACATAAGAAAGGTGATTTTTCTCCTGATTGCAAAAGATGAACCATTTAATAAACTATATTGAGGCATCTGGCTCAGGCTAAATACCTAGATATCATTCTGATTGCTTTCTTTCCCTCACTACCATCCCCTCCGTCCATCTACGAGTCCTCCTGGCTTTACCTTTAAGCCACACCTGATTCTGGTAACTTTACCGCCACAGCTACCAGCACCTTCACTTTTTGCTTGGATTTCTGTCACATTCCAGTTGATCTCCTGCCTTCTCTCGCCTTCCAACAATCTACTCCACACTACAGTAGAGTGACTTTCATAAATGTAAATCAAGTGATGTCACTCCCTTCCTCAAGACCTCCCAAGAGCTTCCTAGGACATGTTAAGAAAAATCCCAACTCCTTGTAAAAGGCAGACCTCCCCTTGGATGCCTGGTCCCAGCATGTTCTTCAACCTCATCACTTCCTGCCCACTCACTCCATTCCAGACACCCCAGCCTTCTAGAACACACTACACTTTCTCCCACTTTGGATCCTTGCATTGTCTTTTCTCCCTGCCATAGCATCTCCTCCCCTAGATCTTCAGATGGCTCACCCTTCACATTCTTTGAGTCTTCCTCAGCCTGTCCACTACACAAAAAAGGCCATGTCTTACCATCCTAACATACTGTCTTCCCATAACCCTCTGCTTCATCTTCACTGACCTTATCGGTCTCTGAAATTGTTACTTAAGATAGCTTTGTTTATCATCTGTCTCTCCCACTAGATTATCAGCTCCTCGAGGATACAGACTTCACCTGGTTTGTTCACCACTGTAACCGCAATGCTGAGTACAGTGCCTGGAACACGGTAGGTGCTTCATCGGTATTTGTTCATCATCAGTGAATGGCAGTAGGAAGAGAAAAAAGAGAATGGAATCGAGTTATTTAGAACTTTGAGACTTATTCAATGGAGGAATCCATGGAAAAAGCCTGAGGGACTGAGGACAATACTAAGTTTCTGGACCAAGGAACTGAAGAGATATTGCACATTCTTATGTTAAGAAATTGAAGCTGAAAAGTTGGATTCATGAGAAATATGCTGAGTTCAGTTTGGGGCCCAAGGTGACTACTATGAGACATTCCTATGGGGATCTCCCTTCCTCAGATCTCTAGAGGGCAACTTGCAATAATGGTTCACAATTCAAGAAATTAGAAATAGTTTAGGGCTTGGGGCACCTGGGTGGCTCAGTTGGTTAAGTGTCTGCCTTCAGCTCAGGTCATGATCTCACAGTCCTGGTTTCGATTCCCATGTCAGGCTCCCTGCTCAGTGGGTATCTGCTTCTTCCTCTCCCTCTGTCCCTCCCCCCCTCTGCTCCTACTCTCTTTCTCTTACTCTATGCTCTCTCTCTCCCTCAGATAAATAAATAAAATCTTTAAATAAAAAAAAGAAATAGTTTAGGGCTCATCTTTTTTTAAAAAAATATGTACTGAACTTTTTAAGAGAGAAAAATGGAATAAAGAAAAAACTTGCAAAACAAAAACCTAGCTAAAGATAACCCCAAGAAAACCTCTCAAGCTACTTTCCCTATTATGCCATAGTGGATAATTTTCACATGGTGTCAAATTTTCTTCTGCCATAGGTGACTGAAATGACTTATCAAATGTAAGTAAGATTTATTTTCTTAACTATGAATAGACTATATTCCCTTAACTATAGAATCGAAATGGGTCTATCTCAATAAAGAGATATGCCTATGCCGAAGATTTGAACTCTCAATATAATGATAAAGGATATAATTCAATTGAATGATCAAAGAGCATCTGTTGAATTACTAATTAATGCTAGGGGTTTTTTTTTCTTTCTCAGTGACAAATAAAAGACACCCACTGAGGGGCGATCACTTCTGTAAGTACTTACAGTAGTTTGCAAACTAACAAATAGGAGCCCTGCCCGTCATCTAGTGTGAGAGATGGGTTAACATATTATGCTGACAATTTTGTCTATTTATTCATTAGACATATTTAAGTTTACTTTATTTTTAATTTTTTAAAGATTTCATTCATTCATTTATTTCAGAGAGAGAGAGAGCACAGGACAGGGGAGGGAGGGACAAGCAGGCTCCACATTGAGTGCAGATCCCCACGTGGAGGTCGATCCCATGGCCCTGAGATCACTACCAGAGCCAGAATCAAGAGTCTGAGGCTTAACCGACTAAGCCACCCAGGGACCCCTAAGACTTTATTTTTAAGTAATCTCTAGACCCAATGTGGGGCTCGAACCTACAACCCCCAGACCAAGTTGCATGCTCTACTAACTGAGCCAGCCAGGCAGCCCACAGATGTACTTTAAATGGCTAAATTTTTACCAATTTGAAGAGCATGACACATGAAGCATAGTTACAGTAAAAGAACCTAACTGCTCCTTGTAAAGGAAAATAGGCTTAGGCACTGTGTGTGCTTTCCTCTAGGTTTGAGACCAGAAGAGCTGCCTCTTCCGTCCTTAGTCTGCCTCTCAGGGGGACCCCAGGCATTCTGCCTCAGCAGCTTACCAGATCATCTGTTTATGTTTTTTTACTTTTATCGTAAATTAAATACTCCATAGGGGATTTTTTAAAATACAGATAAAGATTTTAAAAAGGTATCTGAATACATCCAGAGATCATCATTTATTAGCATTTTGGCAAATACTCTCCCAGGTAATTATATCCACACCTATAATCCATTTGTTTACAGCAGGATCAACATTTACATGTTGTTTTATTCCTGACAATATAGCATAAGCATCTCCTGTGTCAATAAATATACATTGACATTATTGTTTTAAATGGCTATAGCATTCAATTGACAGATGTCCCAAAATATATCGAGTGAATCCCCTCTTTCGGTATATTTAAGTTATTTCATTTAATTTGCTATGAGATTTGTGGTGGTGTGATTTGCCATGGTAAATTGCCTTTTATATTTGAGTTTTGCCCATTTATCCAAATACATTTTCAGGAAGAATTCTTAGATGTGGAGGCATGGGTTAAAGATGGACATTCTATGAGGCGTCCGGGTGGTGCAGTTGGTTAGGTGACCGACTTTTGGTTTCAGCTCAGGTCTGGTCTTGGGGCCATGGGATGGAGCGCTGTGTGGGGTTCTGCACTGAGCGTGGAATCTGCTTGAGTTTTTCTCTCCCTCTCCTCTGCCCCTCCCCACCATGCTCTCTCTCTCTCAAATAAACAAATCTTTTTTTAAAAAATGTACATTCTAAATCTTCTGCTTTGTGTTGGCCCAGTGCCAAGGAGCTAGGCTCTTACTGCGCTCCCTAATCTTGGGTGCATCAGCCACACGTGTGGCCCTCACTCTCACTTCTCTGCTAGTAGCAGAATTCCCTGAAAAACAACAGGTACAGATGCATCTTCAGGGCAACCAATGAATGCCTAGAAGTTACTCCGCAAACGTTTTTCTTTTAAAAATCTTTTATGAAAGGGAGGGATGTCAGTATCAACTTTCCAAGTTGTTCATTTTTTCCTCTTAGAGACCTGGGGATTGCTCTTCTTACTTCTCCAGTGTCCCATTCTCCTGCCTGAAGAACTAAATGTTGCTTAACCAGACTACTGCATTTCTTCACCTAACTCTAAGTTCCAGTGGCTGCCTACTGCTTTACTGTTTTCCTTTTTACATTGCCATTGCTAATCTCTGTGCTTCTCCAATGAACCCTTATCTGCTTAGCATGGGCTCAGAAATCACTTGCAGGTGATTCTGCTCATAGCAGATTGGTCCCCCAAATCACAACATCCACATCCAAGCAAAAACTTCAAGTCTCCAAAGAAGTCTCTGATGGGGGACCTGGGTGGCTCAGTGGGTTAAAGCCTCTGCCTTCAGCTCAGGTCATGATCTCAGGGTCCTGGGATCGAGCCTGGCATCGGGCTCTCTGCTCAGTGTGGAGCCTGCTTCCCCCTCTCTCTCTGCCTGACTCTGTCTACTTGTGATCTCTCTCTCTGTCAAATAAATAAATAAATAAAATCTTCAAAAAAAAATCTCTGAAAGCTAAAGATAATGGTTAAGCTAGAAGAATCTCAAAGGGTGACAGCTTGTAAGACAGTAGTCTAAGAACAATTCCTTCTTATTCCTTGCAGTCTTACAAATATCGTAACTCTAAAGTACCCATATCGTTCCTGATTGTTCTATCAATGACAACAATGATATTGATGATGATGACACCTTATATTGGGGCACCTAGGTGGCACAGTTGGTTAAGGGTCCAACTCCTGGTTTCAGTGCAGGTCCTGATTTCAAGGTCATGAGATCTAGCCCCAAGTCAGTCCATGTTCATCACGGAGTCTGCTTGAGACTCCACTCGAGGAGACTCTACTCGAGGCTGCCACTTACTAGCCCCTCCGACTTATGCTGTCTCTCTCTCTAAAATAAATACATAAAATCTTTTTTTAAAAAAATATTAACTTATATTTATTGAGTGCCCTCAGAGCTAGGTATTATCCCAAATATTTTAATATAGTAACCCTTTATCTGGAGAAGAAGAAGAAGGAGGAGGAGGAGGAGGAGGAGGAAGAGGAGGAGGAGGATCCTACTATTATCCCACAGTAGGAAACAAGTCACAGACAGTTTAATTTGCCCTAGAACCCACAGCTAGTAAGTAACAGAGCTGGGCTGAAATAAAGGTCCCAATACAACCATTGCAGTCACTTGCCAAAAAAAAAAAAAAAAAAGGTTACAAAATTTCAAATCATATTTGCATAATTTGGATGAAGTATTGAGGAAAGAAGCAAGATGAATATTTTATCTATTTAAAATGATTTAAAAAGTATTTTTTTCATTTATTCAAAAGTATTTCAGGGACACATATTAAGTTGGATCTCTCATGCCTAATACTGCAAAGGGGAGCTCATTTGATTCATTTAACAGACGTCTGTGGGGCCATTTCTATCTTCCCTGTGCTCTGCTGGGCTCAGAGGATACATCTGTGACATCCCTGGAGGGGGTGACAGAGAAGTCCAAGGACAAGTAAATATCGCAGGTTGTATAGTGTTTCCATGAGGGAACAGCTAATAATTCCACATTAAGAAATGGGATTATTGAGTGGATTAAAATAACTGTCATGGGAGGAGGAAAAAAATGAGTGCTATTATCCAAAAAAGGGTGAGTCGACTTACATAGACTTCTATATAAATGGTTCATAGCAGGTCAGATTTTAGCTCTAAACTGGAGCTATGGGTAAGGACACTATGTCTTCAAGGCCATATTTTAGGAGCCGACAGAACATATGAGAATAGTCTGAGATCTGGGAAGGCACAAATGAAATCAACTTTTGGGAAGACTGGTCTTGAAGTGCGCAGAGTGGACTTGGGGGAAGCATAGCGGTGGAGGGGGCCTCTGGTGATTCCAGACTCAAGATGGGAGAGCGCAGCGGGATGGGAAAGGAAGGGAAAGGAAGGGACATGGCAAGAACTTTGAGGAGGAAGACATAGCAATTCTTGGAAACAGCAGCAGCAAAGCAGGGTCTTTGGACCCACCCAAAATCAGATGTGCCACTTACTAGTTCTGTGACCTTGGGCAGGTTCCCTCTGCCGATCAGGGAAAATCTAAGACGGTGGACCAAGTCAGCAAAGAGTCCTAGCTCCTGCTCCAGGGATCTTTCGGGTTCTTCTCCCTGCCCTGCTTCCCGTGCGTGCCCAAAGTACCAAGTATGCACAAATAGAAGGGTATAAATTACCCTCTTTGTCTGCGCTCAAGGCTCAGACCTTTGGAGATCACTCCCCTCTGAGCCCACCAGCGTTAAATAAACCTCCAATATCCAAAGTCTCCGAGTAACGCTGGGTTCTTCTGTCAGGGGCCAGTCCAGGTTCCATAACACTGCCTATCAGCTATGAAATGGGCATAACAATATCAACCCCACAGGTATTATTCTCATAAGGATTCGATGATGCAGTAGTAGTTATGATTACTATTGATGACTACCTTCCAACCTCCTCCACCACCCTCTATCTCCTTCCCCCCTCTCTTGTAGAAGTTCAAGGTGTCCTTGGAAAAAAGCCATAAATAAGGACATTTATAAAGGAATAAAATGGTCTCTGATTTCCCCACGAATTGGGTTTGATAAGCACCCCAAAAAATATCACTTCTCTTCTTCTTGCTAATTCTGAACCAATTAGAAATAAACTAGTAAAGCAAATAAAGACCAAAATGTCACCTGGCTCATTGGCAAAGCTGATATTGGAGAATGTGGCCGTTATGCATGGACGATACTGTCTAATGCTGAACACAGAGCTAAACAGACCTCTCCCCTACCTGCACCCCAAGGACGGGCCTCCTGATACATGTGCAGAGAGAAGAATGGGAGAGCTCTGTGCTGGGCCGCTTGCTCCAGAGAGGAAAGGCTTAGGTTTCACAAATTCATTATAATGAGCCATCGCCCTGCTTCCATGAGTGAGAGCACAGGAGACCGGGATGTTACATCAGTGCAGGGCCTTTTGAGGAGAAGGAAACAGCAGCTGACTCAGAACCCAGCCTCACCCTGCTCTTGTTGCCCTGCTCCCACCCCCACCACTCCCCTTCCTGCTTGGCTCCCAGTGCCTTACTCACAGGAAAGCATGACTGCTTCCTTCCCCAGGGGGCTAGACCCTTAGCAGGAGTTCAAAACCCTTAATAAAGGTTCTGTGGTAGAATTCGGAGTGGTAATTTGTGCTGTCAGTCAATAAATCCCATGTAGGGCTCCTGAAAACACTACCTTAGGTGGTAATCTACCAGACAGTGCTCCCAAGAGATTTCACTTGGTTTTCCCAGGGCCTGGCATAGCGGATCTGTCTTCCCTAAAGGTACTTTTCAGGCACAAACACAAAGCTCTTACTTGCAGGGTTGATATATGGCTCTGCTGGGGCTAGTTCTTCCAGAAGCATAAATTTTGCACAACAAAAATACAGCTAGACAAGAAGAAAAATGAGACACCTGGTTTGACTAAGTGCCTCAGTTTACACTATTACCCAATGCCAACTCACATTTTCCCTAATCCTCCTCAAGCAGCTATCGTGTAGAAGGAAAGCCCGGGCCATGGAGCAGAAGGTCTGGCTCTACGGCTTTCTAGCTTCAGGGAACTTCGATAATTGGTAACTTCTCTGAGTCTCCATTTCCATGTTTAAAAAATGGGACTTTACAATGGGTGGGACTTTCCAACATGTCCTTCAATGGGTGAATGGAAACTGTCAGTCATATACCCATACAAAAGAATATTATTCCATGAGAAATACAAATGTGCTACCAAACCTTGAAAAGACGTAGAGGACTCTGAGACGCGTATTGCTAAGGGACAGAAGCCAGTCTGAAGAAGGTACATATTGTATGGTCCCAACTACATGACGTTATGGAAAAGGTAAAACTACAGAGAGAGTGAAAAATCAGTTGACGGAGGGAGGAGGGAGAGAAGATGAACAGGTGGAGCAGGGGATTTTTAGAGCAGTGAACTACTCTGCAACAGTAGATACGGGACATGACGCATTTGCTGAGACCTGCAGAACTGCCCCATACAAAGACTGAGCCCTCATGTAAACTACGGGCTTCAGTTCATAATAATATATGAGTATTGGTTCATTAGTTGTAACAAGAGTCCCACACTAATAATGCAAGATGTTAATAATAAGGGAAACGGGGAGGCAGGATATGGAAACTATGGGAACTCTGCATTTTCCCACACAATTTTTCTGTAAACCTAAAACTTCTCTAATAAACGAAGTCTGTTAAAATTTTTAATAGACTTGAACGTCTACTTTCCCGTGTCGTCAGGAGGATTAACGAAGGTGGTGCTCATGCGCATGCCTGGCATCCAGAAACTACTATCTAGCGTTCTGCCTGCCAAATGCCCTGGGTTCCAGCGGTCTCCCCTTCTCCTGCCTAGTCACCGAAGGGGGTTTCTTTTCCCATAGTGGTCACACCTATGACTCTTCCTTTTCAATTTCTGAACATCGTAATCGGTTCCCCCATACATCTGGCTGGTTTGCAAAATGCACATGTTCTAGTCATTTCCCATGGTACCACTCTCTTCGTGTCTTGTTTTAACCAGAAAGTCATCTCGTGTTAGGCACTGGGGGCGGGAGCCAGACCACCTGCCCTTATAGCCCAGCTCCACCACCTACCAGGGCACTGGGTGATAGTGGGCAGCTCGGGGGACCTTTTCTGCCTCTGTTTTCTCATCTGTTAATTAGGAGTCATAAAAAATAATACCTCCTTCATGTGGTTTTTTTTTTTTTTTTGAGACAATTAAACATGATGACCCATATAAAGCACTTAGAACAGTGACTACCAGCACTTAGTAAAACGATTACTTTCCTAAATGAACATTTACATGTTGAAGTTTTGTTGTTTTTTTTGTAAGGTCCATTAGTTCTCTCCATATGGCTTCGCCCACAGTCACGAGCTGCGCCATTCCATCCACATCCTGGGTAAATTCTAGAATTGTGAAGACAGTGAAGAAGTGAAGACGGGTAGTGAAGAAGTCCATATATGAGTTTTCCTGTCTGAGCCCAGCAGATCCATGTTAGATGGGCCCAAGGACCAGATCCACTTTTGGGAAAATACCCAGATTCTTGCCATTCCCTCAACAGTTCTGCCTTTTCAGTATCTTATTAGGCAACGTGACACCCTTCTGCATTTTGGAAATGTGATTGTTTCTCCCTGTGTCCCTCCCACCTCTACACCTTGTCTACAGCGCCTGAGGTCTCTTGAATCTCAAAGAGAACTACCATCCTCAAGAAGGGAGCTATGTGAAAAGATGCCTGCTCATTACATTTACATTCAGCACGTCTAGATCAGCAGCTTCATCTGGGACTTAGACCCACAATGTTGGTGATGCAGACAGCCAGATATTTAGTCACATCAAAGCAATTTGCTAATCGCAGATGCTTCCTTTCTGTTTAATGTTTCATGTGCAAGATTAGGTGGTTGATTTAACTAGTTCATAGTGCCTGTTTTATCTCATTAGCTATCTTTAAAGGAAATCAAATCATGTTAAATATAGACAGAGGACATTAATTATCTGGAAAACACAATAGTATAACCTGTATATGAACATGAGTATGAGAGAGATAATTTAAGTCATTGTCAATTTCCTAGCATTTTAAGTAAACGAGAACTCATATATACATATATGTGACCCTACAGGAGTATCCCATATATGAATTATATATCTGTGCATTTCAATTTTACTGTATGCCCTCAACATATGATTATCATTTGAATATACACATGCTTTCTTTTAGCACAGATAATCATTTGTAAGTTAAACCAGGAGTTCTAGAAATCCAGGTTAGTTTTCCTCATTTCTTTGATTTTCAGCACATTTTCAACCATAATTCTAGCAAAGTGTGCAGATAGCTTTAACACCGCTGTAATTATCACATGCTCCAGCTACATTCCTGGTCCAAGCTCTATTCTCATAGTCTCTAACTGACCTTTAGTTCAGTATGTGCATGCAGTTTAAACATTTCAGCCCAAGATGAAGTAGCATCACCATATTGGAACAAACAAACAAACAAACAAACAGTCCTAGAACTTCCAGAGGAAAAAGAATACCACAGAATCTATGCTTTAAAAATTCCTGTGGTGGGGCGCCTGGGTGGCTCAGGGGGTTAAGGCCTCTGCCTTCAGCCCGGGTCATGATCACAGGGTCCTGGGATCGAGCCCTGCATCGGGCTCTCTGCTCAGTAGGGAGCCTGCTTCCTCCTCCCTCTCTGTCTGCCTCTCTGCCTACTTGTGAACTCTTTCTGTCAAATAAATAAATAAAATCTTTAAAAAAAAAAAAATTCCTGTGGTGACATTGACAATGGTGAAGACTGCACATGTGTGGAGGCAGGGGCTATATGAGAACCAGCTGCACTTTGTGCTCAATTTTGCCATGAACCTGAAACTGTGTTCTAAAGAATGTCTATTTAAGAGGGAGAAAAAAAGAAAAATTCCCCGTGAGATTAGTATAAAACCAATGTGTTCAACGTAGTAGACCAGGGTCTTGCCTACATGTAGATTGAGAGAAGGACTGAGGCCCGTGGTATTTGTTCCGCAGTGCCCCCAGCATACAGATGTCACCACAGCCAATGACAACTCCTTAGGGAGTGTTTATCATGTCACTTTGAGCTTTGAATCCATAGAGCTTCACCAAGCACATCAGCCAGAGGATTATCAAGAAAGGAATTCTTCATTCAAAATCTCCCCACTATTTTACATGATAGAGTTATAGCAATGTTTATATCATATTGATCTTTTTTTTTTTTAGTCTCTGAAAATAAATGAAAACAGACAAGAGCACCATGTGACTTCATTCTCTCTCTATCCATGTCTCCCACTTCTACCACCAAAGAAGTGACTTATTTCTACAAACTCTCCGGACCTGGTGCTCTAACCCACGCCTTGAGTGTAGATGCAAGGGGATCACTCATGCTTCCCAGGCTTTATCTTGGCAATGGGCTCAGTGCTGTATGGGCATCATTAGCGATGCCCGATCCAATTGGATAGACCTCGTCGGCTTTGATTCATGTTCTCGCCACAAGGATTAAAACAGATTGTGCGGATACTGGTATTTTAAATCAGTTCCTTTATAAGTAAGAAAGACTAAGCATTCTAAGTACTTATATCTTACAATAATATTTTTCATGCAACTAAATATAGTTTCCTTTCAGAGTCCAATGCATCCTTGGAAGCCACTCTTTGATGAGTCCAGATCTTTAGATGCTGCTCCTTAGAGAGTGTGGAGCAGTATAAAGTAGGTGATGCTCCAACCCATTTAATTACTGAACATATTGAAGTAAAACATGATAATAACCGCTAATCTTTTTTTTTTCAAATCGGGAAAAAAAAAAACCTAGCGCCCAGTGTACAAAGGTAATGGCTATACTATAAAGTTGTCTTTTGGGCAGAGTTTTACTTTCCACTCAAGGGACAGTGGGTGAGTTCCCACGAACATCATCCAAGCAATCGCAGCATCGTTAATCACCTTTTGCTCGGGCCCCAGGTAATGGAACTATTCCAGTTGCACCATACCTGGCAGAGCGGATTTTGAAGCGCCTTACCTCTTTTAAGAGGAAAATCATTTCTTAAACGCACTGAAGCTACATAACTCGCCCAGCCATTTTCTGTGCCGCAATTTTTCTCATGTGGCTTCCTTTGTGCTCCATTCAAGGTTTTCCTGCCCTGAGACAATCTTTTACATTTTTTTCCTCTTCTGCCTGCATCAAAGTTAGGACTTTGTTAGGGATGCTTTGCTATCGGCATCTGTTACCTCTTTTTCTTAGGGGCTAAGGAGGAGGCTGCTGTGTGGCTGAAAAAGACTCTCATTCAGTTTGGTATTGCCTCCCTTTGCTTTCCTGTCACACTGTCAAGCTCAATCAGAACGCAATGAAAGTGATACAGAGTAGAGGCTTTGCTGGCGAGACTTAGAACAAAGACAGCTCCATAGCCTAGTACAGATTTCACATCCAATTTAACTCTTTGGAAAAGGATTTCAGGAAATACATAGTCAAGAGTTGAAAAAATGGAGTTGGGTCTACTATAAAGGCTAAAAGTATTATCCTGGCTTAGATAAGCTACAAAGATAGGTTGATACTATTTTCTAGCATAAACCACATTAGCCGGCATTACACATTGAGCTTTCTTTACTCGTTAAGTTGCAAGGAGATTTGAGAGGAATTTAGCAGCTACATAAAATGACTCTTTCATGATTCTAGCTTTACCAGTCATTTTAGTTGTACGAGGTGCATGAATAGCAAGGACCTAAATCATGTTGTTTAACAAATCTGGTATTAGAGGGTTAGTCTCAGTTTACTTATTAAGAATTTAGTTGAGTAAAGGATTTTAGGACTCAGTTCTTTGTGTAAGTGACAAAGAACAGGCCAATACTTGTATTTTTGGAGGGAAACATACGTCAGCTACACATGTTTTGAACTGTGCTTTTAGGCCCATAACTAATGTTTCGCATTGAATATATTTTTCCACGGGCAACTAACTGTACAGAAGAAAATTCACTGAGAAGGACATAGGTCAATGGTGACCTCGGTGGCCCCTATCATGACTTCCTATCCAAAGTCTAGTTTTCACTTGTTCTTTATCTTATAAGAGACTTGGTTTAATTCTCTAAATTTCTAAAATTCAGGCCATGACAAAAAAGAAAGGTTATTAGATTAGTGATTTGATTTTAAAGAACAATGGCTCTCAATTTCTCTTGATGGATTTGGAGCACCCTGAAAACGGGTTCACCTAACACATGCCAATGGTGTATTTCAAACATTCTATTGAGCAGCAGTAACTAATGCAGTAGTGAAGAGACTCTCCTATGGTTTAAATTAACTATTTTTATGAACTATTCTTTAAAACTGCTCTAATTACAGATATTGTTAAAATACCAGTGTTCGTTATTCAGGCAATGACAGGATTTTCTTTTCCTCATGTTTATATACTTTTAGCTTATTGAAAATAGAAAACATTTAAATAACTTTACATACATGCATCGAGACAGAAAGATTAAAATTAGTTTACGGACACAATACCATTTAAGAGGAACACATTTCAAATGACTGGTACCACATCATCATATTAAAGAAGACATCTCTTTGGAAATTTTTCCATGAACAAGAGATGATTAGAAGCAAGCATATGATACACACCAACATTTCATCTCTGCATGCAATTATGATACAAATTAGAAATGCTATTATGTTGGTGCTCCATAATTAAGTAAGCAATTAAAAACAAAACTAGTTCATTAACAAATTGTCATAGCTAGGCCAACAAGTGCCCAATGAGGTCACGGTCATGGCAACTGCATGAGATGATGACTAAGTCTTCCCAAGAGCAACACTCCCAACCAACAGCAATCCTTCCATTTCTAATTCATGTCATACAAAAAGCAATTTGGTGTAGGAAGACTGAAATAAATGTAGGCAAGTATCGGGAGAAGAGAGCTCTTCGTGGTAAGTGACCTATGCCATTTCGTTAGAGTACGGTTGGATACTAAGATGAAATATTAGTTTTATTCAAAAATGAAAGTAAAATCTCCTTTGATACTTGACATAGCTGTGGTTATTTTCTTCTAAATCTTTTGGCCAGTTGGCTCATTCACTCTCTTTGCCTTTGGGGAATCTATGCTTCTATCTTAATGAAGATGGTGACTAGGAATTAGCACTACTGCTGGAAGCTGTTAGATCCAAATATTTGTATAGATTTTTTTTTAAATGGCCATCAGTTCATAAGTATTTTCATTAAAAAAATGTTTCCCATTATTTCCAGTGAAACCAGATAGTGTCACATGAAAAAAATTATATCAACAATGAACACGTCTGATAAATAAGAATGCAAAAAAAAAAAAGTAAAATGGTTAATCCCTGTACTAATTATTTGTCCCATTTTTGTTAATACAAATTAAATGTTTCACTTGGTTAATGACAAGTTTGATCAAACAGTTCATAAACTGATGGATTGACTTTGAAATGAATTCAGGAAAAAAAAATGACATGATGTGGAGCTGGCAAAGGGCCGCCTCTAGTGGGAACAGATGCCCAACAAATTTGGCGAGTAGTTTTGTTCTCTTCTATCTGTTGCAGTTCACAATCCTAATGAATGTTATGTTTAAATAACATGAATAAAGATAAAGTGAAAATGAATTCAACTCCAGTTTGAGCAGCAGAATAAAAATGAGCAAACTGTATTATCTTCTGCCACCTAATCTGGGTTGAATTTCCTCTGTATCTTTTTTGTTTGTTGAAGAATCCTTTTCTTGAGTCTCCTTGGCCATTGACAAGGTCTTTTGAGATGAATATGAAAAGATAGATTTAAAGGTTAAGGCCAGGGTCAGATGGTTGCAGATGTTTTGTGAGAGATTGTTCGGTTCAGTTTGTGGTACTTCTCCTGACTAAGGTATTTCAAACAGGCAGACTCATGGCCAGCAACTGTCAATGAATGTTGTTTGTCTCACAATTGATCCATGCAAACACAAACACAGAGTAGAAGGAGTGTTTGTTTTTTCTTAGGCGGATAATTTTCCCCCAGCCCAAAGACTTTGTCTAAAGCCAGAGAAGAAGATGCTATTTTTATTTCTAGAATGTAGGCTATTTTAAGTTTAGCTCTTCAGATGATCATCTGAGACCATTTTGGGGGAGGCAAATAATGGTACCATGTGACAGAAATTGATAAAACTGTAAATGGTTGTAAAATTTTTGAAGAGTTAGAAAGGAAGTAGAGCTTGGCCATTAAAAAAAAAATAAACAGTAAGTGAACTAGTGTCTTATCTCCACTTCAAATTCTAATTAACAGACAATGTAAAAACAAAGGGACAAGAAATCAGGTCATACTGATTGCCATTGGGATATTAAAGTATTTGATAGATTTAGAGCCAACCCTGTCTCCCCACAAGGAAGGTTAGGATAAATACGTGTCTGTATGTATGTGTGTGTGTGTGTACACATCCATAGTACATCGTACATGATACATACACATCCTCCTAACAGCCAAACAACATTGGATGAGCAATATTTTCACCAGCTATGTCTTAGGGGTTTTCATTGCAATAGTTTTTATTTACCATCTCCACAAGTCTACGGACAGGATGAAAACATCTCCACAAGCCATTTGCCCTCCCCTCCCTTGAATGTTTTAATGTTAGGGACGAGCACTGAGATCCTAGAGTTAGTTGACTAAAGCCGATGAGGTGGTCCCTATCTGGAAAGTGCAATTCAGAACCCACAGGACTGGAATAGTTCCTTTCTTTGATCTTGTAAAGAAAGCTTTAAATTAAAATATATTTTGGAAAATTAAAATATATTTTAGAAAATTCTATGTAAAAAATATCCAGAATCTTGAAAGATACAAAAGACCATGTATTTTTCAGGTCAACACATGGATAGGAAGCTTTGATAGGTCTTACTTTCCTACCATCTATTCAACCTCAGTCACTCTTCACATTTACATGCTTCTGAATTTTATCCTGCATAATGCTACTGGGAAGAGCATGTTTATTTTTCTGACACAATTCTTTGTGAAATAGGTGCTTGATAAGGATTATTTTTAAAAGACCAAAAGCCCCTCAAGTGATTACCCTCTCAAACTTCTTGTAAAGGAGGACAGACAGTGATCCTTGTTGTCACTAAAGGCAAATCTAGAATTTTCCAATGTTTTAAATACTTACATGCTATACAGTATAATCAAAGTTGCTTTTGCTGAGGTGAAAAATTACTTTTTCTTTTTTTCTTCCTGAGGCCTGTTGCCTCTTTTGAACAGTTAGTCACATGTCAAAACACATCGCATTATCTGGTCATTCCCATATATTTCAATCACTTGAAAATGCCATAGGTTTACAAAAATTATGAACGAAATCATTCTTAGGATTATTCTTATAATAATGAAGGTATTTGGTAATATGAATGGAAATTTAATTTTCAAACTTACTTCATATTATCAACACATGCACAAAAGGTATGAAACATTCTCCTTACAGAAATTCACCAGTACAGATTTCACTATTTTAGATGGTAGAGTGAAACAATTATTTTTTTAACACAATGTTCTTCATTTTACAACTGCCTCCAACTAAATCATTTCACTATAAGACACTAGGTTTTTATGATTGTGATTTTGGTAGAAAGAGTGTTATCCCTACCACCTTCCTAAATAAGTGGAATGCTATTTGAAATATACATATTTCACCTTTTTTTTTTGGCTACTCTGAAGGCAACAGAAAAAAATATTCGAGGAACCAAAAAGAAAAATCTCACAATGAAAACAAAGAACCCTATATAACAGTTACGTTTTTTGCAAGTGCTGGTTTAAAAAGCCTTATTTGAAGCTGCTTTGAAATATTTTTGTGATAAACAAGAGTCAATATAATGTATTCATATCACAATTTTTCAAAGCATGTTTACTAGTTCTTTTCTAATTCATACCCTACCATCATTCTGTTTTTCTATATGTTCATTTAAAAAGGCTTGCCAAACATAAATAAGAACAATTACAGAATTACCGAGCAGGATTACTTCTGAAGGAAAAAAAAAAAAGATCACCAGTTGTATTCTCTTCATCTGTCCTATTTGACTCCATCATGAAGAAAAGTATTCAGTATGTCTAGTGGGTGAAGAGAGCAGAAGTGTGTTTTCATTTTGATATGATAGCTGCATTCAAGTTATTCTCCTCTTTACAATAGATTTTACCTAGCTTTATCTTCATAGGAAGCTGCTTTCAGTTGAAAAGCAGAAGTGAATAGAAGTGCCATGACATGGGATTAACAGTACAACCGGTTAGTAAATCAAATGTTTGAGGTGAAGAAAGTGGAATGTGACATGCGTCAGCAGGATGAACTAGCAGGATTTTATGGAGACAAGTGAAAAGAGAAATTGTAATCATCGTCGATGTTCCTGATATCTGTACAATTTGGAAAGCACGTGGCCCATTTAACCAGTCAGTCACTGTAATGAATCTGAGTGCAGTAAGACATTCCCAGCAATGCGAGTTCGTACTGGAGTGAGAACTGCAGGAGAAAGTAGCCCCAGTTCTGTTCCCAGTGAATAAAAAAAAGAAAAGAAAAAATTATGCCTGAAGTTGAAAAACTGGCCAGTGTGGTTCACTTTCGAAATGCCAGTACGTCTGTAATGAACGTCCACATTATTCACCAAAAGATGAACTTCCTGAACGAAAAACTTCATACTGCCATTTACATAGATTTTATGAAGTACTCATAGCTAAGATTTTAAAATGTTGAGCGTGTTCGCCCAATGCTTTAAAAAGAGAGAATAAGCAATCTATTGCTAAATCTTAAAAATGCACGTTTACGCATATCCATGGATTTCTTTTCTCCTTCTGGCAAGTAGCCACGCAAATATGTAAAAACTTAAATTGAAATGGGTAATGCTTAAAGATTTATCTGGGTAGCTTGGGAGATTATCTAAAAGGTTAATTTAAAGGCCTAATAAGAGATACTTCATGTCCTCATCAGTAGCTTCACATAGAAGATTTTTTAAAAATTCCACAGTTTGGTATTCATTCCAAACTCCGTATTTTTTAGTCCCCATTTTTTTCACAGCAAGTTTCCCTAAGAATAGGGTTAAACTGCTATGTCCCTAATATTTACTTAAAACTTTGTAAAAAAAAAAAAAGAAGAAGAACCCCCACACACAAAAAAAGCCCATTAAATATTCACACTTTAATATATGTTCCTCAGAAACAAATGTACAGTTAGATAACACATAAAGAATTATGAATGACTAATTATATTTTGCATATTTACAGCAAAGACAATTAGCAAATAGCTTTTATATGCAAAATAAATGAAAAAGTAATTAAGACGCACTAACCACAGCAGCAATATCAAGTCTGCTGTCTTGTGATTCATTCCTAACAAACATAATAATTATGCATTCATTGTCATATAATTAAAACAGCTCTGTCCTTTAGAAAAATGGTTATTTACTGTATAATAACCTGAAGAGTGGCAGAAGTTCCTCATAATGGTGAGCAGGATAATTAAATATTTCTTCTTAAGAAATGCTCACCCAGTTTAGTTTATTATCATAAACTTCTACCAGCAAGCAGCTGTTCCTCAGGAATGCCAAGTGTTCTCTCTCCAGTCTGGGAAAGTTATTTTCTATTTTGTTTGCAAGCTCTCATTTTCGCCTGGCTGTTGAATTGAGCAGGGATGCTCCCGAGCCACTTTTCACCTTTCTAAAACTGTCCCGAGCTCCAGAGGACCTGGGGGGGGTGTGGGGGGGAACAACTTCAAGGCCTATCTATCTCTGTGGCTAGCCCCGTGTTGGTAATATAAATTTGTTACGTCTTCTTCTCTGTCAGAATAGATTCTCCTTCTGAAGCTCTTCTAGGACTTACTTTGTTATCACTAACATGGACCCAAAATGTCAACATGAGCCCTGAGGCGATGTGTTGATTGATTGATTAATTAATTAATAACATTAGATA
This sequence comes from Nasua narica, assembly GCA_028533885.1. Taxonomy (NCBI): domain Eukaryota; kingdom Metazoa; phylum Chordata; class Mammalia; order Carnivora; family Procyonidae; genus Nasua; species Nasua narica. The sequence continues at coordinate 89,125,599 of CM052797.1, read as the reverse complement.
CCTATCATGTTAGATAAACCACCTGCATTTTAGAAACACAGCCATAAATTTCAAAATGGTTCATGTATTTGGTGTTTAGTCTCATTTAAGGGATATAGACTATCCTCTGTATTCCCCACAGATGGACTGTGGGAGCCATTTTGTTTCCCCACGGCTGAGAACAGCTATGTATTCATGACCTCCAGTTATATTACTGACTACTGCTCACCCCAGTACAAATATGGTACCTGTGTGATGCAACCAGAAATTATTCGAGCAGAAGATAGAAACTATTTTGTGTCTCCTTGGTGTGCTATTTTTTTATATTAATGCAATCACGTTGCCATGTACATACAGTCAGCAAAATTAACTTATTTTATGTAATAAAATCATGTGTCCGGTGGGAGTGCCGAGTGCAAGAGTAATTAGGGAAAGCAGTGTTTGTGTATTATCAGTTACTGATAATACAATAGCAACGTTTTAAAAAATACAATAGCAACGTTAAAAATGATTTGTAACACCTTAGATATTGGAGAAAGATAAACCTTAACTAGGAAAATGCATGTTGAATTTTTTAATTAAAATTTTTCTTATTATTTAAAATGTCCTTTTTTATTATACCTATTACATAACAATGGTAAATATAAACTTCAACCTCAGAGAACAAGAACATAAATGGTTTTGGTTAAGTTTGTGGTTTGACTTTATTAAATATTTGCCCCTAATTATCTAAGCACTTACTAAGTGGTCATTCTCTTCTTAATTAAGTTCAAGAAACCAGTAACAAACAGTAAGCATAAAATGTTGTTTAATTTAAATAAAGAGCCATGGTCTTGTTTTGAACCCTTTTTCCTGAGCTATTTATATATTTTCTAAATATTCCACACTCTGAGCTCCTTTTGGCATGAGATAAAATGGATGCCGACCAAGGAGAACCTAGAGACATAATACACGCTCCTTGTGCCTAGGCTCTGTCTTTGAGAATTTAACCAGAGCTGCGAATGCTAAAGAGAATCAATCGCCCTGAAGTGAAACTGGTGAGATATGTTATTAGAGCTCTGCATGCTATGCACAGAATTTGGGACTAGAAAGAAAATAGAACTTGAATCCACACCAGGGCATTCTGATAGCTCATTTTTTAGTAAAGGTAGAAGAGGAAAACAGTGTAATCACATCCTAAGCTCTAATGTAAAAACAGTGCACGATTACCCATTACCAACATCCCAGAGGCACCAGGTGAAAAAAGGTAAGAAAAGGTAAGATATTTTAAATTTTATAACTGACTTTTTAAGGAATTCCAATAATCCCAAAATAATTCTAAGTAGTCATCATAATAGTAATTTTAAAAACCCTATCTTTATTCTTCCTTACATTCGTTTGTGGTTTGACATTGTTTTATATTTTAGTAATTTGGGCTGCAAAAGAGGCAGAGTACAGTAGTTTTGTTGTTGTTATTTTGAGTTCTTAGTGCTTATTAAAGGTGTTCTTGTAACCATATATACATATGTATTCATCTGATTTAAATTCCTACTTCAAATGTCAGTAATCTTTCATCTTGCAAGTTTGAAGAATATGGGGTCAGAGGCACCTGGGTGGCTCAGTCCATTGATTGTCTAACTCTTGGTTTTGACTCAGGTCATGATCTCACTGAGCTCTGTGCTCAGTATGTAGTCTGCTTGAGATTCTCTGCCTCTCCCTCTCCCTCTATCTCTCCTCCAGTTCACGCGATCATACACTCCCTCTCTTTCCCTCTCTCTCTCTAGTAAATACATACATACATACAGACAGACAGACAGACAGACATACGGGGTCATTCACCATTATAGTAGCAATATAAGTTTAAGTATCTGCTATTGTAAAATAGCAAAAATAATCAAACATTACATTCTTAGTAATGAGCTTCTTTCTTTTTCAAGGAACAAAGTTCCTAAGAGCAGGAGATGAGAAGAGCCAAAAAGTGAATGCATGCACCTGTTTATGGGCTTCTTGTCATCTTCCTTCACAGAGTATACATTTTTCAGCAAAGTGGGAAATAGGAAGACCAGGCCCCAACTTTCAGACCATATCATGAAAATCGTGATTATTTAAAATTTACAATTCATCTTGAAATTACCTGTACCTTTCGATATGGAGTCTCATCATTTACCTTGAATTAACTGTTTTATGTGTATATATCATGGGGCCCCCTCCCAGACTACGGAATGGAAAATCTTGGGAGATAGGGAGAGTGTCTTGTTTTGAGTGAGGGTTCTGCATGGTACATGGAATGAGGTAGATAGAGGTGGATAGATGCTGCGGAATGAATACTTTCATCATCCATTCAACAGACCAAAGGGTAACTTTGCCCTTTTCAAAGCAGTGCTAAAGGAGAACTCTGTTTCTGTATCCATATTATTCATCTCCAACCCACTCCTTGCTTCCCTTCATTACATATAGTCTCAGTTTCCACATACTTTTCAAAAGCACACATAACCTAAGCGAAATCTACTGTCATGTGTATGATATACATGCAGTAGAACCTCAATCAGTAAGTCACTGAATGACTAATTCACAGGCTAATAAATGAAAGAAAAACAGAACAAACGAATAATATAAATATTAGTCGAATGTGCTCATGGAGGTGTGGAAGCATACCTTTTCAGCAGATGTAAACGTCTTTGCTCGGTCTCATCTGACTTGTATGAAATTTGTGATGTGTTCATCAACGTCATGGCAGTTTGAACACAGATATGCCAAGCCCATGAAGTCTTTCTAGGTGTGTATTTTTGATAATAAATGCCCTGTGTTATGGGATGAAAGATAACCAAATGGGGAGATTGGAAAAATAGTTGTTTCTGCTACAGATACAGACTTTCCATTTGAAATTCCCTTTGGGCTTTTAGGCCAATTCCTGCTACAATTTTTGACTTAGAGGGCTCTGTGTTCTCCCAAATGGCTCATGGAGAGCTACACCATATACTTTGAATAATCATAACTCCCCTGTGTGCAGTCTAAACAATTATACTGCAGAAAACTTTACTAAGAAGAGCTCCAACTAAATGCAACTTTTTCAAATTGGTGACCTTCTCATAAACATTTCCTTATAAAAAATTCCCTACGTACTTTACTAAAATTCAACATGAAAATACTCAGAAGCCTAATATTTACTCATAAGTCTATTAACCTAGAGCAAAAAGAAAGAATTTTTATAAGGCTGGTATTCAAAAATAGATCCAAAAAAAAAAGATCACAGGTACAGATCATCAAAATCATCTCAAAAGACATTGCACATCTCACCTAAGGCTTAATAAAATGGATGGTGATTAGGTTCCTGGCTGGCTCAGTCGGTAGAGCATGTGACTCTTCATCTTGGGGTCGTGAATTCAAGCCCCATGTTGGGTATGCAGCTTACTTAAAAATAAATAAATAAAATGAAACGGATGGTGCTCATGAACGTAGAAACATGAGTGTTTTTATTGCTTACGATCTTCGTTTCTGACTATTGGTTTTCATTGGCTTAATGGATCTCCTAAGGAATAAATATGAGCAGGTGCAAAGTAAAAGGAAATCTATTTATAAACTCCAAATGAGGCCATGTAATAGAAAATGGGGCCTCGACTCAAACTAGCCTAGAATATCTGAATTCAAAACAGGTTGAGTCCTAGGGATTACATATAAAACCTTCATGGTCCTCTTGTCCAGTGTGTCAGCAAGTGCTTCCTGGATACCCTACTTTGGTGTCCAGAAGACACAGATTCTCCTGAAAGTTTTGTTTAAGTTGAAAAATGGCCTGGTTGTGGAAACCCTAGAATAGTTGGTATATAGGTATAAACAACACATTATGAAGCCAGAGCGCTGTGGTGAAATCCAGGGTTAACGTGTAGAAATTAAATACAGATCTTTTTGGTTTTTTTGTTTTTTGTTTTAAATTTTCTATGTGTGTCTGTTAATTTTGACGGAATGGAATCATGATAATCCCTCTCCAACACAATTGAGAATAACCCCCGGGGGAGGGCAGGAATTTGCCTTTTCCATGGCACAGACTAAGGGCCTCTGGAGACCCACTACTGACTCCATGCTGGGGACTCTCAAAGGCCTCAACTCCTGGGTTCTGGGATTGGCAACTCCCTGGTCCTCACCTACGTCCCAGATGCCAGGGAAATGCTAAAAAGAACCCGAGTCTAAGCCAGTCACCCACAAACGAGGCTGGTTATTTCATCCCGAGGAAAGCAACCCATCAGGGCGATTTCAGGCAAGCGAACGGGCAGTGATAGGCCAGAGGTGTTGGCGGCGAGTGCTGCTAGCAGGTTCAAGAAAACCCCTTTTCTGCCGGCTGAAGACCCCCCAACGTAGGATGAATCCAATTCCACCAGCTTCAAGCCGGCTATATTGTACTTGGATAATAATCCTGAAATGCACATTGATGCTGAAGAAGTCGCTTCTTCAAAACTTTAAGGCAACAATTAAGTATTCCATTGTCATGGCTCAATTAAATGGTTTGGCCTGAGAAAATTGGGGATTGTAAAGTGAGGATGGAATGTGCTTTGATCCTCTTTCCAGGGTTATTGTTTCATTAATAAATGAACATGTCATTTGTCTCACCAGAGGGAGCTCATGCCCTCCAGGCTTTTTTCCCTTTTTTGTTCAGGTTTTATAAAGATGAATTTCCAGTGCTCTGAAATACCATGGATTAGTAGTTAAGCCTGACAGCACTTCGGGGAGTAGCGAGCTTAAAGTGCCTCACACAGGTCTCCAAAGCACTTGTTTACTAATAGAGGAAATCAGCCACGTCTGCAGCTGCTGATATCGCATTACCATTTGGAAAGACAGTAGCTGAGATAACAAATCACACAGTTTTAATAATTACTCCTGCATTCCCGTTTTTTGTTTCCTACATAACTGTAAAAGCTGGATTTCTTCCAAATAAACAGATAAAAACAGTATGGAACTTTTATCTTTTAATGATAATGACAACACATCATGTTTCACTAAAAGTTTCCTGCTGAATTTTTTCTGATTTCTAGAGTTTCAATAAAATGTAATTATACTTTATAATTCCACTCTTTTAATCTTCACTTCAAAAACTCTTCACAGTGAGCAAGTTTGCCAGGCACCAAGAGTCCACCAGGACTCACCCATGTTGACTCGCTCCTGCATTCCGTCTTGGGATAAACCTGTCATTGAAACTGCATCCTGGACATTGAGCTGTTTTGCATTCAAATTAATAGCTAGTTTAATCTGAATGTAAAATAGCTCCATTTATGCCATCGTTTAAAAAAAAAAAGAAGTAAGGCATTTGGCAATGAATGGATGTTTAAGATATGATACATTTGCAACATATTTTTAATCCTAAATTGAACCTATATTAGGATGGGGACATTTTAATATCAATAGATAAGTCATAAAAGAAACCCTTTTAAAAATCTGCATAGTAAATATGTGCTTTAGGGGTCAAAACTACTCCATTGTACAGATACAGTACGGGGTTTAGTTCATATGGTTAGTGCTGGGCATTTTCCGGCAAATCTGTGTATTGTTACATTTCTATAGTCCAAGAATGGCAATTGATTTTTAAAACACATGCTGCAACTTTATTTGCTCAGTAATTACATGGACTTTATTTGGAGGTCAGTGAAAGAACAACTAAATAGGAAAATGAAGTCTTCCTCCCTTGTGCAATGAAACCATAAACGTTGGCAGACAGAAAGGAATGCTAAACTTTTTCCCAGAGCTCTGAGTTTGGTTTCCACTGGTCCATGTTCCATTGGGTGATTAGAGAAAGCTTTTTTAAAGCCTTACTTCAGAATGATCTTAATTGGTGCAAGGTTGAGCCCTTTCTAGGAGGGGAGGGAAAAGGTTGAATAGCCTTTTCAAGTCACATGAAAGTTTCTAGGATGAATGTACGATAATTAGATTAATAAGTAGCTTAATTTATCACAGCTGAGGATTTCAACAGCCACACATTAGAGCAAGAAAAAAAGATTAGTGTGATTCTAGTTTGAAAAAAAAAATTGTACTGAAACTTGATTAACCTTAAACACAAAGTGCCTTTCTTCCTCAGTCTAAATGTCTGATGGGGGGGAAGGGGGATGGCGTGGGGAAGTGGGAGAGAGTTCCTGAAATAATCAGGAAAGTCCTATTTTATTCCTGTCTCCCAGTTAATGAGCAGTATCAGGATTACTTAAACCAACTTTTCCCTTTACTGTTCCTTAGCCTTAAAATAACAGGTTGGGCGTAAGCCTATAGAATCCTAAATTATGTTGCTCAACCCCATCATTGAGCTACACCTTTTCTGATGTGCAATTTGTCATAAGCAGATTCTCTTGCCTCGGTTGAAAAAAGAAGAGGTCATGTGGTTGGGAGGAGAATGGGATTTGGAGGAGGCCATGATTCCGGTTAGTATGTAGTGCGAACAGTGAGACTCAGATTGTAGGATGATAGTTTCAAGAGTTATCTCAGGCCTTTAAAGCCTGAATCCAGTCCCCTGCCTTCACAAAGCATAGATTACCCAAACAAGGGATGACAATAAGATGAGCAGCATTCTTTGATAAAACATGCTAAATCAAGACAATTATTATCAAACCAAGAGTAATTGACTTAAAGGGGATTTTAAAAAAAATCAGTCAGCAACTGACTCAACAACAACAACAACAGAAAAATGCACTAGATCAAGTTCTTGTCCACTGGGAGCTTTTTCCCCATCTCCTCCCCATATGCACAATAAAATATTTTGATAAAAAGGAATCTGCTGGGCCATCTGACGGTCCTATCCAAACGGGGTGGGCTAACATCAGATTGCATTAACCTTAAATTTTTCCTGACCCCCCTCTGGCTACAAACGAAACTTCAGTGCCGTGTGCAGCAGAGTCGCGGGAGTCAGCGTCGGATTTGCGACGGAAGAGGCTGGAGTGGGAAATCTATGGTGCCTGTCAACACTCGACCGTCATGGTGGCTGGGACGCCAGCTAATGTGAGCCCAGCGGTGGGCTGGTGCATGCGGCATTGCCCCTGTGGCTGTGTGACGAAGGTGTGTGGCTGGATGCGGGGAGGCAGTGGTGACACCCTCCAACCGGAAGAGAAAAATACAAAGCTCAAATACCAGACAACCACAGGGAGGGCACTACCTCTATACCAAAAAAAAAAAAAAAAAAAATCGTTGTGCCCTTCCCGTGGGTCTCTGAAGCTTACATGACGGAGTTCTGTAATTGGTTCGGGGGTCGTCCGGGCATAGGGCCCCAGCTAGGATGTTGGAAAGTTACCTGCGGCCCAGCCGAATCGACAGGGGCAGTCCCAAGGGCTCCCCTGCGCGGGCGGCGTGAGAAGGTCACTAACTGGAGCCAGAGGCGGAGTGAGTCCGTCTCCGCGACGGGAGTCCTCTCTCAAAGTACAAGCCTCCTCTTCTGCTGGAATGCAAGAGAAGCTTTCTTTATTTATTGTTCTTCACATAACAAAAAACGATATCACATTACACAGGGAATATGGTTTAAAATATTGAAATGTAAAGTATTAATGGAATTATGGACACTGAGTACTTGGAAAATCAGGCATAGTTCAACCAGCAGCCCGCATCTGGAAAGTATGCCTTTATCTAAAATGGATATCCTCATTACTAGTTAACATTATTTAGTTAGGAGGGGATAGGACCTCTAATTTGCCTTTAAATGATTAATTTGGTGTTTAAATAGGTGTCTTTTACTTAATAATGTTTTCTTCAACCAATTCACTTATGTCAATAAACTCTTTGTTTAACCTTCTTAAAGGAAACAGTTTCTCTGCTCAGAGGCAATTAATGAGCTATCCAATAAATAGGTAGTGGAAAATGAACTAAAAGTAAGGGCTGCCCAGGACGGCAAATGTGGTTTACGTTGTGGAGTGGGGGCCGTATGTTGCTGTCCCAACTGTGACACAGGAAGTGCATCCGCTCAGCCCTCATCCTCCCAGTGGAATTCTTCCGGGGGTGGTTCATGGCGGAAACGACGCACATGATAGAGCCTGCCGAGATGGGAGCACCCCATGCACACAGGCATTTTCTTTTGACTGCTGGTTCTTTAAGTTTGGTGAAGGTGATTATAAATCTTCAACTCAGGAATGGGTTGTAATTTTTTTAACGGGAAATTAAGGAAGAAGGAAAATATATGCGATATCAATATAAAATACTAGTACCAATATTATTAATATCAGAATGTCAAATATAGTATCTTTTGCGGCCTTAAGGACATAAAAGTATATCATGGATAACTTACCTTACCTTTTTCTTGATTATTTATTTATTTATTTATTTGTCTTTTAAGATTTTATTTATTTATTTGACAGAGAGCACAGGCAGGGGGAGTGTCAGGCAGAGGGAGAAGCAGACTCCCCGCTGAGCGGGGAGCCCGATGCCCCTAGATAATTTATTTATTTATAGTTACCTACGGAACTAGAACAGATTTTGCTTTTTGGGTTATTAACAGAATTAAAAGCTGTCAAATTTTGCTTAGCTTTCTGTAGCATGTGAAAAACAATTTTTGAAGAAATTTGACCACGGGATGCCTGGGTGGCTCAGTCAGTTAAGGGTCTGCCTCCAGCTCAGGTCATGATCCCAGGATCCTGGGATCCAGTCCTGGGTTGGAGTCCCTGCTCAGTGGGGGGTCTGCTCCTCTTTCTTCTCTGCACCTTTCTCCCTCCCCCTGCTCATGCTCTCTATCTCAAATAAATAAAATCTTAAAAAAAAAGAAAAAAATTTGACCAGTAGTAACAGTCATCAACATTATTTTAAAATTTAGCCAGTGAGTCACCAAAATCACTCATTCTCAGAACAGAAGTGCATGAGTGTGGCAGAGACTACTGGTTATATCCTAATAATCACACCATCATTTTTCCATAATTATGGAATTTTGCCCTAAGACACGCAGACAGCAAAACTACAGATGATATTTATAAGCCTCCTTATAACTGCCTCCTTAAGACTCTGCTCTGGCCAAGAGGAAGCCAGCAGACATGAGGTGTGCAACCTCTTCCTTGTTGGGTCCTTACAGGGCAGGTCTTCCTTTTACTCTTTTCCCTCTTCAAATTGAAATAAAAAGAACCCTTAATGGCTTTCTGGAACAGAGTTGCCCCCTCCACTCAACTTCAGTATAAGGAAGAAATAAGCTTCTATCTTGTTAAAGCCCCTGTGTTTTCAGCTAAGCCTATCTCTTAACTAATAGACACTAAAACTAGACAAAATAAATTCAAACTTCTCTACTGCGTGTGCCATGTCAAACTAGTCTCTCCACCCTCTCTCTATGCAGTTTCTGCTTTGTAAGTTACTCTTCCCTAAAATATACTTTTTTTAAAAAGATTTTATTTTTTTATTTATTGAGGGCAAGCATGTGTGTGGAAGGGGGGTCATGGGGGAGGAAGGGGCACAGGGAGAGACTCTCAAGCAGACTCCTGTGCACAGAGCCCTACATGGGACTGGATCTCACCACCCTGAGATTATGACCTGAGCTGAAACCAAAGGTTGGATGCTTGACTGAGCCACCCAGGTGCCCCTTCCCTAAAATATACTTTGATTGAGATTTCAGGCAAACCCTTTCGAATGGCTCTCCATTGCCTTCCTAATTAAGGGTAGTCCCTCACTAGATATTCAACACTCTGGTTTTTCCAGCCTCTGCTACTCATATTACTTGCTACACATATCTCCCCATCTTCTCTGGTCATACTCAGGAGTTGCATTTTGGGGGCCCCTCCTGTTCTTTCTCTCTGCCAGTGCAAGTCTTCTCCATCATGTGATTAAAAAACAAGAAGAGTTATATTAAAAATTGAGGACTTCAGTAAGATTGTGCCGCCAGAAGAAACCATTGGTATTCTTTCTGTTTTAAGTAGTGGTGATTGTTGAGTATCTGTCTATTTGAGAGAAAGAGAGCACAAGCAGGGGAACTTACAGAGGGCGAGGGAGAAGCAGGCTCCCTGCTGAGTGGAGAGCCCGACAGGGGGCTCGATCCCAGGACCTCAGGATCATGACTTGAGCCGAAAGCAGATACTCAACCGACTGAGCCACCCACACGCCCCCAGAATTTTAATCAAGAAAAAGTTTTAACGTGTAATGGCAAGAGGGACATTCTCAGAAAAATTCCAGATTAAAGTCCCTTGACCAATACCTGAAGATACTCTGTTTTCTGCAATATTTGAAAATAACTTCCCAGTATAAAATTCTGCTGCTGTTTGTCCCATAATCTTGTCAAAAGAACAATCATCACTACTTAAAATGGAAAGCATACCAATGGCTCCTTCTGGCAGCATAATCTCTTGACTGAAAGGAAAACATTTACATTGCACCCAGGTTGATAGTAAATAATAAAGAATATTTATTGGGGTGCCTGGGTGTCATGGTCCAGTAAGCATCAAACTCTTGCTTTTGGCTCAGGTCATGATCCCAGGGTTGTGAGACAGAGCCCCACTCAGCACAGAGTCTGCTTGAGTTTCTCTTTCCCTCTCCCTCTGCCCCTGCCCCCAATTCTTTCTCTCTTTCAAATAAATAAATCTTAAAAAAAAAAAAAAAAGAATATCAGTTCATATACCTGAAAAATCCAATAATGGGGATTTTGTAGATGAGGCTTGATCCAATGCCTCAAGGTTATCCAAAAGACCTGGGTTCTTTCCCCACTCCATGTCCTAAGATTGGCTCCAATCCTAGTCCTAAAATGGCAGCTCATGGTTTCTGGAGCCATATGCCATCTTTTTTTGTGTCAGAGAGAACAATTTTGTTCCAGCATTCTCAGAAAACCCTCTATAGCCATTGTGTTGTCTGCTATTTACATGTTGACCCTTTCTTCCATTGCTGTAGTCAAAAGGACAGAATGTGTTTGGCTTGGCCTGTCCTACCTCTAACAGGGAAACAATGAGGTCAGCTTCCACAAAATTACATAGATCCCCAAAGGAAAAGGAAACTAGAAATTATTGGGAAGGGTGAAGGGTGAACTCGATGCCAGCCAAGCATTTAACAAACACTGACTATGTAAGTCAGTCAATCTTGGTCTATGAAGTCTGCCTACTCAAGGGGATAGGGCCACTCATTCACATCAGTAAGACGAAAGAAAAAAGTATGGACTTCTTCCCTCTCTTTTGAAAAATGGCATTATATTCTAGGGGAGAAAATGAGCTTTGGTTTGTATTTCTTCTGGCTGGGGGAAAAGTGTTATGATTTGATATCATTAACCCTTTTTTTTTTTAAGTAATCTCTATACCCAAGGTGAGACTGAGACTCAAGACCCTGAGATTGATAGGCTCATGCTCTACTGACTGAGCCACCCAGATGCACTTTTATTTCTTCCTTTCTTTGTTTGTTTTTAGTAATCTCTATGCCCAAAGTGGAGCTAGAACTCACAACCCCAAGATCTAGAATCGTGTGCTCTACCAAATGAGCCAGCCAGGCGGCCCTAATATAGCCAGGACTTTTATTTATTTATTTATTTATTTATTAAGATTTTATTTATTCACTTGATAGAGAGATCACAAGCAGGCAGAGAGGCAGGCGGAGAGAGAGGAGAAGCAGGCTCCCTGCTGAGCAGAGAGCCCGATGTAGGGCTTGATCCCAGGACCCTGAGATCATGACCTGAGCCAAAGGCAGAGGCTTTAACCCACTGAGCCACCCAGGCGCCCCTAGCCAGCACTTTTAAATAAAATTATTCTTATTCTAATTTTTTGAAATCATTATTAAGTGAAGGCCAAGTAACAATATATACTCTGTCTTGAGTTATTAAATTTCCTAGTAGAAATGTTGACATTTTACTTCATTTTCAAGGAAAAATAACTTGAGGGAACTTTCCAGGGAAGACTTTCATTTGTCTCCACTTATTTTGATCAAGTGAAAGCTGCTAGAGAATCTACTGGATATCATCTATTATCTTTTTCATTCTTTTTCCTCTGCCTCTCCCCGACCCCCAGCCATGTCCCTCTGACTCTGTCTCTACCTAGACACACACACACACTTTTTCTTCCTTCTTTGTCCTTTCTCTCCATTTCCTCTTCCTCTACACCTGCCATTTTTTAAAAATAATCTTCTTTTTAAGTTTTTATTAAATCCAGTTGATTTTTTTTTTTTTTTTTTTGTAAAGTAAGCTCTACGCCCAGTGTGGGGCCTGAACTCATGACATTGAGATCAAGAATCACATGCTGTACTGCCAGAGCCAGCTGAGTGCCCCTCCACCCTGCCATTCTCTCCCTGGAATTCTCCTCCCTTTCTGTGTTCTCATTCTTCTCTCACATTATTTACTCTTTCTCTCTTTCCAAATGGCTCCCAATAGATGGGATAATTTAGGAGAAAAAGCCAGTTCTTTTTTTCTTCACAGCATCATGGAAAGAAGGATGAAGCAGGTGGCAGTGATTTAAGGCTATCTGGAGGAGAGCTATACCCATTTCTCTTTGGCCTCCGAACTGCATTAGAGGACAAAGTCGCAGCCATCTGGTAAGAAATATGCTAGTTTTGCCAAATGTTCTGTATTAGTCATTAAAGGAGAGAAACTCCGGTCTGTTGACTGGTGAGCTCTGTGGTCTAATTCTTGTCGCCCTAATTCTCACATCACCCTCCAGAACCAAGAAGACAGCTGAGTTTTCTCACCTCCATTTCAGTCTTGAAAGATCAGTAAGCACAGGTACTAACAGTGTGATAGAATGACCAGATTTTTAGGTTTAAGGTATTACTGTCTTTACTTCTGGCTAATTTATTTTACTCTGCCATTCCTCAGAGTAGAAAGAAATTTCTTTTCCAAATAACTTTATCCATTAACCATTAACATGATCAAGAAGGACAGTTCACAAATAAGAGACAATGATATTAAAGTCAAGTAAACTGTAATAACTCTTGCTTATCACATAAAACCATTATGCTCTGGGACCAGCCTAAGCCTCAAACAAATAAAGGAAATTCATCACAAGTGTTGTTAAGGAACCTGATACCATAAAAAAAAGTTGTGATTTACACTTTCAAAATAGCTATTTGGAGTTATCAAAACACCTTTGTATCAGGGATAACTCTGAGATTCATACAAAAGTTCTTATAAGATGTATAATATGAAAGTTTTGAGGGGCGCCTTGGTGGTTTAGTGGATTAAAGCCTCTGCCTTTGGCTCAGGTCATGATCTCAGGGTCCTGGGATCGAGCCCCGCATCGGACTCTCTGCTCGATGGGAAGCCTGCTTCCTCCTCACTCTCTCTGTCTACTTGTAATCTCTCTCTGTCAAATAAATAAATAAAATCTTAAAAAAAAAATTTAAAGTTTTGATCAATACTTTCAAATACAGACTCAGTTGCTAATGGTAAAGGAAAAATTTCTGTCTCTGAAGAGGTAATTTAATACCTAGAGCTTACTTACAAAAGATGGAAGACTAAGGAATATTTATGTTGCTTTTACAAGTAGTTTTACAGGTTGTTCTCATGATGACAGAAAAATATACTATTTCCTGGTGATGAAGGACCTCCCGTTAATCACTGTTAATTTCATTCAAAAGTTTTTAGTAATTCAGCAGAGCCATTGTGATTTATGGGCATTTTTACCAATGGAAAGACCAATACTGGAGTCCAGTCAACATTCAACAAACACATATGGAGTGCTTGCTCTCTTGACAACATGCTGCATGTCTGACATTGGGCCTACCTAGTTGCTGTATTCAGGGATGTCACAATTTCTTGAGGAAACAGACATTTATTTAAAAAATTAAATTACAATAAGGTAATCTGTATGTTGTAGGCATGTGCAGTGCACAATGGAGATATAAGACGGGAATTAAGGTTCTAAGATGGAGTCGGAAGACTTTAAAGCGGACGTATTTTTTTAGATGGAACTTGAAAAATGAGTTAAGAATAAAGACAAGTAAAAACTGTTGCGGGTAGAGAGAATGTCATGTCAAGACATGGAGACATGCATAATTTGGCCTGCCAAAAAAACCACAAGTAGTTTATTATTGTTGGAATATAATATATGAAATTAGCATAGAAAATGTAGTATGGAGGGTGCCTGTGTAGCTCAGTTAGTCAAGTGTCTAACTTCGGCTTAGGTCATGATCTCGGGGTCCTAGGGTGGAGCCCTGTGTTGGGAAGTCTGTTTGTCCCACTCCCTCTCCTTTCGCCCTTTCCCCTGCTTGTGCTCTCTCTCAAATAAATAAAATCTTTAATAAAAAAAAATAGGAGTACCTGGGTGGCTCAGTTGGTTGTGTCTGTTTTCAGCTCTGGTCGTGATCTCAGGGTCCCGGGATTGAGCCCCCCATTGGGCTCGCTGCTCAGCAGGGAGTCTGCTACTTCTTCTCCCGCTGCCCCTCCTCCTCACTCATGCTCTATCTTTCTCTCCTTCAAATAAATAAATAAAATCTTTTTTAAAAAATGAAGTATGAAAAAAATGGAGTATGAACAGGATTCTGCAGACACATCACAAAATTCATTTTATGCTATGCTGAAGAATGTCTTAAGAATTCCATTTTTGTGGAGGGGGGCACTTGGTGTCTCAGTTGGTTGAGCAGCTGCCTTTGACTCGGGTCATGGTCTCAGGGTCCTGGGATTAAGCCCTCTGTCACTCTCCCTGCTCAGTTAGGGAGTCTGTTTCTCCTTCTCCCTCTGCTTCTCCCTCCTGCTCATGCTCTCTCTCTCTCAAATAAATAAATAATCTTAAGGAAAAATGAGTTCAATTTTTTATAAAGTGTGCATTCTTCTTATCACATAATATATAGTTAGCTTATATTGTGATTTTTTTCCCCCAGTTTCTTGAACATGGTAACTTCACATCTTGGACCTCAGTCTTTTCTGCTGTTAAATACTAAAAACTAAAATTTTGGCAGTTCCTGCATTAAGAAAAAAAAGAATGGGGGGGGGGGGACACCTGAGTGGCTCAGTCGGTTAGGCATCTGCCTTTGGCTCGGGTCATGATCCCGGGGTCCTGAGATTCATTCCCTCATTGGGCTTCTTGCTCACTGGGGAGCCTGTTTCTCCCTCTGCCTGCTCTGCCTGCAGCTCTCCGTGTTTCTGCTTTCTCCCTCTCTCTCTTCTCTCTGATAAATAAATAAATAAATAAATAAATAAATAAATAAATAAATAAATATCTTTAAAAAAACAAAAAGAATGGAAGTGCCTGGCTGGCTCAGTCAATAGAGCATGCAACTCTTCATCTTGGGGTCATGAGTTCAAGCCCCAGGTTGAGTGTAGAGCTTATGTTTAAAAAAATGTAATTTTTATTCCATAGACCACACAGGTTAATTGAAGAATTTCAAGTAGTATGATTAGCTTTTTATTTAGAAAATGTATGGACTAGGGCGCCTGGGTGGCTCAGTTGTTAAGCAATTGCCTTCGGCTCAGGTCATGATCCTGGAGTCCCTGGATCGAGTCCTGCATTGGGCTCCCTCTTCAGCGGGGAGTCTGCTTCTCCATCTGACCTCTTCCTATCTCTCATTCTCTCTCTCTCTCAAATAAATAAATAAAATCTTTTAAAAAAAATAGAAAATGTATAGACTAAATTGGGAGACGACACACTTGGATGCAGAAAGAACAATGGCCAAGTACTTCAGTAGTCCAGGCAATGGATATTGGAGATCTGAACCATAACAGAGGTCTGAGGTTTGAAAAGAGGAAAAAAGATAAAAGATACATTTAGGAATCAAAATCAACCATAGCTATGGATTGATTAGATATGAGTGGAAAGCAAAAAGAAAATCCTGAAATAACTCACTGGAGTTTTTACTTGGGCAATGTGGTTGATAGATACTGGTGTCACTCATTTATAATGAGAAAAATGGGAGAGGGGTTCCTGGATGGCTCTGTCAGAAAAGCATGCAACTCTTGATCTTGGGGTGGTGAGTTCAAGCCCTCACACTGGGTATAGAGATTCTAAAAACAACAAATACATAACTTTTTAAAAATGGGAGGAGCAGCAGATTTTTGGAGGTAATACTTTGGGGACATTTTCAGCTTGAGATCCTTTTGAGATATCTAAGTGGTGATACCTAGTTATCACATACTTTCCTTTCTAGACTCAAAAAGAAATCAGAATTGCAGTTACCATTAAAGTTATGAATGTATATGCCAGGAAATGTTTATAGTAAAAGAAGAGGACTGAGCAGAGAATCTCAGAGTGCTCCACCACTTAAATAAAGGTCAGGAAAAGGAATAAGAATCTACAAAAAAGTCAGAAGAAACTTGCTCAGAGAAATAAAAGAAAATCAAGAAAGAGTGCCATCATGGAAAACCAGGGAGAAGAAACATTTTATTTACACTCTTGTATTGTTTCACATCTTTAGCAAGCACATGTTTTTTGTCATGTGAAAAATATTAAATAAAAAAATAGATTAAAGAAAGAATGAGGGGTGCCCAACTGGCTTAATAGTCTTGTGAGTCTTGTGAGTCTTGATTTCAGAGTTGTGAGCTCAAGCCCCACATTGGTTGTAGAGATTAATTAAAAATAAGATCTTTTAAAAAAATGAGAAACTCAGCAACAAAAAGACAAACAACCCAATTTAAAAACAGGCAAGTGACTTGAATACACATGTCCCCAAAGAGAATATACAAGTGCTAACAAGCATATGAAAAGATGGTCAACATCATTAGACATTTGGAAAATGCAAATCAAACCCGCAATAAGATACTGCTTTATACCCACTGGGATTGCAACAATTTGAAACAAAATAAAACCAGTGTTGGTGAGGATGTGGAGAGATTGGCACTCTCATATGGCTAGTGGCAATATAAAATTGCACAACTATGGTTGAAAACAGTTTGGTGATTCCTCAATAAGTTAAACTTACTATTACCACATGACTCAGCAACTCCACTCCCAGGAATAGACCCCAAAGAATTGAACACGGGTGTACAAACAAAAACACGTGTATGAATGTTCATAGCAGCTCTATTCAATAATAGCCAAAAGGTGGAAATGACCCAAATGCCCATCAACAGATGAATGGATAAACAAATGTGTTATGTCCATACAGTGGAGTATTATTCAGCTATAAAAAGAGTATAGTATGGATACAAGCTACAACATGGTGGACCTTGAAAACATGCTAAATAAAAGAAGCCAGTCACAAAAGGTCACTCACTGTATTGCAGACAATAGGCAGAATAGGAAATTCCTCAGAGGTTAGCAGTTGCCAAGGGCTGTTGAGGGGTGTCAAGCGGAGAGTGATTGCTTATATGGGTATAGGGTTTCTGTCTGTAAGGATGAAAAGCTCTGGAACTAGATAGTGATAATGATTGTATAACATTATGTATGTATTGAATGCCACATATACTCTTTAAAATGGTTTAAATACACATATTCTATTATGAATATTTTAACCCAATAAAACAGGAGAAAAAAAAAGAATGAGAATGCAGTCAGCAGTGTCTTGTTAGGTGAAAACTGTAAGACAGCAGCAGCCCTTACTGACATTTCTTTTTTTTTTTTTTTTTTAAGATTTGTATTTATTTATTTGACAGAGAGAGATCACAAGTAGGCAGAGAGGCAGACAGAGAGAGAGAGGGGAAGCAGGCTCTCCCATGAGCAGAGAGCCCGATGTGGGGCTCGATCCCAGGACCCTGAGACCATGACCTTAGCCAAAAGCAGAGGCTTTAGCCCACTGAGCCACCCAGGTGCTCCCCCTTAGTGACATTTCTGAGAACAGTCTCCGGGAGAGAGAGGAGTGCCACCCCACAGTGGGGGGGAAATTAAACAGAAAGTGCAGTGTAAGGAACATAGGTGGAGACAGGGTTTTCTGAAAGCTGGGCTATAAACTGAAGGACTATAAACTCTAACACTTCATCTGAGAGTAGTCAGATGGGAAGACATGGAATGATGAAAGGGTCTTTTTATTTTGGTTTGATTTGGTTCTAGGGTATGTGTGTGTGCGTGTGTGCACACACACATGAAGAATTTGTATACATTTATTTGCTGGGAGGAGGAAACCCTAGAAAGCACAGAGGATGAAGATACAGGGAGAGAAGTAATTAATAGAACTTGATCCTCAAGGAGGCAGGACACAATGCAGGGGGCAGCCTTCAGTTCTGTAAGGATAAAGACACCTCATCTTCAGAAAAGGGAGATGGTTATCCCTGAAGAGACCTATGTGGGTAGGAGACCAGAGGCTAAGGAGTTCAGGCCTGAGGGCTTACGTGATGTTACAGACCATCAGGTAAAATCACTCTCAACCCTAACTGCACATTAAAATAATGTGGGGGATCTCTTTTTAAAAATACTGATTCTGGTCCCTAGACGCAGAGATTCTGATTTAATTCATCTGGAGATTATTTTTCAAAAGCTCTTCAGATAATTCTAATGTGCAGCTGTGACTAAGACCCTTTGATCTGGTCATTAGCTCAGTTTAGGCAAGACCTTGGCTTTTAGTCATCCTTGTGGGTACTTCCTCCTTTGGGATAGATTGAAAGCGACATGGTGTCTTTCTTAACTATTGAGGTGGGCCTGCAGGGGACTAATAAAGTCCTAGCTGGGGCCCCGCAACTAGCATAAGGCCAACTGACCTTGCCCTGGCCTAGCCATTTGGAATCCCATGTCAATTGCAAAGAAACAACACGTTAGTAAATATTAAGAATAAGAAAGTATGAGTTACAGAGCATTTACTCTAATGGCTTCACGTGTGATGTGAAGCATTTTGTTTGCATGATCTCTCTTTTTTTAAATATTTTTTTATTATGTTACGTTAGTCACCATAGAGTACATCATTAGTTTTCTATGTAGTGTTCCATGATTCATTGTTAGCTTATCACATCCAAGCTCCATGCAATACATGCCCTCCTTAATACCCATCACTGCGCTAACCCATCCCCATCCACCTCCCTTCTGAAACCCTCAGTTTGTTTCCTGGAGTCCAAAGTCTTTCATGGTTCATCTTCCCCTGTGACTCCCCCCACTTTCATTTTTAATCCCACAACTGTCCGATGTGGTAAATAGCACTTGTTTCCCACTTTACACATAATATGTTACACAGTGAAGAATTTGCTCAAGATCACAGGTAAAGGTTGGCAAAGGCAGTCCTGCCCACCACCAGAACCCAAGTCATTAATCATTGTATTACATATTCTAACAAAAACTCTGCAACTGAGTCCCAGCTCAGGCCATTTCCATTCTCAACGCCAGTTTAGATCTTTTTAAAATATAAAATTACACCCTTCTTTTACATGAATATGAGTTTTAAGATATTCTTTTATGTTCAAAAATCGAGGTTTGAGTTATTTATCTTGGGCTACATTAGCTGAAAACAGTTATAGGCTGGAGACATTTTCTGTTATGCATCCATAATTCATCTTTCATAATTTATGTCACTTCTTAGTATAATAGGAGATGGTGTGTGGTTGACAGAATTACCACGTGGACTTTGGAGTCAGGTAGACTTGCTCTGAATACCAGCTCCAGTCCTACGTGTACTGATTATGTGGCCCTGGACTCCTGTAAATCCTCAATTTCCTCCATTGCAAAATGAAGGTAATAACACCTATGGCACAATGTTGACGAGAGAAGAAAATGAGATTTCTATGAAGGGAGATTAGTACAGTACCTGGTGTATTATTTAAAAAATGGTAATGGGGGAGCCTGGGTGCCTCCGCTGGTTAAGCATCTACCTTCAGCTCAGATCATGATCTCAGGCTCCTGGGATCGAGCCCCACATTGGGGTCCCTGCTTAGTGGGGAGCCTGTTTCTCCCTCTGTCTGCTGCTCCCCGTGCCTGCTGCTCCCCCTGCCTGTGTTTTCTTTCTCTTTGACAAATAAATAAATAAAATCTTTAAAAAAATAGTAATAGTTTTTATTATTATTGTAACTCTCAATCACCATCATCATTGCCACCAACATAATTAAGGTTCATCAGGAGAGCCATGAAGATCAAAGGGTGGTGTTGCCTTTTAGGGATATGTGTGACTTTCTAAATCAGTGCCATCCATTGGAGAATTCTGCAGTGAGGGAAGGGTAATAAAATATGTGCTCACCATATATGGCAGCCACTAGTCATATGACCACTGAGTACTACAAATAAGTTAGTGTGACTGAGAAGCTTAATATTTTATTTTATTTTATTTTAACCACATGTACCTACCAGCTACCTTACTGGACAGTGCTCTTCTAGACTAAAGTCCTTGGACTGTGCCTAAGATAAAGTTATGTTAATGTTCAAAGGGATGGATTTGCAGGGTTTTGTTTTTTTTGTAATTTCTTAAAGATGTCACTAATATTGTATAGGGGTCAAAAATCTTGGCAAGGGCTTCGCTTCCCAGAGATTGTCATCATGCATTGTTGATGAAGAGCAATTGGGATATTGGAGTCAATCGAAATACTCATGGATGCACTGCACTACAAAAATCTTGGATTTTATGATCAGATACAGTTTTGAAAGATCAAGGACAATTGTCTAGTGAAAATATAGAGAGAGCAACTTGGGCTATTCTTTTTTTATATAATCTTTTCCAAAAAGATTTATTTATTTGTTTGTTTGTTTGTTTAAGAGACAGAACACATAGGAGGAGGGACAGGAGAGAAGAATCAGGAGAGAAACAGACTCCCTGATGAGTGCAGAGTCCCATGCCCCACGTGGGGCTAGATGTCAAGACCCAGATATTATGATCGAGCCGAAACCAAGAGTTGGATGCCACCCAGGCGCCCCTTTGGGCTATTTTCTTTTTTTTTTTTTAATATTTTATTTATTTATTTGAGAGAGAGAGAGAGAGAGTGAGAGAGAACATAAGAGGGGAGAAGATCAGAGGGAGGAGCAGACTCCCTATGGAGCTGGGAGCCCGATGCGGGACTCAATCCCGGGACTCTGGGATCATGACCTGGGCCAAAGACAGTTGCTTAACAAACTGAGCCACCCAGGCACCCCCCCTTTGGGCTATTCTTGATTGAGTTCTTTTTTTATTTTGTTTTTATTTTTATTTATTTATTTATTTTGATCAGGTTCTTCTTAGTGGAAAAAAAATTGAATTAAAAAAATAAGTTACCTGTGATAATGTTTTGAAATCTGATTTTTTAAAAGTACGAAGCCTTTTTTTTTTTTACAGTAGGCTCCACACCCAGCGTGGACCCAACATGGAGTTTGAACTCACAACCCTGAGATCAAGACCTGAGCTGAGATCAAAAGTTGGATGCTTAACTGACTGAGCCACCCACTTAACTGATGCTTAACTGACTGAGCCACCCACTGAGGCACCCCTAAATTAGAAACACTTTTAAAATAAACTTCCTAAAGCAGCTTTTTTTTTAAGCAGCTTTCAATATAGATAGAAATGATATAGAAAAAAAGGTTAAAACAGAGGGCATAGAAGCTCCATGAGCCACATAATTTTGTAGACAGAGACACACACAGTGCACATGCTTAATACAAGAAGGGTCTCAAGAAACATACAAAATTAAAATCTTAAAGCAAACTTTAAAAATAAAAGATAACTAAAAATAAATGAATTTAAATGTATAGATAGTCTTTAGCAGGACAACAAAGAACAGCAAAAAAGAATTTTAAAACTCAGGGCACCTGGGTGGCTCAGTCGGTTAAGCAACTGCCTTCAGCTAAGGTCATGATCCCAGGGTCCTGGGATGGAGTTCCACATCAGCATCCCCGCAGGGAGCCTGCTTCTCCCTTTCCCTGTGCCTGCCAGCACCCCCCCCTCCCTGCTTATCCCGCTTATGCTCTCAATCTCTTGCTCTCTCTCTGTCAAATAAATAAATAAAGTCTTTTTTTAAAAAATTTAAAACTCTTTACAATAATCATATTATGAGTGGTAGTTTTAGTACTATTATTCTGTGTAATGTAGAATAAAGAAAATTTTTGACAATCTAATTCCATCATCTGTGGTCTCCTTGAAAATTAGAATTCTTAGTGAGAGACAAAAGATAGATAGAAGATAGAAGAGTCTGAATAGCAAAACTGATAGTCCTGAATGTGAATTAGAAATATCAGTATGGGGGCTCCTGGCTGGCTCAGCCGGTTGAGTATGCAACTCTTGATCTTGGAGTTGTGAGTTCAAGTCCTACACTGGGTGTAGAGATTACTTAAAAATAAAATCTTCAAGGGCACCTGGGTGGCTCAGTTGGCTGCACGACTGCCTTCGGCTCAGGTCATGATCCTGGAGTTCCGGGATCGAGTCCTGCATCGGGCTCCCAGCTCCGTGAGGAGTCTGCTTCTCCCTCTGATCTGCTCTCTCTCT
This sequence comes from Nasua narica, assembly GCA_028533885.1. NCBI lineage: Eukaryota > Metazoa > Chordata > Mammalia > Carnivora > Procyonidae > Nasua > Nasua narica. Next base: position 89,103,516 of record CM052797.1, on the reverse strand, counting down.
CTCTCTCTCTCAGATAAATAAATAAATAAAATATTTAAAAATAAAATAAAACCTTCAAAAAAAAAAAGAAAGAAAGAACAGAAAAAAGAAATATCAGTATGAACTAATAATATATTTTATCCTTTTTTAAAAAAATTTCCTGACTCTATTCACGGAAAGGATGAGAATAGCCTTATGATAATGATGAGTATCCCTAATGCTGAGACAGTGGACTTGAAATTCCTTTAAGAAATGTGCAAGATTAACCTGGAATATCTTATCATCTTAACAGATAGCAAGTTAAATATCAAGGATTATTAAGGGAATGTGAGAAAGACCCAGGAGTCAACTCAAAGACTCTCCCTCTTGCCAAGGATGGAACAGTTTGAGTATCTATAAGGATATGGTTTAAAGTCCATCAAATGTGTTCAAACTCATGAATTAATAATGGTCATTTTTACTTATTTTTTTAAAGATTTATTTATTGGGGCACCTGGGTGGCTCAGTGGGTTAAGGCCTCTGCCTTCAGCTCAGGTCATGATCTCAGGGTCCTAGGATCGAGCCCCATATCAGGCTCTCTGCTCAGCAGGGAGCCTGCTTCACCTCTCACTCTGCCTTCCTCTCTGCCCACTTGTGATCTCTCTCTATCAAATAAATAAATAAAATCTTTAAAAAAAAAAAAAGATTTATTTATTGAGGCTCCTGGATGGCTCAGTCATCAAGCATCTGCCCTCAGCTCAAGTCATGATCCCAGGGTCCTGGGATCGAGCCCTGCATCGGGCTCGCTGCTCAGCAGGAAGCCTGCTTCTCCCTCTCCTGCTCCCCCTGCTTCTGTTCCCTCTCTCACTGTCTCTCTCTCTCTCTCTCTGTCAAATAAATAAATAAAATATATTTTTTTAAAGATTTATTTATTTATTTAGGGGCACCTGCTCAGCTCAATTGGTTCAGTGTCTACCCTCGGCTCAAGTCATGATCCTGGAATCCTGAGATCAAGACCCATGTCGGGCTCTCTGCTCAGCGGGGAGCCTGCTTCCCCCTCTCTCTCTGCCTGCCTCTCTGCCTACTTGTGATCTCTCTCTCTCACTCTGTCAAATAAATAAATATTTTTTTTAAAAAAGAAATAATAGAATCAAACTCTATCATTTTGCAATCTCCTAATGAATTCATGGTTCTAGGTACCAAGCATCAATGACTGGTAACATCACAAAGATAGACAGTCAGACATTATGTGCCTTCTGATAAAAGAATAAACATCTACTTGTGAAGCAAACTGGTCAAAAATTGCAAACCTGAATCTCATCAAGCCTTCAGATCCAACCACTAATTTACAGGGAACAAAAAAGTTTGAACTACACCATGAGAATTCAGCCTAAATTAATTAATTAATTAATTAAAACAGTACAAAGGACCCAGCTTCTTTGACAAATAAATTACAAAACGGAAAATATACAGAGATATGGCTGGGAAAATCTATGGATTAAAAAAGGCTTAAAAACTTATCATCTAGGGGCGCCTGGGTGGCTCAGTGACTTAAAGCCTCCGCCTTCAGCTCAGGTCATGATCTCAGAGTCTTGAGATCAAGCCCCGCATGGGGCTCTCTGCTCGGCAGGGAGCCTGCCTCCCCCCTCTTTCTGCCTGCATCTCTGCCTACTTTCGATTTCTCTCTCTCTCTGTGTGTCAAATAAATAAATAAAATCTTTAAAAAAAAAACTTATCATCTGCGACCCCCAGGTGGCTCAATTGGTTAGCGTCAGACTCTTGATTTCAGCTCAGGTCATGATCTCAAGGTCTTGGGATCAGGCCCTGCATCAGGCTCCGAAGCTCAGTTCGGAGTTTGCATGTTCCTCTCCCTCCCCTTCTGCTCCTTCCCCTACTCTCCTGGGAGTACTGTCTCTCTCTCTCTCTTTCTCTCTCTCAAATAAAGAAATCTTAAAATAATAATAATAACTTTAAAAAAACCTTATCGTCTAGTGAGATAGTTAATTTTATAGACTGACTTGGCTAGGCCATGATACCCAGACAGTTGATCAAACACCAGATGTTGCTGTGAAGGTATTTTTAAAGATTTTATTTATTTATTTGACAGAGGGAGAGATCACAAGTAAGCAGAGAGGTAGGCAGAGAGAGAAGGGGAAGCAGACTCCCTGCCGAGCAGAGAGCCCGATGTGGGGCTTGATCCCAGGACCCTGAGATCATGACCTGAGCCAAAGGCAGAGGCTTTAACCCACCGAGCCACCCAAATACCTCTGTGAAGGTATTTTTAGATGAGATTACCATTTAAGTTAGTAGATTTAAATTAATAGAACATATGAATCTTGATCATCGGGTTGCAAGTTTGAGCCCTACATTGGGTGTAGAAATTACTTAAATAAATAAAATTTTTTAAAAATGAGTAGATTTTGAATAAGGCAGATCAACGTCCATAATATGGGTGGGCCAATCAGTTGAAGGCTTTAAGAGAAAAAGACTGAGGTCCTCCAAAAAAGAGGGAATTCATTCTTCCAGACTGCCTTTAGACTTGAGCCGCAGCATCAAATCCCCTGTCTCAAGCCTACTGGACTGCTCTGCAGACTTCGGACCTGCCAAAACTCCACAACTGCTCTCTCTCATATAAACTCATATACAATCTGCACTGTTACAAATCAGAGTGGTGATTATCCTCATGAAGGGTAGTAATGATGGTAGTGATGGGTAATATTATTAATACTATTACTATAATAATACTATAAATATAGAGTGCCTGGGTGGCTCAGTGTGTTAAAGCCTCTGCCTTTGGCTCAGGTCATGATCTCAGGGTCCTGGGATCGAGCTCAGCATTGGGCTCTCTGCTCAGCAGGGAGCCTGCTTCCCCCTCTCTCTCTGCTGCCTCTCTGCCTCCTTGTGATCTCCCTCTCTCTGTCAAATAAATAAATAAAATCTTTTTAAAAAATTTAAAAATAATAATAATGCTATAAATATAGTGTAAAAATTACTATGTCTGCTATTGTATATATAGCATATATCCAATAGAAATTTACTACATATAATAATCTTTACTATAGAACTATAGATGTGTATATACATACAGTAGATAGTAATTATATATTTTTTTGTTTTTAGAGAGAGAGGGAGCATGCCCTTGGGTGTGGAGGGGCAGAGGGAGAGGGAGAGAAAATCTTAAGCAGGTTCCACACCCAGCACAGAGCCAGATGCAGGGCTCGATCTCAGGACCCTGTGATCATGACCTGAGCCAAAATCAAGAGTCGGACATTTAATTGACTAAGCCACCCAGGTGCTCCAGTAATTATCTTTAAAAGGGAGGACTAATTGACTAATATAACTTAAAAATCAGAGGTTAGCTCATTCAAGCATTAGGTATGATGGATCCAGGAGCCAACAGATTATTATTTTGAAAAGTTGAGATGAAAGAGTAAGATAAAACTATTGCTTCAGGGTATAGAGCCCTCAGAAAAAAAAAAAACAAAAACAAAATAAAAAGCATGGAGAGAAATTCTTGAACATGTTTGACAACCTGGAAACTTTGAAAAGCAATTTGATTGTACCTAGATAGATAGAGAAAGGTTAAAGTTTACTTCTTACAGTGCAACAACTCTCGGTAAATATGCCTGATAAAATCTCAAGCATAGGCACAAGAAGATTGTACAAGGGTTTTCCACAACATTGTACTAAGAAGCACATAAATTAGAAATTACCTAAACTGTCGACCAGTGGGGGAGCAAACAGATAAAATGTGATATTTACGATTGTCATAATACAGTTGATTAGTACGTAACGGTTAAAAATGAGCTAGGTGGGGGACACATGGGTGGTTCCATTGGTTAAGGCTCTGTCTTTGGCTCAGGTCACGATCCTGAGGTCCTGGGATCGACCCCCAAGTCAGGCTCCCTGCTCAATGGGGAGTCCGCTTCTTCCTCTGCCCCTTCCCCACTTGTGCTCTCTCTCGCACTCTGTGTCTCCCTCTCAAATAAATAGATAAAATCTTAAAAATAGAACGGAAGAAAGAAAAAAGAAACGTTACTTCTTTCAAAAAAACAGTAAGTAAGTTGTGGGGCCTGGTTGGCTTGGTAGGTAGAGAATGCAACTCTCTTTTTTTTTTTTTTAAGATTTTATGTATTTATTGGAGAGAGCTAGCAAGAGATAGAGCACAAGCAGGGGAGAAAGGGAGAAGCAAGCCCCCCCTGAGCAGCGAGCTCAATGTGGGGCTCGATCCCAGGACCCCAAGATAATGAACTGAGCTGAAGGCAGACGCTTAACTGACTGAGCCTCCCAGGCACCCGGGAATGCAACTCCTGATCTCAGGGTTGTAAATTCAAGCCCCACGTTGGGTGTGGAGCCTACTTAAAATGAAATTAAAAAAAAATTTTAAATAAGTTAATTAAAAAGGAAATAAAAATGAGTGATATTAATTCACCTATGAATTACCTATTGAGTACCTATTATATATATGTCAAATACTGTACTAGGTTCTGGGGATTTAGAGATAAGCAAGCCTAAAGCCCTGCCCTCAGGGAGCTTACAACTTGATCTGCATTCACCAGTGTAGACGGAGGGCAGAAACATCATATGGAGGGAAAGGAAGAAAAAAATGTAGGTGGTAAAACATGAGATGCGTAGGTTCTTAAATTTTCCACTAAATAATCCTGTATGTTATTTATGTCTATACACATATGAATGTATACTTGAATAACTTTAGAGAACACATAGAAAAATCATACATAATAGGGTTGCTTCTGACAAGGGAAAGAAAAAAATAGGAAGGGAAAGAAGGGAATGTGGGTCAAAGGGAACTTCAACTTTATCTGTAACTTTTCTTGTTTATTTTTTGTTTTTAAATTTTTAAGTAAGCTTTATGCCCAGTATGTGGCTTGAAGTCATAGCTCTGAGATAAGGCATTACATGCTCTGCTGAATGAGTCAGCCAGGCACCCCTGTAACTTTTCATTAGAAAAAAGATGAGGCAATGTATCATAATAGCAACGATGATCATTGCTGGGTATTGGAAACATCCATATTTGTCGTATTCATCTCTATATTTTATTTTCCACTTTCTCTACATTAAAGATCCTATGGCAAGGGAATTTAGAGTTTCGAGGTACAGACGTTACAGAGAGCAGACATTATAGAGAAAAGTCCTAGATGACTTCGTTTCAATCTAGAAATAAGGGGATACCTCATCCTTTGAGACAGAAGGGCAGAAGAAGCAATGGATGAAGGAAAATAGAAAAAACTGAGGAAGGGAATAGGAAATTGAAGGAAATTTACAGATGGCCTTGAACTTCTCAGTAAAGTGGGGGGCAAGATCATCTGAAATCAAGAGCAAGGGGAGATTAAGTAGTGAGTTCCAAAAATATAAGAGACATTTTTATTTATGTCTTATATATTTTTAAAGATTTTATTTATTTATTTGACGGAGAGAGACACCTCGAGAGAGGGAACACAAGCAGGGGGAGTGGGAGAGGGAGAAGCAGACTTCCCACTGAGCAGGGAGTCCCACGCAGAGCTCGATCCCAGGACCCCAGGATCATGACCTGAGCCGAAGGCAGCCACTTAATGACTGAGCCACTGGGACGCTCCAAGAAATGTTTTTAAACAACCAGAGTAGGAAACTCATTAGTGAATCTCCAAAAGAGTGATTAAAAGAGTACAGAGCAGCAGTAAGAACCAAAGGACGTTTGATAGCATGAATTTTTAGTGAACCGAATCAGAATGGTTTCATGTCTTTCTCTAGCAAAACTTGATAGCCAAGGGAAAAAGAGAAATCAGTTGGCATTGGTGAACATGATTTAAGGAATGATATGATGGGCACTTAGTGAAAACATAAGGTACACTAGAATGATAATTAAAGTGTCCTTTAAAGTCGTCAACTTGTGGGTCAGATTGGACAGAGGAGAAAGCTTTGGATCTCTTGGATTAGGGGTTGGCAAGGGCATGGCACACATGCCAACTCTTCTGTTCCCAGGCCAGTGGCAGACATCACTAATTGATCTTGGCACCCTTTCTTACCAAAACTAGACACGAGCCCTGGACACATTTCCCAACGGGAAGCAGGAATTTGGTCCCAGCTGCTAACCAGGTGTCCACCAACTACCCTACTAAGAGCCGGGGAGCTCGGAACTTACTCGGGATTTAGAGAAGCTACCTGAGGACGGCGCTCACTTCCAGCACCCAGGATATGTCTGTTTCGTGTATGAAGTACAGCTTGTGCTGAAAAGATAGGAGGCGGAAGAGGTATCTTTTGCTGAATCCTGTAAATAAAGCCTCTACTCTCCAAAAAAAAAAAAAAAAAAATTCAAGGTTCAATTCAATTCAATTCAAGGCTCCAGGGAGTCAGTCCCAGTCACTGAGAGTGCGCACCCAATGTGAAACCCACCCTGGACAGCAGGCTCAACCCAGGCAAGAAGCAAGTCAGATTAATCTTTGAATCTCCAAGGGCTGGGCCTGGCACACAATAAACTCTCACTCAATAAATAATTATGGAAAAAAGGAAGAGAAGGAGGGAGGGAGAGAGAAAAGGATGGGGAGAACAGAGTCCCTGATGTAAACAAAGAACAGAATCAAGGAAAGCAAAGGAAGGTCAGTTGGGGTCACAGTGGGGAACTCGAAAACTGGTTACTTTTCAGGTGGAACTGTTTCAAGTAGTAAAAAAAAAAAATTAAAATAAAAAAATTAAATTTTTAAAAGGTGGAGGTTTGCCTCTTGTAACGAATGAATTAAATACAAAATACTATTACACCCTAAGTCTAAATTTTCTTCTGTGAAGTCTTTTCTTTTAAAGAGTTCCCCTATAAGGTAACTTAGGAAAGGTGAAATGCTAGAGTTGAACTTCTCCTTTAGGCAGAATACTCTTTAAAAAAAAAAAAAAAAAAGTCATCTCTACCCCAAACGTGGGACTCAAACTCTATCCCGAGACCAGGAGTCCCATGGTGTCCCAACTAAAGCCTGCCAGGCACCCCAGCAGAGCACTCTTTAAATAACTTGCCACATAACATTTAGAAATCGAGTTCAACAGACACATATCAGAACAGAGAACCCAGAAATGGACCCTTAACTCTCTGATCAACTAATCTTTGACAAAGCAGGAAAGAATATCCAACGGAAAAAAGACAGTTTCTTCAACAAATGGTGTGGGAAAAATTGGAGAACCACATGCAGAAGAATGAAACTGGACCATTTCCTTATACCATACACAAAAATAGACTCAAAATGGATGAAAGACCTCAATGCAAGACAGGAATCCATCAAAATCCTACAGAAGAACACAGGCAGCAACCTCTTCGACCTTGGCAGCAGCAACTTCTTGCTAGATAGATCAGTCTCCAAAGGCAAGGGAAACAAAGTAAAAAATGAACAATTGGGACTTCATCAAGTTAAGCTTCTGCACAACAAAGGAAACAGTCAATAAAACCAAAAGACAACAGATAGAATGGGAGAAGATATTCACAAATGTCTTATCAGATAAAGGGCTAGTATCCAAAATCTATAAAGAACTTACCAAAATCAACACCCAAAGAACAAATAATCCAATCAAGAAATGGGCAGAAGACATGAACAGACATTTCTGCAAAGAAGACATCCAAATGGCCAACAGACACATGAAAAAGTGCTCAATATCACTTGGCGTCAGGGAACTACAAATCAAAACCACAGTGAGATACCACCTCACACCAGTCAGAATGGCTAAAATTAGCAAGTCAGGGAACGACAGGTGTTGGCGAGGATGTGGAGAAAGGGGAACCCTCCTACACTGTTGGTGGGAATGCAAGCTGGTACAGTCGCTATGGAAAACAGTATGGAGGTTCCTCAGAAAGTTGAAAATAGAGCTACCCTATGACCCAGCAATCGCACTACTGGGTATTTACCCCAAAGATACAAATGCAGTGATCTGAAGGGACATCTGCACCCCAATGTTTATAGCAGCAGTGTCCACAATAGCCAAACTGTGGAAAGAGCCCAGATGTGCATCGACAGATGAATGGATAAAGATGTGATGAATATATACAATGGAATATTACTCAGCCATCAGAAAAGAAAGAAAGAAATCTTGCCATTTGCAATGACATGGATGGAACTAGAGAGTATTATGCTAGGGTGAAATAAGTCAAGCAGAGAAAGGCAAACATCATATGGTTTCACTCATATGTGGGATTTAAGAAAAAAACAGGAGGGAAAAATAAAACAAGACAAAATCAGAGAGGGAGACAAACCGTAGGAGCCTCCTACGGGAAACAAACTGAGTGTTGCTGGAGGGGAGGGGGCGGGGGATGGGGTAACTGGATGATGGACATTAAGGAGGGCATGTGATGTAATGATCACTGGATGTTATACACAACTCTACCTCTGAAACTAATAATATACTGTATATTAATTAATTGAATTTAAATTTTAAAATGTGGGAAAAATAAAAATCAAGAGCTCAGTAATGTTTTGTTTTATTTACATAATATGGATTTTTATGAGAAAAAATGCTTTCTGTCACATTGCTACAGAACTATAGAATCTTCAGTTGACAAAAGTATGGGATTTTTGTGTAGTTGTTTTCCACAAGAAGTGTGGAAAACTGGCTGAAATCTAGTAGAATACGGAATGCAGGGGAAATGTTTCTCATTCTTCTGATCTTTAGTGTAAAGAGAAAACTTTACAAAAATCTTTAAAATCTTTAAAAAAAACAGTACCTTCAACTATATTTTCAAAAGGAAAGGAAACTGTAGCCGATTTAGATTCATTGATTCATTTTAATAAAAAGTAACTAGAAGGTGGAAGGTTTTTTTCCTCATGACAACATTGTTAACCTCAAAATAAATACATTTATTTTAAATGGTCCTTAACATCTTGGCCCCAAATTCACTTGATACAAAGAAAACTGGATAGGACAGTTAATAAGAAAATGCGATTTGAGGGATGCCTGGGTGACTCAGTCACTTAAGCATCTGCCTTTGGCTCAGTTCATGATCCCAGGGTCCTGGGATCGAGCCCCTCCTACGGCTTCTTGCTCAGAGGAGAGTCTGTAGCTCCCTCTCCCTCTGCCCCTTCCCCCTGTTCATGCTCTCTCTGTCTCTCTTTTAAATAAATAAAATCTTTAAAAAAAAAAAAAGGAAAAGAAAATGCCATTTGAGTATAAGATAAAAAGGAAAAATGATAATGGATACCCCATATCTTCAAGAATGGTGCATTTGGTGCACTTGGAAGCTTTATAGCAACTAGATTGGAATTAGACTAGAGCTATATGATCTGCTTTGAGAAGACTTTTTTTTAAAAAAAGATTTTATTTATTTGACAGAGAGAGAGAGATCACAAGTAGGCAGAGGGGCAGGCAGAGTGAGAGGGGGAAGCAGGCTCCCCGCTGAGGAGAGAGCCCGATGCAGGGTTCGATCCCAGGACCCTGAGACCATGACCTGAGCCGAAGGCAGAGGCTTTAACCCACTGAGCCACCCAGGTGCCTGAGAAGACTTTTTTTTTTAGTCAATAACTTAAAATGTTTATTTTGGTCATTAGGAAAAATTAAAGGTAGAAAGACTGAAAAGGGGAATTTTTGTAACATGGAGATGGTTAAGACATAGCAGTACGATACATTTAGTCAAGGATAGAAAAGTAAATTACATTAATGCGTTTGTGTTCCGTTCTCTTAGTCTAAAATTATTCCAGTTGCTTTCTTGACCTAAAATTATTCCCCATGTAAAAAGATTCTCAATCATGTCAATAACCGTAGGAAATTGATAACTGTTCAACCTCCCCTTCCACTCACCACCCCCACAAAAAAATAAAGTAAAATCCGAGCCAGAGGCTGCACAGTGCTCTCAGCTGCTTTGTTACTCTGAGAAATGCAGAGGGTCGGTGGAAATTATCCTGTAATGAGCAATCCATCTGACTGCACCTAAAAATGGAATAAAAATGCCACCCTTGACTTTTCCATGGAAGTAAATTAAAGCCTAATGTATAGTTCTAATTGCTAACATTTTCTCTCTAATTATGGTTCAGTTTGGCTAGGATTTCCGACAATCCCCTTGTTCCCCTAAAGCAAACACCAGAGAATGTTCTAACCCCACTGGTGGCATTTATTAATAAGCCCCTTGACGGATGAAAAAAAATCATTATTCTATATTAGACAGGAAAAGATTTTCCTAGTGAAAGCTAATTGATAAAAACCCCATTCAGACACTATAGATGAATTAATTTTAGAGAGGGGGGACAAATTCAATAGTGTCAAATAAAAACAGACTCACGCATAGTATAATGCTGCTTGGGCACTGTTTGGGGAACCAGCTAGGGGAAAAAGAAACTTGATAAATACATGAGAAATTATCCATGCATGCTCATAGACTAGGATGAAGAGATGAGAGGAAGAGAGCTCTCTTGTGAAGGATTCTTACTTTGTGCCTCCATGAAAGAGATGAGATGTGATAAGTCGGTTTCCATGGATGGCAGATACAAACACACACACACACACACACACACACACACAAATGTTGGGAATGTTTCCACATTCTTCTATTTAATCTCTTTCTTACTTATTAAAAAAAAAGGCATTATTCCTTTTAAACTAACATACAAATACACGCCAAGTACACATCAGTGTTTATCTATAGGTCTAGGTCTCATCAAACAGTATACAGCATTGAGTGACAATTAATAATTCAGAAGTACTAAACAAAAGTAAGATTTCTGATAGACCGAGAGGAGGCATGGTGAAAAAAAGAAACGCACTGAAAAAGATTATTTCTGAAAGCTAGACTCCAAAGCATGCCAGGAGAAAATAGAAATACAAGTTTAGGAAGCACATGGGCAGTGGCCAAGGGCGGGGGCGGGGAGTAGGGAGCGTGAAGGGGCGGAAGCTGGGGCCCACCTTGCACCAGTGCTAACGCGCGTGCGCGGTCTATAGACAGGGGAAGCTCAATGTTAAAACCAGTTCAATTCTAATCTTTCTTTTTAGTATCACCATGCACTGACCGTTCCAAACAAGGTCAGGCGTCAAATACTCCTCCCTGCGAAAATCCTGTTTGTCTAAGTTCTAAACAATTTCTGCGGTTACTGTTAAATTTTAACAATACTAAGTGTACATGGCAAGTTAACACATTTTTATCTCTTAGGCCTTAAAATCATTGCAAGCTACACAAAAGTTAACTTGGAAAACTGCCCTGGACCCACAGACTCCGGTTCACATGTTTGTTACTGTGCCAGGCAAATACGTAGGTATAATATTTCCTCTCTTGTCAAAAAATGCATTAATGTGTTTTAAAACTATTAATCCAGGGGCGCCTGGGCGGCTCAGTCAGTTGAGCGTCTGCCTTCAACTCGGGTCATGATCCTGGGGTCCTGGGATTGAGCCCCAAGCCTGGGCTCCCTGCTCAGTGGGCAGTCTACTTCTCCCTCTCCCTCTAAATAAAATATTAATAAATAAATGAATAAAACTATTAATCCAGGTGGGGCTGGCAGGCTCAGTAAGAGGAACATCGAACGCTGGATCTCAGGGTTGAGTTCAAGCCTCACGTTGGGCGTAGAGATTATACTTAAATAAAGAAAGACTTTTAAAAAATTATTATAAACAAGCAAACAACAAATAAATAAAACTATTAATCCACTTTTTTCATTTTTGCATTTTAATCTCTATTTTACTTACAATCACTTTTCTTTTACTTGTACAACTATAAATACAAAGTGTGATGAAAGAAAATATCCAGTGTCTACATTTCTTTTCTGGACATTATTACTATTAGTTTCATTTTATGATTTTTACAAAACATACTTTTGCTGTATAAGACAAGGACAAAGTGTTAAAAATGATCTTCTCTATGGATCAAATACACTGTGTGCTCTACTAAAGCAAAGAAAATTAATTATATTATCTGAATGACTGGAAGATAAGGTCTTCTGCTCAATCAAATAATCTAGCTAATGGTTTTCTAATAGATTGTCAATTCTTATAAAATGATACTGAAAAGCAAAAATCAAATAAAACTAGATTGTGTCCTAATGGATCTTTCTCTGATAATTAGAAAGGTCTTACACTGACAAAATTATGATGTCAATGACAAAATTATGATATCAGTGATCACATTAATTATTGTTGTATATGTATGCAGAAATGCTCACTAGTAGAAGTGATAGGTAACACACAGATAGGGAGTAGAACATTATGAAGTTAAAAAGAAGGCTCTTAGCAAATGTTAAATTCACACTTCATCTCTCAAAGACTATAAAAGTTGTTTGGCATTCACTGTGATCAATCTAAAAATTTCCAGGACCTTGAAATATAATTTCTAAGAGTATTTTTATTTAAAAAAAAAAAACAATTGTCACGTTTACCATTGTCCCCACTGAGATTTATATGTTTCATGAACTAAATAATATTTTAGGTCTTTTGTAATCAGGTGATTCGATAAATTCTTTGGTCACGTTTACCATTGTCCCCACTGAGATTTATATGTTTCATGAACTAAATAATATTTTAGGTCTTTTGTAATCAGGTGATTCGATAAATTCTTTGTTGTGCAACTCTTTATGGAGCCATGCCACAGCGAACATTCCTGAAACACTCTGGGTGAGTCTGTGAGGCAAAATAACTGCAACATAAAATTACAGACTATTTGATGGAAAGATACCAGTGCTCTGTCATTCAGATCTCTTGGAATTTACTTTTCAGTTGTTGTTGAAAACCAATTACTACTGGTCAGGGTAGGTTGCGGGGTACCTTCCCCCCACAAGGGTAGGTTGTGGACCTCCGTCAGGTTTTCACAAGGGCTTCTATTTTCTATCCCAATAGCGTCAGGCACAAATAGGCACCTACAGGTTCATTTGGTCATCAATGGAGTGGCATAAAGCTCAATATTCATGCTGAAGCTGCATTAGCTACACAAATCTGACATCCTGTCAACACGTTGACCCAAATTTGTATATGCAAAGGTTGGCCTTAGCAACCTTGGTGGCTATCTAAGGGGATCTCCTCTGAAAGGAAACCCACTCCTTGGGGGAGGAGAGGCTTCCTCAAAACCCAGTCTTTATCAAATCTCTCACTTAAAGAGACATTCAATGCATTTCATCTAGAAGTAAAAATGTGAGAGAACTGCGCTTTGCAGGTTCCCATGCGTTGTGCCACACGGTTTCTACTGCAACTTTTGCTGGCTATGAAGAAAACAACAGCTTGAGTCAAAATTAAAATTATCATTCAGCAATTGAGTGACAACATTCCCAGGCCCCAGTCTAAGCACTGTGGCTCTAGGAAAAAGCGCATGGCAGGAGCTCGTGAAGACGGGTTCCTGTGAATAAACATAGTCACCCCGCTGGTGAGACTACATGCGTGTTATGTCTAGGGAATGAAACCATCATGTGGTAAATTCCAAGTGAGTGGCATGAAAAATAAATGTTAGACGTGCTCAGAGAAAAGAGAAATCTCAAAAAAACAAATCCAGAGCGAAATCTCTGCAGACTGGGGGAGGACGTAGGCACTTTTGCATGCTTTACAATGAGTCTTGGATTAATCTGAACGTTAAACTGGCCAGTGCCCAGTATGAGCTATAAAAGCTTAGTGAAAAATAACACTTTTGAGTGGACGATAGCACTACCTCCTTACTATGTGAAAGTACGGCATCTTTCTATTTCATGCTAATACTATGATGTTCAGTCATATTCAGTTTCCAGCCCCTACGATTTCTAAGTCATTTTCAGCTATTCTTCAGATCTTCTCTCGTGGAGCAAATTATTCTGGATTTTTCACGCTAATCAAGAGTTAATCTACCATCTTGCGTGGACATTGAATGGCAATGTTCCTTTTTTACTTTCCACAAGTGGAGCATGCCTCCTCATCCATCACTCTGAAGAGAAGGTTGACATGTTCCTTAATTCACTCCTCCTCCACCTTCAAAGGTGTGAAGTTTGTGCCATCTTTTCTTGCCATCTGTTGCCCCTGCCACTGCCCACTCTCCAGCCCTTTGTTCCAAGTCTCTCTCAATCCCATCTCCTGCCATCTTTCAGTGACTTGTGGACCCTACTGATCTCTCCAGCCTCAATGACCTCTACTGCCACTCTTTTCTTTACATTCATGCAGTGAGTCCTAATTTTCAGAATCCTACTTATAGTTTTTATTATCTTGTCAAAAAAGTACAACTGGGAGCCATTGGCCATCACCCAGTAGGACTCAGTATCCAAGAGGAGATACATAAGTGTAATGATAAGTATGATCTCCATGTACATCTCTTTTGATGTATGAATCACACACATACCACAGAGCGTTCCTGAATGAATGATTGTGCAGTCTTCCTGAAAGTCACCAGTGACAATTTTGTTATTGTCCTGTTCCTCTAAGGTAAATGCTTAGGGGCTACGCCTCCAAACTTAGAACTTCTGTGTCATTTTTTATCAGTTACAACTTAGTAACTACTAAAACAAAACTAGTGAATATTAAAAGAAAATTACTTATTGCTGACTACTAATAACAACGGCTTTACTAGTGACTAATGAAGTAGAATCCGTTTTCACGTATGTCTAAAGCCATAAATTGGGGTCTCTGGTGGTGGATGGCAGGGGTAAGGGGTGGGAGAGAAATGGGGTTTGAACTCAGGAGATCTGAGTTTAATTCCCAGGGCAGCCACTTAATGGCACTGTGACCTTTGGCAAATCATTTCTCAATGTTCCTATCTGTAAAGTAGGGATAATGATAATATTAGCTCAGATCATGGAATGCTATCAAATGCTATCATTTATCAAAATAAATGTGACACTAATTCATATGTTTTAGCAGATGCTAGTTGTTATTTCACAGTATTTTACCAAATAAAATTTAACATAGTGGCTAAGGCTGTGGTATCCAGGCCAGACTGCCTGAGTTTAAGTCCCACCCTCCCCCAGTTACTGGATTTCTGACCATGGGAGGCCTTTATCTTCTCTGAGCCTCAGTTTCCTCTTCTGTAAAAAGGGATAGCACCTATGCAATAGGGTGCTGTAAGACTTAAGTGACATGTAATGCAAAGCACTTAGAGCACCATCTGGAAAACTGTAGAATGCTAACAAATGTTCATTCATTCATCCATTCATTTATTCCACAAATGTATTTTGAGTGCCTACTCTATGCCAGAATTTTTCTAGGGCTAGGAATACAGTGCAGAATCTAAGAACAAAAAAAGTTCTCACTTTCATGTAACAAATATCTTTGCTGGGGTAAGGAAGGTTTTATTATTATTGCAAATAAAAAAATGAATCTATTTGGAAGTGATACTTGCTATGATGCAAGAAAGCATGCAAGATGTTACAGGATGACTTAGGATCTCTGTTATTACTACTCAGAAGCTGAGTCATTACTACCACGAGTATTACTACCATGACTCTTCCTTATATAATTTCTATTTTTAAAAAAGATTTATTTTTTTATTTTAGAGAAGGGGAGGGGCAGAAGGAGAAGGAAAGAGAGAATCTTCAAACAGACTCCCCACTGGAGCACGGAGCCCCACACGGGGCTCGATCCCAGGACCCATGAGATCATGACCTGAGCTGAAATCAAGAGTTAGACGTTCAACCGACTGAGCCATCCAGGCGCCCTGTGACCCTTCCTTCCATATTTACACCACGGGGGTGCTTCTTTCTCACTCATCACATGCTCCACTTTGGCTTAGAGTTGTAAACACTTGTAAGGCATGTCCCCTCCTCGCCACACATAAGAAAAATAACATCCTTAGACAATATTGAAAATCTGAACACCAGGTGATGAAGTTACAGTTTTTAGTCAAAGAAATGGTCCAAGAACTCAACTTCAGTCACACTTAAACCTGTCTCGGATTCTGAAAGTCAATCTCTTATACATGGGACACCAATATGTTTTCAACATCAGTACTTGGTCATTAAGCAGTACTGTAAAGAAGTCCCTACAGGAGACATAAAGTGACACAAGAAAATAATTCCTGTCATCAAGAAATTAATAATCAAATTGGAAAAGAAAAGATAGTACTACATTTTTTAAAAGATTTTATTTATTTATTTATTTGTTTGTTTGTTTGTTTATTTGACAGAGAGGAGAGAGATCACAAGTAGGCAGAAAGGCAGGCAGAGGGAGAAGGGGAAGCAGGCTCCCCGCCGAGCAGAAAGCCCGATGTGATGTGGGGCTTGATCCCAGGACCCTGAGATCATGACCTGAGCCAAAGGCAGAGGCTTTAACCCACTGAGCCACCCAGGCGCCCCAAGATAGTACTACATTTAAAGTTAAATAACCTAAAAGATTTTAATTACATTTCAAAATAACCATAAAAATCGTTAATTACCAAACAAATCATTTGAATAGGCTAGTTCAAAAGAGAGAATGCCATCTTTAACTTAAGTAGGAAGGAAAACTGACATTTGAAAAGCTGTGAAAAAGAGAGTATTTCAAGTGGAGGGAATAGTTTAAACAAATGTCCATTGACAGCAGAGTGTAAATACATTCCGAGGGGAGAGAGTAAAACTACTTGCCTACAGAAGAATTCAGAAGAAGGGGTAGAAATAGTGGCTAGAAAACAGTAGGAGAATCTAGAGAAAAAGAACATGAATGGAGTAAAAATTTATAGCCAGTAAAAATCTGCACCTCTAGGGGCACCTGGGTGACTCAGTTGGTTGAGCGACTGCCTTCGGCTCAGGTCATGATCCTTGAGTTCCGGGATCGAGTGCCGCATCGGGCTGCCGGCTCCATGGGAAGCCTGCTTCTTCCTCTAACCGTCTCTCCTCTCATGCTCTCTCTCACTTTCTCTGTCTCTCAAATGGATAAATAAAATCTTACCAAAAAAAAAACTAAATTAAAAAAAATTTGCACCTCAAGAATGTGTATTTTGTGTTTCTAATGGGAAAAAAGGACATAAAAAGGAAAAGTGAGTCAAGCAGAAGGAGAACAAAGGGGAAATACAGCAAGAGATTCTTGTACATCTTAAGGCAGAATATTGTGTTGTGTTGCTATAAAGTGGTCCTTATGAAGACATTGCAGACACCTCAGGAAATGTTGGTGATATTGTGTTAAACGAGCAAATCAAAACTTGCTATGGGTCTCAACTATCAATTAAAAATAGGCCTCTGCGTGTTAATGAAGAAACTATTTACGGAGGCTATGAACAGAGGGTTACGGGAAATCCACAAGGGATGGTGAGGAGCCCCTGGGCTGCACCAGTGAAGGGCCAAATGTAGTCCAGCGCTAAGCAAAGGCAGGGAGTGGCTGAGGGGATGTGGGAAGAACTGTCGTCTAGGAGGGGGCTCAGCAGCAGGAGCTGTGGCCTTAGGAAGAGCAGGGCAGCCCTGCCACCCGCGGGCGGCAGAAAGGGTGCCAGGAGAGTCGAGACCTGAACTGCTCCTTCCTCTGGCCCTGTGGTCTTCCGCCGATGCCTCCCATTCAGAGTTCCCAAAGGAAACCGCCCAACAAGGAAGCCTGAATAATGTGGTTCCGGAGGTCAGCCTCCACCTGCCTCCCAGACAAGGAATGGAGAAGGTGGAGAAAAGTAGAGCATGAATGCGGAAGGGCAGATAGATGTATTTGTCTGTAAGCATGTGTGTTTGTGTGGGCGCACATGCGCACAAGTGCAGCTGTGTATGTAGTGTTTTGTGTGTGGGTGGAATAGAGCAGTTGGGGGGTAGATAATATGAAGGTAAGATCAATAGCAAGACAGCAAGGCCACATTATGACATTTGTGGATCTTTCTGGGACTCTTCCTCCACTACAAAAAAAAAGTGTAAAATTCAATTTTACAACTACATTAATATAAGGGAAAATATCCATTCTGGAATACACCCAATTTTTTTTCTGATTTAAAAAAAATTTAGGGGGGCGCCTGGGCACCTCAGTGGGTTAAGTCTCTGCCTATGGCTCAGGTCATGATCTCGGGTCCTGGGATCGAGCCCCACATCGGGCTCTCTGCTCAGCGGGGAGCCTGCTTCCCCTTCTTTCTCTGCCTGCCTCCCTGCTTACTTGTGATCTCTCTCTGTCAAATAAGTAAATAAAAACCTTTAAAAAAAAAAAAAAAGTTTAGGGATGCCCTGGTGGCTCAGTTGGTTAAGTGTCTGCCTTCGGCTCAGGTCATGATCCCAGAGTCCTGGGATGGGAGTCCCCGCACTGGGCTCCTTGCTCAGCAGGGAGCCTGCTTCTCCCTCTGCCTGCCACTCCCCCTACTTGTGCTCACTTGCTCTCTCTCTCTCGCTCTCTCTCTGACAAATAAGTGAAATCTTTTTTAAAAATTTAAACATTTTCATAGGCCCCTAAAATTATGTCTGTAGGCACTCTATCCACTGTCGTCAAATGAGGAGATAGGTCCCAGTCCGCAGAAGATCAGACCTGACTGGGTGAGGTGAGTGGTAGAGTTCTGACAGAGAACAGAAAAGACACTCAAGTAGTTCACGGAAGGCTTATTCACAAAACTAATTTACCAGAGGCTGGAAAAAGCTACAGAGGAAATGTCCTTAGGAGGAACAATGGCTTTGACTTGAGGGACACAGTTGGCCTGGGATCGCATGGCAGGAAAGAAGCCAGGATTATAAATACCCTGTCCTGACTCTTCTCCTCTGCTTCCCATTGACTGAGCCCAACCAGAAGCCAAGGGCATGACCAGCACTGATGCTGCTCACACATGCTCATTTCCTAAGGAAGAGCACTGTTGGAAGGGCACATCTGCAGGACCCATTGGAAGCTATAGACAGAGGTGGCCTCTCTTATATGGGCTTGGGCTAGACTCAGCCATTGGTTCTTCACATCAGAATCAAGGAGAGCACTTATTAAACAAGATTGCTGGCTCCCACCACCCACCCCGCTCCATGGCCTGCGTTGATTCAGTAGGTCTGGATGTAGGTCTCAGGGTCCAAGATTTTGCATTGCTAATAAGTTCCCAGGTGATGTTGATACCATTGACCTAAGGAGCACGCTCTGAGAACGACTGTCCTAGAAGGGTCCATAGACTCGTTGGCCATACATTTATGATTGCTCACTGTATCTTCGAGCATCTAGAATAGCGCTCAGTAACATACTAGGTACTGAATAAATATCTGATTAATAAATGAACAATTAGCCTCAATAAAAACTTAATCAAAGCAAATTCTCCCGACTCAATCATCTATCAAGCACTCCACAATCCATGACACACACTGAGATGGTGGCCAAACAAACGAGATCTGAGATCCTGGGAGGCGTCTTCTAAGCCAGGGCTCTGTCCTAGGCCACTTCAAATCTTCTCACATGTCACAGAGGCCTATTTACTATGTTAACATGATGCCTCAAATGTTTTATTCAGTGTGAATAGCACAGTGAACAATTCCATCATCGGTGTTTCCATAGTATATTAAAAAATAATCATTCATCCATCAAGTATTAAGTTACAGAGCTAAGGGCCATTGGAGATGCTAATCCCTGGGGAAACAAAGATGAATGACTTCTGCCCTAAGAGCTCAGAGTCTAATGGGGAAAACAGATACTCACACAGAAAAAACTCTGGTAAATATTATCTTAGGAGTACACCGTGGTAAATACAAAAGTAGAAATAGTAAGCTAGGAGCTGAAAAGAGGAAGGAGGCAACTCTGCCTTTCAAGGAAAGCTTCACGGAAGGGACTTCTGAGGTCAGTATTAAAGGATGAGTAGAGGTCTTCCAGACTTATAAATGGGAGAAGAGCATCCAGACTGAAAGTCTAGCTGTGTAAACAGGCAGTGTTAGAAAATTAGTGAAAGTTGGGTGTGAAAGATGACAGTAAATCGAGGAGAGCTAGTTAGAAACTGACAAGGGATAAAGCCAGAGAGGTAGAGTCTATGGAGAGCCAGGCTGTCTGCCATCGCTGAAAGACGGACTCGAGAGATCCTTCCATATCCCCTACAGTGGGGTGAACCCCTCTGCCCTAGGCTCCCACAGCCTGCATACTTTTCCCACAGCAGTGACTTCATTAGATTAAAATTATCTGTCACATTCTCAACTTTCCTACTGCACCATAAGCTCACCAAGGGCAGAAACTCTAACTCACTTTTCAGAACATGGTCTGGTATAGGGTAAGCAACGAATAAACATTTGCTGACCCGAGGGAGCCTGAGGACGTCCTTCTACCAGAGGATGTGTACTGAGGGCCTTTCCAGCTGGTCTGCGTAGCCCCATCTAAGGACACATGCGAGGCTTTTCTTTCTCTTCCTTCCTCTCTTCTCTCCTACTATTCCACCACCTATCTGGAACCCCATCTGTCATCAGCAGGGCTCTGAATATCCCAAGATTTTGAAAGGGTGGGAGGGGTGAGGTTGCCTACAACAGATAAATTAAAGGGAATTGCTGCTGTTTTTCCATTTCTTTGGGATTTTGAGGTACCAACAAGGAAGAAGCAGGAAATCTAAGTGCTTCTGTGGAGTGGTGGGAAGTTGAAGGATGGAACGATATTGAAGACCTGAGTGATAAGTAAGATTAAAGAAGCTAAAGAAAAGAGGGAGGGGCACCTGGCTGGCTCAGGCGCCAGAGCCTATGACTTCAGATCTTGGGGTTGTGAGTTTGAGCTCCACGTTGGATGTAGAGATTGCTTAAAAATAAAATCTTAAAAAGAAGGAGGAGAAGGAGAAGAAGAAGAAAGCAAGCAAAAGAAAAGAGGGAAAAGTATCCCCCATCCTGGATAAATTCAATCATCCATTTTCTCTGCTATTCAGTTGGAAAACCTGAGTTCTTTGATTTTACTCCTTTATAAGTAGTGTAATGCTCAACTACATTTATGCATATGGGCTGTTGATTGCACAAGGACATCTAGTTGAGGGGACACATGGGGACTCAAATCCAGCCCAGATTCTGAATATACCATGTACCCATGCAATACATACACCCAGAAGAGTCAACTTTTTTTAATCCATACAATAGCTTTTATACAGACTAGCAGTGGTCCTCACTATAGTCCCATTTCCTTCCTATGCATCTCAATGATGATGTCACCATTCGTTGGCATTTCCATCACATTTCTGGCATATTAGTTTCCCTAGAACCAGTCCTAAGGCAAATGTTATGATGTAAGGCTCCAGGGTATTAAAATTGGGGGGAAAGGAAAAGTGAGGCAGAGAAGAAAGAAGTGCAGGTAAAACATGATCCACTGTGAATTGACCACAGCAACATGAGAAAACGTAGCCAGTTATTTAGGGATGGGGGACATCTTCCAGGCAGGAAGCATGGAACTCTCTGCTCTTCCCCATCTCTCACCAGTTGAAGTTGGCGCTATGGAACCAATAGACTCCTCGTGCTAACCAGCTCCCACGGTTCTCTGCCTATAAAGCCAAATCCCATACCCCAGGATGTGGTGATACATCTGGGTCCACAAGTGATGAAAGAAACCAGAGTTTCTGTGAGTGTAGTCTCAGTGAGGTCTGGTTGCTGGAAGTGCTGTGACTCCCACTGGACTTAATATCCAAAGTGGGAGAGGTGAGGCCAGAACTGAGAAAATTTTAGAACTTCTGGCAGTTTTAGAAGACAAGGCAATGAGAGTAACAATCGTGGTGTCCAGGTTGCATACTGAACAAGCTGAGGAGGATCTGGGAGGTACATAGGCCCATAAAATGGGTCTGAAATACATGGAGTCCGTGGACATTGCTGCAAAAAAATAAAATAACGGAAGTCTTATCTCTGCTCAATGCTGTTGACATGGAAATATAGCAATATTCATGTCTTTGATAACTCAATCCAATAAGAAAAGTTAACAGAGGTAGGTATTTTCATATGTTTATGTGAGAAAGAGATCCATGATAAGGAAAATGGGCACAGATATGCCACAGCAGTGCGTGCATATAAAATACAAGTGGCTTATTATGGCCATCCACTGGGAAATGGAAATAGCTTTGTTTTACAGAATGACAACCGTTGTATTGGGATTTTCATGGAGTTAAAATTTACCTGATCACTCACAACCAGTTTATTTCTAGACTAATAAGGAAATTTGTCACACCATCTTAAAACTCAAAAAACAATGGTTGCCTCACCACACACACACACACACACACACACACACACACATACACACACACACACTAGTATGGTGCAGGTTTCCCCCACTCTACAAAAGCAGAGCTTTCCTAGGAAAGCTTTCATAAGCTGAAATGGCATAAAACAAAGTAGCAATTGCTAACAGTTCATATAAAAAATATTTGAGCATCCTCAGACCTGAAAGCTAAACTCTCTCCAGGCTTTTCTCATACTGAGAACACATCTTGCTAATGTGTGCACAAAATAAACTGAAATAAAGCGCAGATGCTCACAGACACTGTTCCAAGTTACAGCAGCCTGATGTTGAGATGCTGAGCGCGGGTCCCAGGGAAGGAGTTTGATCTTGCTGTTTGGGGTCACACTGCCCTGCTAAGGTCTCACTGCAAAAACACCGAGTGCTATTTTCACTTTTCACCTTTTCTCATAAAAGCAAAAAATCCTCTTTGAACTTCTTTTGGTGAGTAAAAACAGGAATTAAGGCAGGTATTCCCTAAAAGTGAAGAATATTCGAAGAAAAGTGGGGAATACCTGTCCTAGATAGAGGTGATGGATATGTTAATTAGCTTGATTGCAGCGATCTTTCCACAGTGTAAGAATTTGTCAAAACATCAAGGTGTAGGAGCCCCTGGCTCCATTAGTTGGTAGAGCTTGTGACTCTTGAACTCAGGGGTTGTAAGGTTGAGCCCCACGTTGGGTATAGAGATTACTTAAAAATTAAATCTTTTTTTTAAAGATTTTATTTATTTATTTGACAGAGAGAGAGAGAGAGAGAGAGAGATCACAAGTAGACAGAGAGGCAGGCAGAGAGAGAGGGGGAAAGCAGGCTCCCTGCCAAGCAGAGAGCCTGATATGGGACTCAATCCCAGGACCCTGAGATCATGACCTGAGAGCCGAAGGCAGAGGCTTTAACCCACTTAGCCACCCAGGCACCCCTAAAAATTAAATCTTTAAAAAAATATCAAGTTGTAAACGTTCAATATATGCAATTTTATATGCCAATTTTATCTTAATAAAACTTTAAACAATGTAGATCGATTTTTTTAAAGATTTTATTTATTTATTAGAGAGACAGAGAAAGTGAGAGAGAGCATGAGAGGAGAAAAGGTTAGAGGAAGAAGCAGACTCCCCATGGAGCTGGGAGCCCGATGTGGGACTCGATCCCGGAACTCAAGGATCATGACCTGAGCCAAAGGCAGTCGCCCAACCAACTGAGCCACCCAGGCGCCCTGTAGATTGATTTTTTAAAGTAAGCTCCCTACCCAATGTGGGGCTCGAACTCATGACCCTGAGATTAAGAGCTGCATGCTTTACTGACTGAGACAGCCAGGCACCCCAATATAAATCAATTTTTAAAATCAAAATGTTTAATAGACACTTGTTATGTATGTCATTTGAACACAGGTTAGGATAGGGTAGGATATGAAAGGAAAGGGTAGAACTGAATAAATAGTTAAGAATAAAAATCTGTCCATTTGTTATGACCATTTATACCTTAGATATAAGTTGATTTCTTTTTCATGTCAGTCAATGTGCAAATAATTCAAGGCTGGTGTGGGTTCCTTGGTCATCTGCAATCTAGACTATTCTCATTTTCCACTCTACTAACTCTCAAGTGTAGCTTTGGCTACATAATCCAAGATGACAACTCAGCCATCATATCTACCTTCTAAACAACCGGAGGGAGAAAAGCAGCAGAGGGAGAAAGGGGAGAAGGGACACCTCTTCCTTTAATTAATATCATTTCTTAGAAGTTGCACACACCATTCTCTTCATATCCCATTGTCCAAAAGCTTATCATATAGGTGTGCATAGTTCCAAGAGAGACGGGAAAAATGTTTCTGTTTTCCTCAGTAGTTTGGTGTCCAGATAAAAATCTGAAGCTATCCCCATAAAAGACAGGGACCTCACGAGACAAGTCAACTTTGTGCCAACAGCATGGGTTTCTTAACTGAAGATCACTCAAAGATCCCAAGAGCAAACTAACAAAGAGTTGTAACTGCCAAATTTGTATGTCATAACATTCATTTCTCTCACTGATTAAGGAAGGGAAAACCATGTTTTAAGTATCTCTTCTATAAGCAGCATTATCCAAAAGAGTTATATACAAATACGAGTAACTCAAGACAAATTCAAGGTAGCATATAATCCACTTCACATGGGTGTTACAAAGGTAAGACTTAATGAAGAACATATAGACGCATGTTCTCCAACCTCAAGGAACTCTCTGTTCCCCTAACTCCTAGAATGTTCTTCCACTAAGATCCTTGACCTCTGGATCTTTTCCAACCTTCAGAAAAAGGCTCAAAGTTCACCACCTGGGATTGAAGCTACCGTATCTGAAACAGAATCCTTTCTAGGAACTCTCTTGTTCCTTGAGGGCAGAAACCTTGTCTGTCTTACTCATCGCTAGGTCCCGCTAGCCTAGAATAGTGACTGGTACATGACGAGCATTCGTTGATATTAGTTGGATGGATGAATAAATATTTGAATGAAGGTCTCCCCCTAGAGAAAATCCCACTGTGGAGTGGATGAGTATGCCCACAAGATATTGTGTCTAATTCCAGCTAGCCTCTCTGTGGTAATCCTTCCTCTCCATCCTTAGTCACAGCCTTCTTCCAGCCCTCTTGGCAATAATTCCAAACCACTTTTTTCTTTCTGAACCTCCTGGACTAAAAAAAAAAAAAAAATACACATGTAAAAAGAAGCCAGCTGTCTGGAATCTCCTTGTCTTCTCATTCTGGATTCAAATACAGCCCCATCCATGGCCATTTCCAAACTTAGATATAAACAAACAAATCTGCCCTCACATCCTCCAGTTCTCAAACAACTGTCCCTCACAACAAAGCTTCTCAGAGTCCACATCCCTCCTTCCTCACCTCCCATTAACTTCTCCTGGGGACTGTGCTCTGACTCAGGCCTTCCTCACGTCAGCCAAACAACTGGCACTAAGGCACCAGTATTTCAAATTGCCCTCATTTTAGTAGACCTCTTGAGTAGGAGTCGTTCTCTCTTCCCTTGACTTTCAGGACCACTCTTCTCTTGTTCTCCTTTTCCTCCAACTTCTTTTCAGCCTCTTTTGCTGATTCTTTCCTCCGTCCACCCCAGCATGCTGGTACCATCCCAGGGCCTTGTCCTCAGCCCTTTTCTATCCTTCTTCTACGTAGAATAAATGGCAGTGAAATCTCATCCATTTCCATGTGATTAGCAACCACAGGTATTCTGAGGACTCCTAATATCTCTGGTCCATGCGTTTCAATCAATCCAACTGTCCGGGTGACATCTGCACGTGTATATTTTACAGCACTTTCAACTCAACGTGTTCTACGTTGAATTCATCCTCTATTATTCCTCCCCCATCGCACCTTTCTTCTTTATTTCTATTTGAATTAATCACCTCACCATCCAACCACATGCCCAAACTAGAACATTTTAAGTCTTCTTAGTGTTCCCCTCCTGCACCAGCTGCATTCTTTACCTTCTTCCCTTTTTTTTTTTTTTTTTTGGTTGTTTGTTTTAAGTAAGCTCTACCCCCAACATGGGGCTCCAACCCAGGACCTCAAGATCAAGAGTCCCATGCCTCACTGACTGAGCCAGACAGGCGCCCCATACCTCCTTCTTCTTAAATACCATTCTCCTGCTCTGCTGACCGGCAGACCATCAGTCCCTCCAAGTAGGAGTTATCCGATCCATTTTTGTGTATCCTGCCCAATTTGCGCTACCAAAAGCGGTGGGGGAGGAGGAAGATTATATATAAGATACTTTTTATAATTGGCTCTTAAAATTTTTTCATTCATTCAAAAATATTTATTTAGCATTTAATATACATCAGAAACACTTATGAGCTACTTAAATAATCACCTCTCTTCTAAATAAATATTCTTTGTCTTAATGACTGCCTGCTTGCTTGCCAGCATGGATAACAGCCTGTAAAAATCCAAATCTTCCAGCTTAAAATTGTCATTAACAAACACTATTGTTACTACTTTATGGTAAGGCTAGGGACGCAGGCCAGCAATCAGAAACCATTCGCAGAAATGTTGGGCAAAAATTCTGACTTTAAGACTTGCGTATCGCATTGTTTAATTAGAAGGGAAATCTTGAAATATACCTGATCCTGCAAAGTAATTCTGTCCACAAAATGGGCAAAGGGAGAGATTTCCCATTTTGTTCGCCAACCCGTAATTTGGTAGGAGGGGTTTAGGCTATTTTAATTAATTATTGCAAATTAAATATTTCAACAACTTGAAGTGAGTCCTTAACAGAATGAAAAAAATATACATAGCTCCCCTCTGCTAAAACTGCAGTTGATGATAGAATTCCTACTGTCTAATCTATAAAATAAAACCCGAGTTTTCAGCTAATTCCGTTCTCTCAAACACAAAAAACAGTGCCACCCCAGTTAGATGCTTTAACATGCACGTTAATTTCCACTCACAGCTGTGGCAATTAGAAAGTGTACTTAATGGAGTGTCATGTTAATTGTTTTCAGAGTTAACCAATTTCTCCATTTAATTGTCAATTGATTAACCTATTGAAATGTTAAGTGACTCAGTTTCCTTCCAGAGTAAACAGCAGCAGCATATGGTAGCTTCATCAGCCGAAGGCAGCACTCATTTGCTTGGATTCAATGTGCTGGTATTTTTCGACACCTCCCCGAGCTTTTCATTAGATGAGGCAATGTTACATGTATCTGTCTGCTGGAAAGGTTATCAGTGCTGCGGCTGACCTGCAGAGGCAAGGTTGGGTCTAGCGGCTTTAATAGAAACGGTTTTCAGCTATGACTGTTGTACTTGATTGCATTGTGATGGTAATTAACTCAAGACTGCTTTCCTCAGCATGTGTGTGTGCGTGTGTGTGTGTGTGTGCTCGCGCGTGTGTCTTTCCTGTAGCACTAACTATGCAATGAGATGTTTCCTCTGTCATATATATGCACTTATTAAGCACTCATTGGATTCTAATAAGCATGCAAATAGTCAAGAGTCTCTTTAGGCTAATACCACAATACTCAGATTGTGGCGTCATTAAATAAGTACGATGTTCGTCGCCTGCAGCACGTTTTGCAGAGAAAAAAAGCCAGCTCCCTTTGGTAGAATTTTGCTCCTTTATTTTCGTGGGGTCTCGTTCCCTCGGATCTTTACAACTATAAAGCAAAAATTTATTTTATGTTTTGAGTCTCAGAATGTAGGAAGCCACGGAGCGTGGAGGGAGCGACACTTGGACTCAGAAGCATTTTTCCCAGTGCTCCCAGGGGCTACTGTGTTTTAGTGACCAAATTAACATAAGGTCTTGGTGGTGAGCTTGCAACTCAGTCTTCTCACCTCTTGCACACTGTTTTGTGATTCTGGGTGTGTGTTGCTTGCGTGTGTGTTTTTCCTCTACCACACTATTGTTTAATTATGAGCCAACCCACAACTGAGCCCGCATTCTCACCCTTGATAATGTTGGTAGCAGGCAACTGAGACAAAATGATTACAAACCTATGTTGTGTTCAATAGTTCTTTAGGGGATTTCTCTCTTAATAGTTCTGGCTCATTCATGTTTGATTCAGCACATTTGTTCTTTAAAAAAGGCATAGCTTAGAAGAGTTTCAGGGTGGGTTAATAACTCAACTGAAAATGGCCGCTCGCATTGTAAAAGCTTGTTCCTGCAGTTGCTTGGGGCTTTCTTCAGTTTTGCCGCTCTGCAGCTTCGGCCCAGTTGGTAAACAGCTTAAGTCCAGACATCTTTTCATTCTCTGAGCAGCGGATTGAAATAAAAATGCATATAAGTGGCGACTGACTGGCGCTGGCCTAACAATAGCCTGTAACATTATGCAAGGGTATTTACATAGGAATAAGGCCTTACTAAAGGAGATGGGGCAATTAATAGTGTGGGCCACACATATAAGGAAAGTTTGTCCAATCCCTTCCTCAATAAAGATCTTTTGTAAAGTGCTATGGAAACTCATGGAGGCCCCAAAGAGATTAAGGGGAGGACTTTCCTGGGACTCGGAAAAACTATATATATATACACACACACACATACATACATATATACATATGTGTGTGTGATTGAAAGTTTCAAAAGCCAATTTATATTAAATGAATGCACAGAAGATGAATTCTATTTTGTTTTGATATTTTGGGGAGTTTCTCTAACCCTGCGAAAGAAGGCAATTCTCTGTGTTTCAGCCTCCTCTCTTCCTTTTCTTCCTTCTCTTTTCCTTTGGTGATATTTATTGAGTAGAAAATCGGTTCTGTGATAAAAAAAAAAAAAAAAGCTCCTTCGTTATCTTGTTTCCCCGTGTTTGAACCTGAAGCATCATCTATTAAAATATTTGGAGAGTTTGGCCGTACTTATTTCAAGTAATGATTTAGCAATGGGGGGGGGCACTTGTCCAGTGACCGGTCCTAAGGGGAAAGCCCTCAAGATTTTCAGGAGTGTCAGGCAGCTGGCGGGCACAATGAGAACGAACCCGCCTGCAAAAACAGGGAGGGGCCGAGGGCAATTGCGCGGGGAGTGCCATGGAAGGATCTTAATTCAAACCTAGGCCTTTTTTAAGGTATATGTCATAAGGGAGTACATATTTTGCCAGTACACATCAAAATTTAAAAGTCAGATGCTTGAATTATTTTCATCCCAATACCTTACAAATATATTGTCACTGATTTTTTTTTTTTTTTTGGAAGTAGGAAGTGCTCCTCACCCCGCCCCCACCCCTGGCCCACCAACCCCAGCAGTAGAAGACAAATCTGTCACATGTTTTCATTCTTATCAGAGGCTCACCATCTGCTTCTGCCCTTGGCCAGAGAGCATTACTGTTATTATTACTTTGGGTCAGAATACTTTTAATAAAGTATCATCAGCCTTCTAAAAATAAGAGACAAAGGAATAACCCAAGCCCTCTTTGCATGTCTCATGACCAATTAAAGCATCTACTACCTATTTTAAGCAAAGCACTTCACTTTTCTTTTCTCTTTTCTCTTTGTTAATGTTTTATCTCACTCAAAGGACATTTTCTAAGGAAGCAGAACTTTGGCACGGAGTGCTCACTCTCCGTTCACACTTGCTAGTAAAACTGTTCTTACTCTCAAAGTTGCGTTTTATTCCATTTTCTCACTTAGAAGTGGTTTCATGAAAATTCATGTTCATATAGAATGAGTGAAACAAAATCTCGATGTGATAACACATAAGCTTTGGATGTCTGTGTGTGTGTGGCGTACAGAAAAGTGATTTCAGCCGCAGCCCTTTCGAGCAGGCAGAAATCAATGCCTCATTCAGGACTATTGATCAGTACTAAATTAATTAGACTCTGAGGCTTATGGCTGTTGATAAGACAACTTGTTAATTTAGTCAATGATAGTGTTTTCCCTAAAGCAGCAAATACCCTCTTCTCTAGAAAAGGCATTTCTAATACTTGCTGCCAGTTCTTTTTTTATTTTCAGTTTTCATCTTTCTTTTTCTGGGACAGGAGTGTTTAGGGGTGAGTGGGTGGTGCATATGGGGAGGAGGAGATCAATAGGTAAGGGAGTGCTGTAAAAATGTATCTGCTGAGGAGTCAGGCTGGAATATTCCCTAGCTCCCTAGAAACTCCCATTTCTAGTCCCTCGCTTAATGTAATTTCGGGATGAAGGAAAGCAGCCAGATTACAACCCGGGACACGGATTTCCTCTGGGGCCTTGGCCGTATAAGGCCACTCCAGCCCCACAAGGATGTTCATTTGGAAGGGGCTACTTCCTAAACCTGCATTTAGAATTGACTGATACATACGGCTTGCTTTTGCTTTTCATTTAAACCTGCAACAGTGATGGTCATAGTCAATAACAAAGGCGTGGGCCCTGTCGGTAATGCAAACTGTGAATGGAATGAAGGTATCCCAGAATGCCCTGAACATAGGGCAGTACTTCCTGCTGGCTTGGAAGGACAAAAGGACAAAGCCCGGGAGTGTAGGGGTCCCACCAACAGCTCTTGGAGGCAACAGCCTGCTATCAGCAGCACTCCGACCCTCTGAGAATGCTAATAAGCTAGTGAAGAGCTCAGCTTTCTTGCCATAATTCTATAGTGTGGTTGAGGACCCCATAGTGCTCACTAAATAAAGACAACTAATTGAGAATTTTTTGCACATTTTGCTCAGGGGACTTGTTGTTCATTCGATTCTTTGGGGAGAATGTACCCCTACTGACAAGAGGAACTGATTGTGTTGGCAGCCTCATGTTACTCTTCCCGGGTCTAAGTCTGACTTTCGAAGTATGACAAAAATGTTTAATTTTGATTTTTTTTTAATTATGTTGCTGGGAATTATTTTCGATCTCAAAGAATAGACGTTCCAGTATTCATCTAAAAAAAAAAAAAAAAAGGCTGGCAGAGTTTTTTGAATTAAGGCCCTGTTTTTTCTTTCTCTCTTTTTTTTTTTCTCTTAAATTGTATTTTCTGTGGTGAGGCCTACATTTTTGTGTCTGCAGGTGACACGTTGATTGAAACTAAAATTAATAAATCAGCTGAAAAGCTCACACCTACAGCTCACAGCAGGGTCTGGAAAACACGTTTATAAAGGGAGCTTTATGCCCTCATATAAAGAAGGAATAAATTACAGAAGCACTTGTTGCCCTGAGACTTGATTTTGCTTTGCAATCTGGTATCTTATTTTTGGAGATTTATTGTTAATCAACAGGTTCCTTGTCGCTTTAGCAGGTGACTTTGCTATTAATCTCTTACTTGACCATTACAGCATATTAATGAGGAGGTGTCTAGATGGGGCCCCGTCTTCTGACCAAGGAATTAGTTTAAAAGGTGCACTTTTTACTCAATGGCTTGCGGTTAGCCGTGTTGAGGACCAAATGCAAAGTAGCATTTTCTACAGCTTGTGTAGTATTAAGGAGTGTTTTACTAACATATGTGTCTTACTGTGCTTTTCTTCTCCCCTACACTTATTCCTTCGCCATGGAGGGCAATTACAGAACTTCCCAGTCTCTGTTCATTTTTTTTTAACAAAATAAAATTATATATAAATAACAAAATGATATCCTTTCTTATTAATGTGCACCCTCATTTTAATTAAACAATGTCAATTTTCTTTGGAGGTGTGTTTGGAATTAAAATGTATGATTTGGGAAGGCAAGACATTCAACATTTCTCCCCAGAACTAGATTAATAAATGTCATTACGAGTGCAGGAATTTCACCATCACATTTCCCTTTAGAATCTGAGGTAATTGGAAATGGTTAAGCTTGACAAAAGAAGGAAGTAAATATACCTATGGGGGTAGTTTAGAAATATAAAGAAGAACTGAGGATTTAAGTCTTAAATTTGTAATTACGAGGATCTCCAAAGCACATAATGGTACAAAACGGCGCAGACAACCCCGCATATGAGAAAAACGGCTTTGTTGTAATCTGCAGATATTTCAAAGGACATCCTCTGGCAAAGCATTATTGTTATTGTTCGTTTCCTTTCAAATCTTCCAAACAATCTGGTCCACACCTCATGCAGGCTGTCTTTTTCCTAAACCTAAGAAATGTCCAGCGTGGCTTTTCTTATTTTCAACTTTTTTAAATTGAAGGTTTGTGTCCATTGAGGCACATTTGATGCCACCGTCTACCTCGCCTTTTCAGACTGAGCCCTGAAGTATCTTCGTTCTCCAGGTTTAGGGTCAACACCATGGTCTCTTTCAGTAAGGAATTTTCTGGTAAGGTTTCAGGAGAGGAGGCCGTGAGTTCGAGGTGTTCATAGAAAAGCAGAAAGCTAATCGCAGGAGTGCGAATGTGGGAGCGAACATCCATAGAACCATCACACTTGACATGATTTAAGAAATCTTTGTCCATAAGAATGCATACTAACAAAACATCATCGCATTATCCTATGGCTGTAATATTAAGCAGCTCCCATGGATGGGAGGAATTGGAAATACGCTGTCTTCTTAAAAGTGTTGCTCGAGTTACCAGCACGACTGTTCACTGTAATTACACTACCAAGATGACCACTTCACGGCGAGCAGGAGACCTTTATCTGCTCAAAATCAGTATTGATTTCCTGGAGCCTGGATCCTCATTCTAAATTTTTGGTTCAGGCCAGGAAGCTAGGGAGAATTTTGGTTAAGTATGGCCCCACCCACCTCCGGCAACCACAAAAATTAAAACAAAAATAGTTTGACTCTGGGCTTGGTTATCTTTTAAAACTGAGAAAGAAGGAAAAAAATCTGTTCTGCACTGGGCAGAAACAGTTTATGCCCTCAGTGACACAAAACCAACCGCTTTGGGTTCTCTGGTACAATAGAATGGTTAGTGGTATATGGGGTTGGGGCTAGGGGGAAGGGTCGCCCGAGGAGTGGAAGGAAAAGGAGGAAATAAAACTCTTATTAAAATATATTAAGGAAGTGACTAGTGCATTCTAGGAATAGTCAGGTTAATTCGTTTGTATGTGTAGCACAAATTTCTAGAGAACAGAGTTCCAAACATACACCGAAGTACTGCAGACTGTGGCGGCTCGAGCCTGTGTTTATAAAGGACAGTCACTATTAGAGAATGTTCCCCTCCCCCAGTGCTCCCTCAAGTACTTCCAGCTAGGGAGGTTTTCAGCCCTTTTGTCTTTTTACAACTTAGCAAGATCAGACACATTTCTGCAATGCATATGCAGATTTCACCTCTTGTTACTTTCTCTAATGAGCGTTCACTTAATCAATTTGACAGTAGCCTTTATCCCCCACCCCTTTTTCTCCTTCGCACCCACTAAGAAAGTTTTCAGAAAAAAAAGTGTTAACAGATTCAACGGGGCATTAGCAACGTGAAATGGTAGCTGGCCAAACGGGGGTGAATCACGGGCCTTTACAATGACACCAGGCTCCTGCCACCCCCTCTGTCCAGCGTCTGAAAACAGGAAGCAGGTCTACCAGTCTCGTAAGAAAGCAAGTATTTTAATAGCTAACAGGAAATGATTTTCGTTTGCTCTTTAAGAATCGAAAACAAGTCGTTGTTGTGTACTAGAACGTTTAAACATAGCACTTTCTCATAGGCGCAGAGGCCCATTCTGCCGAAAGCACTGCTGAAAACTTTGTGCAAGAGACAGTCTTGCTAGGACACGAGAGCAACCGATCCATGTTGGCGCTCTTCCATCAAATCTCCCACCAGGGCACCCTACGGCACATGACTGGTCTTGGCCTTGTTAAATACCCCCTCCAACCTGGGAGGTGGAGGGCAGGTGGGTTTCAAACTGAGGTAGTTCACTCTTCCCAGGGAATGGGCCAAATCCCACTTCTCAATCATATTCTCAACGCAGCCTCAAGCTACTGGGAAGAACCAGGTCCTTAAAGTTCCAGCCCCTCTCTTGCCTGCAGACAGCCAAAGTTTCAGCTCTCATGCAGCCCCCGGGAAGCCTGCTTTACCTCGCAGTTTGGCTGCCTTCTCCTTCTTCCAGTTCCCTCTGGCTCCTTCCAGCAGAACTCATGTCCTTAATCTTAGCCAGTTTCGTAACTCACCCACTTGAGTCTCTTTCACTTGGCCAGGGCCAGAAAAATCACACTAAAAGAAGGAGAAGGGGGAGGGAGGGAGCAGGCAAGCCCATCGCCCTTCCCCTCACCCTGTTCTGTGCTTGGTTGCTCTAGTCTTGCCTTTTCCGATTACTCACAGTACCTTTCTCCCCAACACCTATCCATTAAGGCCTACCAACAGCCAATTGTTCACCTTTTACATTCTAATTGAATGGGAAATGTGGTTTTAAGGCGATCAGGGTCTGGTCCCTATCTAGAGTTGGCTTATTAGGTCACTGACAAATCTTTCTTTTCCTGACCTTTCTAATGAAAGGTGGAAATCTACACAAACGGTTGCCCACCTTCTCTAACTGGAGTGGCCTGGTCTACCCGGCGGGCTGAACCCGTCTGCCATACGGAATCTCCAGGTAGAGTTCCTCGGAGGTCTGGGAATGAGCGATACTTTAGAGTTAGTTAGCCTGACTTCAGCTGGGATCTCTGGAATTCTAAGGGCTGCACTAACATTTCCAAGTGGTTGGACTGAGTTGACCCACTGCACTACTTACATCACCTGAGCTCTTTGCTTCCTACTGGCAAAACAGAAGGGTAGGGCCCATCCCAAGACCCACCAAAGCATAATCTGAATTTCAACAAGATCCTCAGGTGATTCATATGTACATTTCTTTAATCACCTGAGTATCTTTGAGAAGGCAGGGGTATACAGTACCCTTGGGAGTCCTTTCAATTCATTTTCTGTCTTCTGATCACAGTCCCTAATGGGGCAGAGAGGATATGGAGGTTGAGTTGGAAGGGAAAGAGGAATACTGGGAAGCAGCAGGTATAACTCCATTATTACTAACGTGATTTTCAAATATGCTGGCTTAAAAAATCATTTTAGTATATATGCAATACAAATAGATCCTGTTAGGCCCCTATTTCTTCTGGAAACATTTAGAATTTTGTCTCTCTCACTCTTTTTTTTTTTTTTTTTAAGATTTTATTTATTTATTTATTTGATAGAGATCACAAGTAGGCAGAGAGGAAGCCAGAGAGAGAGAGGGAAGCAGGCTCCCTGCTGAGCAGAGAGCCCGATGTGGGGCTCAATCCCAGGACCCTGAGATGATGACCTGAGCAGAGGCTTTAACCCACTGAGCCACTCAGGCGTCCCTCTCACTTTTTTTTTCTTGTGCAAAAGCACCCTGAAATGCCTTCTACTGTATTGGTCTTTTCTGTTTAGTGAGCTAGTAATTTAACCCTGACTTCTATTTTTACTTAAGATTTGTTTCTTTCTTTTCTTTTCTCTTTTTTTCTTTTCTTTTCTTTTTTTTTTTTAAGATTTTACTTATTTGACAGAGAGACAGCAAGAGAGGGAAACAGGGGGAGTGGGAGAGGGGGAAGCAGGCTTCCTGCTAAGCAGGGAGCCCGATATGGGGGCTTGAACCCAGAACCCTGAAATCTTGATCTGAGCAGAAGGCAGACTCTTAATGACTGACCCACCCAGGCGACCCTAAGATTCTATTCTGTGTGAACTTCATTCCAGAAAACCCTGTAGTTTTCCTGAGTTTATAGAGGACCTCCTGGAGGGGTTCCTGGCTCCTGCTCCAGATGCCCCTTGCATTCTTTCTCCAACACCTGACCACTCTCTGCTCCCATGTCCCCAAGCAAAAGAACGGTGAGTGAGGGCAGGAAGTGGAAAGAGCAAGGCCCCCAGGGCGGAGAGGCTAGGACTAACAAAGCTAGTTCCACCATAATGAATGCCTGTGACCTTTGGCAAGCAATTGCACATTTCTCAGGCCCTGAATCCTGCTCCGTGAAAAGGAGATCATAACCCAAAGGGTTGTTGGGTTAGTAAAAGAGGTAACAATTCAAAAAGGCCTACTGCAAAGTGGCAGGTTGGTAAATGGAGAGGAGAGAGTGTTTGCCTTCGTCTCATGCTTTCTTGGCAAGGCCTCTAAAGAGCTAGTCAAAAAGGAAGTTTGGCTGTCTCACCCCCAAAAGCAAAGGCCCTCATTTATTTGGAGGTAGGTGAGAATCCACGCTCCTTGGCTCGATGATTACAAATAGTCCCCACTCAGTAAACACCTGTGCTGTGACAGTGACTTTGGCAAGTACTTTTACCTTCCTGAACCATTCACCCCTGTTCTGTGAAATGGAGACTATAATGCCTAATAGCATTGTAGAGGTGGGTTAAAGAGGTTACTTTACATTTATTATCTTACTGAATTCTCCCAGCAACCTGGTGTAATAGCCAAATTTGGTCCCATTTTACAGCTGAGGACACTGAGGTTCAGAGATATCAAGTAATTCACTCAGGGCCATGCAGCTGATAAGAGCCAGGTTTGAACTCTAGATCTCTCTAATCCCAAACTTATGTGCTCTCCATTGTACTTCCTGCACCTTAGGGAAACTGATAAGTAAAAGGGAGACCAGTTAAAGGGAATTACTTTAGTCTTTTCAATCCTTAATAACATTTCAGTTCAATCCCAAGAAGGGCAGTGATTTCCAAACTTCTTAACTTTTTTAATCTGCAAAAGAAAATTTGCAACTAACTGAGAAGTTTCCCCCTAAATGGTGTCAACTCTTGGCAGAATTTTAATAAAGCAATTCTTTCACCTCTGAAGGATTATCAAGTTGGATGTCCAGAGCTGCAAAGCGGCAAGATTTGGTTCTTTACTCTGCCCTGAATACAGTCAGAGCTTCAGTTTCAGGAAGAACACTCTCTGGCAAAGGTCATTGTGTCCAGGAGCAGACGCTGCTCAGAATTATGGGGATGTTATGAACCAAGGTGAATTGACTCCAAAGTTCATGAAAAGGTGCATCACCCTAATACAGAAAGAAGGGGCTTGAGGAATGTTGGGAAATCTAAGTGCCTCCTTTGGGGACCAGTTGAGGAAGGGAGAGGCAGAGGAAAAAAGATAGGAGAAGGGAGGGAAAAGGGTTGTACAAAGAGAAGCAAGGGCTTGGTGGCCTTAAAACCAGACTCAGGCTGTGATGCTGACCTGGCACCTCCCATTCACTCCGGCGATCAGCATCAGCATTTGGTCCCTGGGTGGAAAATGTATTTCCTATGCAGTCTGTGGGTAGCAGTGGCACGCGAAATGCTTGTGTCCACAACTTATGGGCTCCCACATAGAAATATTCTTGAAAATCCAAAATGAATTAGACTTGATAACAATTGCATTGCAGGGGAAGATATGTCTCTTCTCCTTTGCACTGGGGGCAGCCTAGAGGTAAAACGACCCTGGCCTTGGTTAGGGTGGCGCTTCAGAACCCCAGCCTGGGCTGGCTTCCTTGCTCCTTGTTTCCTAGAACTCTGTACCTGTAGAATAGGGTCAAAGTAAGAACAGTATTCAAAATAGATCAAGATCATTGTTTGCTCTGCATCGGTGTTACTGAAGTGCCCTGTTTTACATAAAGTCCAAGGGAAGTATTTTAATTTTATTTACCTATAATGTAATAGTATTATGGCTAATAAAAAAAAATGGGCTGCATTTTAGTGACCTTTTGATAAAAAAAAAAAAAGAGAAAGAAATTTGCTAAGACAAGCAACTTCCTTCTCCCTTATACCAGACTTTCTTCTTTGAGCCATTTAGTTCTTGCTCAGCAAAAAATAACAAGGACTCCAGAAGTCTACTTTATTAATAAAGGCAGGTGTAATTTGAGTAGCCGATGAAGCCAAGATAGCTTTCCAATTCAAATAGTTTGAAAACGAATATGTCTGATATTTAAGCTGAAATAGGAGCATCCTCTTATTTTTATAGGTAAAAAAATTCAAACATCCTTTCCTAATAAAATTCTAAGCACAGTCATCTCTGCTCCAGGTTAATCAGCAAGGCATTGCTGTGTTGAGGTTCCTTGACTCTTTTTTTTTTTTTTTTTTTGATAAAGAATAGGGTTTTTTTTTTTAAGATTTTATTTATTTATTTGACAGAGAGAGAGAGAGAGATCACAAGTAGGCAGAGAGGCAGGCAGAGAGAGAGGGGGAAATAGACTCCCCACTGAGCAGAGAGCCCAATTTGGGGCTCGATCCCAGGACCCTGAGATCATGACCTGAGCCAAAAGCAGAGGCTTTAACCCACTGGGCCACTCAGGCGCCCCAAGGTTCCTTGACCCTTAAGGAACAATTTCTAGGCAAGCTCAATCTCTTGGAAGCTGAACCCTGAAAATAAGACTACCCCAAACATTTCTATTTGGGGATTGTGTGTTCTGGTTAGGCATTCCCCACCTCCTTCAGACTGTTTTCTTTCTATGAGGCTGTGTCCTTGTCCCAGGAAGCTCCCTGGACTGGTGACTCCCTAATCTCTCTGCATCCTAGTTTTATTAGGTAGAGGGCATCAAGTGATAATGTACGACTTTTTTTTTTTTTTTTTTTTTAACATAGACAGGTTTGTTTTTCTAACTGTCAGCAGTGTTTTGGCTATTTTGAGAATGTAGGACAGGGTGAAGGATTAGTACCAGCATTCTCTTTTCTGTGTATCAGAGCCGCTTAGCGGTAATTAATCAGGACATTAGGTTTTGTACTCTTGGTTCAGGTCATTTGCCTATGAGCTGCTCGAGCCTTTTACAAAGGCATACTGCATATGTTTCTGGGTACCTTTTTGAGAGAAGATTTAAATTGGCCAGATGAATAATACTTTGTTACAAGTGTTTTGCCCTAGGCAAAAAGGTTTTCTTCATATTATCATAGCCTGAAGCTGCAATCCTCAAGCTTGATGTGACTGGTGTTACACGGTCACATGGCAATGATGTAAGAACAGGCCTCTCTGTGTCAGACAAATCTGGATTTAGGGGAATTATAGCAGATGTTGCAAAATGGCAACAGTTTAGCAAGTTCCTTTTATCCCACTGTTGGGAGGCAGTACGACTAAGTGTACCAGACAGAAAAGAATGTTTTCTTTGATCCTTTACACTCTAGGGTAGGGACTTCCCCAGTTAGAGAACATCGTTAATGATACAGTTATACAGTCACTGGTGGATCAGAATACAGAAATAAGGGTGGGATTTTTTTTTTTTTTTTTTAGTATTTGTTTTGATTGAGCTTAGTATTTGTGGTCATTTACATTATAAGCTTCAGAAACCCTCTAAGGTTTTATTCTTAGTAAGGAAAGCCTAATTCAGTGGAATAAACTGAATAACAATAACAAAAACGAAGCTGCGCAATAAATATTTTAATCCCTGGCAACCCTATCCACTCATAGCTATTGTGAACCACTAAATTATATGAATTCTAAGTAAGGGAAAAATAGAAAATATAGTTGGTATTTTAATTTTCACACTCTGATGAGTATTAATGAGTATATTCAACCACATTGGATAACAAGGTACCCTGCATTGTCAGGGTTCACACAAGTCTTCGTTTCTTAAAAGAAAAAGCAGTTTTCAAAAGCTTTGGATTTCAATGATCTAGATTCTTTTACATTATAATCTAATAAAATCAATTCATACACATGATCAAGGTGAGTAAGTAGATGACAAGAAGACATTTCCTGATGGAAATGATGCCAGGTTTGACTTATGGGAAGTGTATGACTGTCGCTTCTGTGCATTTCTAGGACTCTCTGAGTCTCTAGAACCTTCTTTTGGAAATGTAGCATAAAATATCACTGCAGCATGTTGTCCATAGAACTTCAAAAAAAGTTCTACGAAAGACAGCAGTGAATGCAGGGCAACAAGAAATAATTCCCACTAGGTAAAAGTTGCCAATGATTATTAAAACACGCATAAGCATTATAAATTTGCTGGGGTTTTTTGTGCAAACATTTATCGATCATTTCCACTGGAGCATTAGATGGTGAAATGTATGCAAATATTTAGACTATTTCTGTAAAAGGCTTCTATCTTTTCAAAGAGTATTTTAAAATTTTTTGAAGTATTTTTATTTGCCAATTGGGATCACTGCTCAGAGCCCTTGAATAATGAGTGTATCCTAATTTTTCAGACTGTTTTCAATACAACAAAGAAAAAAATGAATATAAGGTATGTTTAAAGAACATCAGTGTAGGCAGCTGTATGTTGTACATTTTTTGGAAGATATCAAAGGTAAAGACAGTAAAGAAGATATCCAAGGTAAAGGAGCAGTCTGAAAGAAGGCTGTCAATAATGCTGCATCATCCTGTGTGAACTACTGTCTGTAGTTTTATTTTATTATCTTTGTACATTTCACCTACTTTACCACTGTCTGACCTGGAGAAAGGATTTGCTGATGCAGCACAGAGAATGTTGGGGAAGATACTGGGTTTTGTCATTTGAATAATAGATATTACATAGAAATGGACTATACCTCCATACATTGCCATCCTTTAAAAAGATAAACCTATGCCCTCAAAATAAGCATGCTGGAAGTCAATGTAAAACTCATATTTAAAAGATTCCAAGATCATATTTATTTCAATCTAAAACTCGGTACATCTGTCCTACTAAGCTTTAAAAATGGGAGCTTCCTTAAAAGCTGCTCAACCCTAACTGAATTTGAGATTACATGATAAAATGCCCACATTTATTGGACATCATGCATCTATACTGCTGACTGAATCCTTTGCTCTGATTTCAATTAACCTCTTAATCACCCAAAGCCAGGTCAGTAACACAATTTATATTTGGTTACAAAGACAGCCATAAGGATTGGTTTAAGTATTGTACTACATGTATGGGTATTTCTGCAGACATGAAAAGGGGGAGAAAAGAAAGTGGCTTTGTGGAACCTGCAGTGTCTGAGTCTGCGGGACTACTAAAAATCTTTCCAATAAAATGTTTCTGGGCTTTCCCCGCCCCCCCCCATTTTCCTTACAACGTCTGTCCCAGATATCTCAAAAACCAGAAAATGCCTATCTTTTTCAGAAATCCCAATACAACTCTCAAACATCCCGGCAGCAGACCTAATTCCCACCTACACGTAGCTCAATCTAAGAACAGTTTGGAAGAGTCTGCAGCATCTGTTGTTCCACGGCTGAAATAATTCACAGTTAGCCAAAGTAGGACATGCAAACAATCCTTTTTCATATTTGCATACTTGGAATTTGGCTTTTTGATTCATGATTGTTCCCATTAGCTTTGAAAATTCACGTTTCCGTCTAGTTGCATGTTTTGCTTGAGTGAGCTCAAATTATGCTCTTGACTCAAATATTATTACAAGTGTAAATACTTTGGAGACATCAGTGTCTGCCACTGATTTGGGGGTATTTGTTTTATTGATTTTCATCTGGCGAGTTTAAAATATGAGCAAACTTTTCATGGAGGGTTTGGGGCATTTGTTTGAACACTCCTGGAGTAATTGGAAATGCAACAATTGTTTAAAAAGTGCCATTGTCCATGAAAAGATTTAGTGAGGGATGAAGAAATTTCTTGAACCTAAAGACCTAATCTGGTGATCCAATTCTCCCCACTGTGTCCATTCCCGTGAAACTCCATTTACTTGCCCCTATCCATCACTAGCGCCCGGCATCCTACCTAGCCAATCCTCTAGGTTTCCCACATTGTCTCCTCTTTTGTCTTTTCAGTCTAAACAGAAGAACAACAGATAGGGTTCTGAAGGGCAGGGAGCATCAGGAGCTGCAGGAAAATGGCTGAGATGAGGGTCAGAGTCCTGCCCCTACTGCCAACAGTTACTAGGGTTTGTGCTGCCCGGCTGAACAGTGTTCAAAGGCTTTGCTGGGCTTTGTTCCACTGTGTAGGGATTAGGCCTGGCGGTCTGAGAATTTGCCTTCTAATTAAAAAGGATAAAAGATAGAAGTAGCATTAGACTAAAACAGAGCAGTGATACTTCACAGGCTGATTTTTTTTTAAAGTCACAAGACGACGCTAGAAGTTGTCAGGATATTTTATTTCCTTGGTATTCTACTCAAATTAAAAAGGGAAAACTTTGGAAACTCTCCCCAGCTGTTTGCAGGGCGCATGGACTCTAATTGTGTCTAAAATATCTGCTGTTTACAGTGAGACTGTTTGGTGGGGGATTTGCAGTCAGATTGGAGAAGGAAGGCTGCTCCCGGAGCCACCTTCCTCTTTTTCAGTTGCTGGCAAGAAATGAATTCTACCTAAAGTGAATTCTGCGTTTCGCTTCACCCCAGTGTGCCTGGCTCTCAAGCCTTCCAATGCCTACCCTACCTATTCTCTTTCAAGGATCAAGCACTCCTTTCATCTCCTTGCAGCTGTAGACACCATCTTAACCAGGTGTGAAATGCAATTAAGAAATAATTTGGACCTCAGAGTCTTTTTAAAATTCTCAATAGCAATCTGACGAAGGGCAGTTCTTTTAATCTTGCCCATCGGTACGGCTCTTGGTTGTGACAGTCAATGTGAGTCTGTGCCTATATTTTGCTAAGAGAGAAGCCATCCGCAGATGCAGGGGCAGACTGGCAGAGTCCAGACAGATGATGGCCCAGCCTGACTGACACTTGTTGACTTGAAGGAGCGGCTGAGAGTGTCATTTCCCAAGGAAGTGCTCCCGAGACTGGTTCTACTGACTGTATCAGAGGAAGGAATTTGAGGTGAGAATTTCTGTTAGAAATGCTGAGGAGATTATATAAACTCGCGGAGCTTGGGGTTTTTGGGGGGGGCAAGAAAGGGAGGAAAGAGTTTGATGGAGGACCTCGAGCTTTCCAAGCCACTGAGCTCGGATTGCATACAAGTATAAAGGAATGCTCCCTCGTTCCCACAGAGCTCACGTTACGTCATGAAGCCGAAGGACTGGATTTCTTATTTTCCACTTTTCTTATTTTTGTTTTCATCTTGCTCAGCATAAACGAGTCAAGTCCCCTTAGTGAAGGGATGTTTTTAAAGCCTGAGATAATAATGTGCTTCGTCGGTCTCTTTCAGAGGCACTCATTAATAATCTTATGAGCATTTTTCTGAAAAATCCATATCGTCATCATCATTATTATTATTTTACTTAATTATCAAATTGAGCAAGTTACCAATTGATTACATTGGACATCAGTGGAAACATGCAAATCTTGGGAAGGACACAGAGCTATCTCACCACCTACCATATCATTTTGGGGCTAAGTCTGTAAATAATGTAAATACTGTCTTCATCATAGGACAGAACCCAGTATTTCTAATTCTCTAAACTTTAGCTTTTTCTTTTATTTTAAAAGTCTAAATAGAATTAATATGTCAGTGGCTATATTTTGAAAGAAAAAAGTATGAATTACATTATGTAACCATACAAAATCTTTAGGAAACAATGCTTG
This sequence comes from Nasua narica, assembly GCA_028533885.1. Lineage (NCBI taxonomy): Eukaryota > Metazoa > Chordata > Mammalia > Carnivora > Procyonidae > Nasua > Nasua narica. The sequence goes on along the minus strand of CM052797.1, from coordinate 89,060,998 downwards.
TGAAATAATCCATATCGATTTCCATCATCAGCTTTGTGTAAAAGAATAAAAAGGTTCTCTCCAGTTCTGAGTTCAGGGACAGCCATGGTAATTTATGTTAAGTTTCGGTCCCTTCTTTTATTTTTGTCTTTTTGAGATGACCCTTCCCCCTGCTGATTTTCCAAATGTAGCAAAGCTGGGGCTGCTAGTTCCACTCTAAAGAAAATAAAGGTAATAATCTGATTTAGACAACAGTAGTAGGTAACAGTGAGTCGACACTTCCCTGTCCAGGTCCCAGCTTCTCTTTAGCATTTAAAATATGTCAGCCAGTCGTACAAAAAGCCAACCCATTTTGAGAATGTAATTCACAATATTTTGGCTTCTATTTTCACCAGCTTCTGAGTAATATATTGTACAAGAAAGAGGTCTTTGTTGTGTTTATAATACATGTATAACCTGGTGGGAAGCCGAATAAAAAATGTATATTATTTGCATAACTTGAACTAAAGAACCTAATGCATTATTGGGTCTTGAATGTCTTAAATTTAAGTGAGCGGGCTTAAGAGTAATATTACTCTATTACTGTTCTGTAATTCATATAATGAAATCATACGGCTTAAAAAAATTTAAGGTTTTAACAATGATAAGTGGAACCTGATTTTTGAACTCCTTTTTAATGAAAACAGTAATTTATAAACTGGCACATGTGTGCCCCTTTTTGTTTGCTGACAATAAAAGGCTGTTGAATTTGTATCCTTTCATCTGCTCTCCCCTCCGTGCATGTGAGAGAAACCCATTTAGCCTAATGGTGCAGGCACCAGGGACTAACCACCTCCTGGAAAATCAAGGGATCTGCTTTCCAGACACAACGACTGGAATGTCTGGATCCCCGTGCAACTTTCTCCACCCAGCCAGGCACCCCACCCAACCTGTCTCCTTCGAGCCTACCATATGAGCCATTTGAGCAAGGTGCACTAGACTGAAGTTCCAGTGCTCTCCAACTTTGCACCATACATAGAAAAGAAGAACAGACTTCACTTCACATCGGTGGTGGGATCATCTTTCAATCTATGGATGAGGGATGTCTTCCTTTAGTAGAAACATAAACCCATAGCAATGCGCCCTCCTCCACTCAGGAAATGTGCTTTTGCTTTTAAAATAGCTGAAGTTACTTAATATTTGTATCTAGAGAACAGGCTCTTAAGTGCTTCTAATGGTACTATCCTAGAGGCTCACCTTGCTTGCCTGGCTGAGTGTTGTAACTTACAGCTAAAGAGAGATTATTCTTATCCATCTATATTTGGAAATAAAGGATATACTGTATAACTGATGTTGGAATGCTCCTTTCTTCCTAAACCAAATAAATATGATTATTATGTATATTAACTGTTTTACTTCACCGAGACTAAAATATTTCTTGAAAGAACCTAGGAATGATGAAATTAATAAACAAATAGAATGAAAAATAAAAGAAGCGATCAAATGTACAAAACAAAGAGAGATTGTTTAAAATGAGATATTATACATATGGGGTATATACTCCTATCCATTTTCAAATACGAATGTCAGATGTCAATTATGAGCTACAGTGCCTCTTACTAATTTGATTTAAATTTTTTTTTTAATTTTAAAACTGCTCATATAGGGCCAGGAAAGTATTTTTACTTAGTGGACTTTTTCCTACAGTTGGTGCAGTTGGGCTCCTTCCTGCAAACACAACACTACAGGCGTGATGGCGGTAATAGTTAACTGTAATCTAAGTGACTATGTTGAGAATGTAATAACTCATTATTTTTAATCTTAATTTTAAAAGGCAAGGTCTGAAACAGACCAGCTCCATTGGAATATCCTTTCCAAAGGTTAGAACCATCACACTAGTTCTGCAAATAACATCCTAAAAATCCTTCGGGTTGACTTTCTGCTTTTTGTTTCTGGAAGGAGAGAAATGGGGGAGGGGAGAGTTTGGAGAGGAGGTGTTGGCTGGAAAAACAGACTTGGATGAATTGCAAGCTCAGAAAACAGATTTCTTTATCTCCAAGCCAGGTTGGAGCACATCCCCAGCCGGGTCTTCTGAGCCACCTCATCCTGTTGAGAAGACTGCCATCTCTAGGGTGCCATATGAGCTGGACACTTTTTCACTAGCATGTCTCTGGACTTTTTTCAGCCTTAAGTCTCTCCTAAGCCCCCAAATTCCAGTTTTGCCAACCTGTGTTTTGGTGATATGGACTACCATCTACCTGTGTGGGGCTGAGATCATAAAACTCCTTATACTGGCAATATGATGTGGATTGGAACCAAGGTCATAAGGTAAATAGCCAGTACTTTATCCTCACAGCCAAACCCTTGATAAGGGACATTCTTTGATCTTGAGAACGATAGTTGGCTTTTTCAGAACTTATATCCAAAACAGTAATACATAATGCATTGGCTTTCATCATACAGCTGCTGATACATGGTTGAAGGTTAATTTAAATTTTACTTAATGAGAAGAGCTACTTTGCTTTAGAAAGCAAAAATGATCCTCCACTAACAAAAAAATAAAAATGGCAAGCAAAGAAACCTACATTTTTCAACTTCCTGGCCATCATTCATTACGTCTTCTTTTAATACAAGCCAGCAACTGCCTGGTTGGATCCTTCTCGCTAATGGTGCCTCTTTCTCCATGGCTGCATCATGGTGAAATTATTTACAGTATACAGTGCCTCTTCTACAAGGTGTAAAGACTACAACTGATGCATGGAATGAATGACCATATCTACTATATGGGTAATAAAGGGTTTCCACCCGGCACCTAATTGCAACGAAGGTTCTAAAGATTACATGTCTTCTTTGCTTACCCAAACAACATAAACATGGAGCACATACGTTGGCTTTTCACAAGGCTGTGTTAGACGCTCAACCCGGTCAAATGCCACCCACAATATCCATGACTTCTGCAGTTTTTCCATAATAAAATCACTACTTCTCTGAGCCCAAGAATCAGTAATCTGATTCTTTCTTCTTTTTCTTATGACATCTGGTTTTGTTGAGTCTCACCTAGACTGGATTTCAGATGTTAGAAAAAGAACTAACATTAAAATCGGGGTGGGGAGGAACAAAGCAAGAAATCTGAAGGCTAAAGTTAATAGTAAGTGGTAGGTTACATCAAAATGGATGCCAAACCTATACCAAAATCAGAGGCAGAAAAAAATCTAGTTTCCTCTTTAAAACAGAGGGCAACCATGGGGCGCCTGAGTGGCTCAGTTGGTTAAGCATCTGACTCTTGCTTTCGGCTCAGGTGATGATCTTAGAGTCTTGAGATCAAGCCCCAAGTTGGGCTCCATGCTGGGTGTGGAGCCTGCTTGAGATTCTTTTTCTCTCCCTCTGCCACCTCTCTTCCCTCTATTAAAAAGAGAGAGAGAGAGAGAGAGCAGCCACACTATTTAACTTTCTTCTAATTATTTATTCTTGAAAAAAAAGTGCTATGAACATGAGTTAGGTTTTATTGGCCTCTGTATATCCAGGATGCTCCCAACCCACTATGTAAGTAGACAGTAACAGAACTCATAACAATAACTACCCTTCACGAGTGCTTGCTGTATACCAACTCAGTTCATCGTCAATTCATCTTTATTTTCCTAAATGGAAAACTGAGGCTCCAAAAGGTTAAGTACCTTGGTCAAGGTTACACAGATGGAATTAAAGCAGCTATGACTTGAACCTAGTAGTTGGTTTGAAAGCCCTACCCCTTCTAACTACGAGGCTATAAGCAACTAACTAACCACTAACCTATGGAAAGGAAAGTCCTAGAATAATGCATCCTCTTTTTTTTTTTTTTTAATTAAATATGTGTTCTTACGGGCACCTCGGTGGCTCAGTCGGTTAAGCAACTGCCTTCGGCTCAGGTCATGATCCGAAGGTCCCAGGATCGAGCCCTGCATCAGGAACAGGGAGCCTGCTTCTCCTACTCCCTCTGCTTGCTGCTCCCCCGAGTGTGCTCTCTCTCTCTCTCTCGTCAATTAAATAAAATCTTAAATAAATAAATACGTGCTTTTAAACAGCACAGACTGTAGAGGCCAAGTGCCTAGTTTCAAGTCTTTTACTGGTTATATTACGTAGGGCAACTTAACCTTTCCGTGACAGTTTGCCTGGTCTGAAAAATGGGAACAGGAATAGTGTGCTGGAGGATTAGATGAACCATTATGCAAAAACGCTTGGAAAGGCACCTGCTTTGACACGGCCAACACTTAAGAAGTGTCCTATTTTCTTTTGTGGGTGTTCAGTAACCTAGAGGTGATTTTCTTAAGCTTTAACCATGTACGTTTCTGTGACATCAATGCCCCACTGTGTTTTCTCGGCCAGGGTACGTCAGGACATGTGTCTAATGTCACCGAATAGTCCAAACAGCCCTTCCACTAGCCATGAAAAGAAAATGGAGGCGTCTTCTTTCCTTTATCAGGACTCCTTGTCAGAATTATCTATATGGAATTCTTAGGGAGGAACAAAATGTTTGGGTGTGAGAAAGTATGGATTATAACTTAGTACAATTGGAAAATCCAAATGCAAATGCAAAACCCAAAAGCATTTTAAAATTAGCTCAGAAATTTAAAAAAAAAAATGAAAGTGTGCTTTAGACGTCGTTAAATACAAAGTGAGACTCTCACAACTTATAAATTGGAGCATTCGGTAACTCGTGAGCGTGCTTGGCACTGGCGCCCATAGCCAAGTGCAGGTACCTGTATACATTCTCTGGACTTCACTATGTGTTTCTGACTGTGATGTTAATGGCTCCTTTGAAGAGGTTAAAAGCATATTGAAAGCAGCAATCGATGCAACCGTGTTTATACGTCATAATTTTCTCAAATATTACACTACACCTTAATCAGAAATGCATGCGCCAGATTACAAGATAAAGGACACTTGTCACACTCATAAATATTGCTTATCGCCTTTGACTTCAACCCAGAGACAATGATTTCTTTTTTTTTAGCGTAGCACGCACAATGATTATCCTAATAATCTAATGCTAAATAAAAAATGTATTCCTAGAAGGCTTTGTAGGAATTTGGGCAAAATTTTCAGAAATCCTTAGCCTAAATTGCTGCTTATTTAAATTGCCACATTTTTATTTCAATGTTTTTTGGCCACACGGAAGTCATGACCGGTTTCCCTGGGAAGTCAACAGAAGTTTGGCAGGAAGGTGAGCTCGGCAGGGCAGAGAGCAAGAGGAGAGGGGAGCTCAGAAGGTCACTGTAAAATTTTGGACACCTTTCTGCGGCTTTAATAACTCAAACCCAAAATAGTACTCAGGGAAAGGCGGAATGAGGGAGAATGTGGAATTGGGAGTCAGCCGTTTGGGGAGTTTTTCTTTCAGCTAAGATCTAGAAACACAGGGAGAGAGCCTGTGTTCTTGAAGTAAACAGGGATCCATACACAAAATGATCTCACCTGGGAGTGGGGGCACAGCCCGCGTGTGGCCGTGATGACCCACTGACACCAGCTTTCTATCTGGGGGTTCACAGGCCTTTCTGAGCAAGTCCATGAGGAGCAATCTGACGTGTGGACTGAGGAAAAACTGAAGCACAATGTGGCTCTTCTTTTCCTTACATTTCTTTGTTTTGATCCTACTGTTCATGTTCTTTATCAAAATGCCTTTCTCCAATTTCCTCAGCCCAGCGGTTTGAACGTTTGCATGAAGTCGACACATATCACTACATATGAACCGCGAAATGTATTTGAAAATAAATGTTTTAATTAAAATTGACATTTCTGAGCCTACTGCTGAGAGCAGCTGCTTTTTCTCTAAAATTACTCTGTCCGTCTCCATAGGAGCCCAATATAAGAGGAGTTTCCATCCCACTTTAATACTAATTTAATATCAAAAGAACAGCATTACTGTGTATACACAAATTTCCTTCTTTGGGTTGTTAAACTAGTTCTAACAGACTATAAACGGGTTTTGCACTCTCATAAAGCATCCGCCTGTTTTGCGTATTTCCCCAAATGTCTGCATTTAACGAGATGGCTGTCCAAGCCGGGAGGGAAGCCCGCTCGCGCTGGGTGCGCGGATGGAGAGGGGGTCGAGACGTAGACATCTGTGCCCGCTCTCACCCCCGTCTCCTCGGTGTGCTGGTGGGGGGCAGGGTGTGGAGTCAGAGGAAGCCGAGTGTGGTCCGCGAAGCGTTGGACGGGGATAAGCTTGGTTCACCTGGACTGGGCCTTCCCTCCGCGGTAGGCGCCATCCACTCACAGACAGGGCGGTACTGCGGTCCTCAGGGAGCTTACATTTTAGTTGGGGGGGAGGCAGAAAATAAGTTACCCAGCGTACTTGGGTGTGAGTCGTTATAGGGAACTATAAAGAAAGAAGGAAGAAAGAGAGGTCCTAGAGGGAGGGTGTTTGCTATTGGGGGGAAAAGAGGAGGCCAGGGAGCAGGACGCGCTGAGACGGTGGAGGGGAGCGCTCCAGGTGAAGGAAGCGAGCACAAGAGGCCTTGGGCCTGGAGTGTGCCCCACGTGCCCGGTGAGTCTGAGAAGGCAGCAAGAGGCTGGCAGTGCAGGAGCGAGGAGAGCAGAGTGAGAAGATGAGGTCGGTAGGGGAAGTTAGGTGGAGGAAGCCATGGGAGGGGCTCTGACCTTTACTCTCAGCCCAGGGAGGGTTTTCATTAGTGGGTTGCCATGATTGGCAACCTACTTTTGTGTGTGTTTGTTTTGTTTAAAGATTTTATTTGAGAGAGAGAGAGAGAGAGCATGAACAAGGGTCGGGGGGAGAGGCAGAGGGAGAGGGCGATGCATGTTCCCAGCTGAGCAAGGAGCCTGACCACACAGGGCTCCATCCCAGGACCCTGGGACCGAGACTCGAGCCAAAGGCAGACACTTGACCAACTAAGCCACCCAGGCGCCCTCCATCTACTTTTTAAAAGGATAACTCTGGGTGCTGTGTTAAGAACAGATCTAGCCTGGGGCGCCTGGGTGGCTCGGTTGTTGAGCATCTGCCTTCAGCTCAGGTCATGATCTCCAGGACCCTGGGATCGAGCCCCACATCAGGCTCCCTGCTTGGCGGGAAGCCTGCTTCTCTCTCTCCCATTCCCTCTGCTTGTGTTCCCTCTCTCGGTGTGTTTCTCTCTGTCAAATAAATAAAATCTTAAAAAAAAAAAAAAAAAAGAACAGATCTAGCCCTTTTAATCTATTTACATATTAGGAAGTCTCACAACAACCCCTGTGAAGAGGCTTATTATAATCTCCATTTTACAGATGAGTAGCCAACACAAAAAGAAGTTGAGTGTCTTGTCCAAAGGTGAGTCTACACCTAGAAAGGAGAGTCTAGGTGAGTGTCTACACCTAGAAAGTAGGAGATGAGTTTTCTTTTTTTTTTAAGGATTTTATTTATTTACTTGAGAGAAAGAGCGAGAGAGTACGGTGGGGTGAAGGACAGAGGGAGAAGCGGGCTCTGCTGAGCAGGGAGCCAGACATGGGTTGGATCCCAGAACTCCAGGATCATGACCTGAGCTGAAGGCAGACGCTTAAGCGACTGAGCCACCCAGGCGCCCCATCACAGGCAGAATCCTTGAAATCGCTTATTCTCCCATTCTCCACCTCATTCTGGCCAAGATTCCTGTCTGTCTGTCCTCCTAATGATATTCCCCGTCTTGATGCCTTCTCCCACCTTCCCCTGTTGCAGCCCACCACCAGCTTTAGGCAGAGCAGATGTCAGCAGACATCTTCTATAAAGGGCTGGATAGTAAATGTTAGGGATTTGCAGGCCACGTATAGTTTCTGTCACATAATTCTTTGCTTTTTTGGTTTGTTTTACAACCCTTTAAAAATGCAAAAGTCATTCTTGGCTTTCAGTTAACAGCAACAGCCCCCTAGAGATCTACATGCTTTTAGGGCACTCTCCTAGGCTGGCTTCCCATGCTGGCCTCCCCCAATCTTCTTTCTATATTAGATATTTTATTTATTTTTTATTTTTCTAAAAAATATTCTATTTTTTTAAAAGAATTTATTTATTCACTTGACAGAGAGAGAGATCACAAGTAGGCAGAGAGGCAGGCCGAGAAAGGGGGGGAAAGCAGGCTCCCTGGATGCAGGGATGCGGGGATGCGGGACTCGATCCCAGGACCCGGAGATCACGACCTGAGCCAAACGCAAGAGACTCAACCCACTGAGCCACCCAGGTGCCCCTAAAGATTCTATTTTCTTTAAGTAATCCCTACACCTGACATGGGGCTCGGAACCTACAACCCTGAGATTGAGAGTCACATGCTCTACTGACTGAAGCAGCCAGGAGCCCCAGTATTAGATATTTTAAAGATCAAGACTTCAGTTCTTTTTATTTAAATGATTATAAAGGAATTTTGTATCACTCTCCTCTTTTAAAATTTCCAATATGCCCCCTATTATCTATAGAACAAATACAGATTCCTTATGTACAGAAAGGGATTCCAGCTGTATCTGCTATTACTCCGTCCCCCACACACTTGGAGGGGCCACAGAGAACTTACCATTCTGCAAACACCCTATAGTTCCCCAAATCCTCCTATCGGCACATGCTGTTCCTTCTGCCTGGAATATCCCCTTTCTTCCTTATTTTTCCTTCTTCTTCCTCTTCCTCCTCCCTTCTTTCTCCCTCTCTGTTCCTTTCTTCTTCTTCTCCTTCCTGCCCTTCTTTCTTCTCCTTCTTCCTCAATTCTCCTTTGGTTTACCCTTTATGGCTCCTAATTCACATCTACCCTTCGAGGGCCAATTAAAAAGTCATCTCATCTATGAAGTATTCCAGATCCCTCCTCTGTCACTACCCTGGGCCGCGGGAAGTTGTGGCTCCCTGTGTTCCCCCAGGGATTTGCTCACCTCCTAGCTGACTAGCTGAGTAGTTTCTAGGACAAGCAGGGTTGCCTGAGTTCAAATTCATCTCTGCCACTGACCAGCTGTGGGTCACTGGGCTGAGCTTCTCCTTGGTTCTCTGTTGGGAAAATAGGGTCATGTGATGATAAAATAGTTAATATGTGTTACATCCTTAAGGCTGTCTGACACATTCTCAAGTTTCTAAAGCCGGCTATGATTATTTTCTCAGACAAAGCACTGGTCTGATGCCTGATACATATTTGATTAAGAATCTGTCCTTCCACTAGATTAAGGTGCTCATGGGCAAAAACTAGGTTTTTTTTCACCTTTACTCAAGGTCTAAAATATACTATGTGTAAAATAAATGTTTGCTAAGTGAATGAATGACCCCAGAAACTGGGTATTTTGACCCAGGATAGTTATTCACCAAGCTCCCTTGAAAAGAAGGGCTTTCTGGGGCACCTCGCCGGCTCTGTCAGAAGAGCACGCAAGTCTTGATCTTGAGGTGGTGAGTTTGAGCCCCATGTTGAGTGTAGAGATTATTAAATAAATAAATAAACTTTAAAAAAAGAAGAAGAAAGGGAGAACTTCCTGCCTCCCCTGGGGTTGCTGGTAGCAATGGGAAGGAGTGGGGTCCTTCCTTGGGAACACCAAGGCCAAAGAGCACAGAGATTGAGACGGAATTGTCAAATGGCCAGCCTCAATGGCCTGGTTCCACCACATTGAGATAACGCAGCCTCAGGCATACTATTTTTTTTTAAGATTTTATTTATTTATTTATTTGACAGAGAGAGAAAGATCACAAGTAGGCAGAGAGGCAGGCAGAGAGAAGGCAGAGGCTTAACCCCCTGAGCCACCCAGGCGCCCCTCAAGCATACTATTTAACCTCTCCGTGCCTCATCTTCACCTGTGTAAGAATAACAATAATACTGCTCTTCTCGGGTTTTTTGATGATGAAATGACTTAGGCATTTAAAGCACCTGAAGCAGTGTGTGGGTGTGGAGTACACAGCCGTAAGCGTCAGCCATCATTCTGATTACGGAGCCCATGCTCCTCTCGGGGCACAAGGCCACAGCAGAACACAGCCGGGCTTCAAGCCCTGGACACAGAGTTCTGCCTTCTGTCACCACGCATTTTTTTCTTTATGCCGTATCAGGTGATATCCAGGCCAGCCCCAGATACGGTGAAGTGGAGATATGAGGTATGCCACCATGTTCTTGCCATGTGTGAGAAATGGATACATGAGGACATGTTAGGCTTCTGGAAATAGAGGCCTCTGATTAAACTGGCCTGAACAATGGGGAAGTCACGATAGCATACGAGAAGAAATTCGGAAGTAGGCAGTGCTTGCCACTGGTTAAATTATCAACTCAACACCACTGAGCACGCAGATTCTTTCTTCTTTCTGCTTCGTCATCTTCAGGATGTCTGCGTGACTTTAGGTCAGGACTTGCATGGTTACAAGACAATAACTACAGCCTGGGAATTGTATTCAGACACAATATGCACTGGTTGAAGAGGAATGGAGCTTCTAGGGCGCTACTTTGACAAGAAAAATACCTTTTGCAGAGGCCAAAAGCGGATTCCCTCTGTGTCTTATTGGTCAGTTTGGGTCACATCCCACCCCGAAACCAAAGATTGTCAATGAGATCACCATGGCTGATTTACATTAACCAGGATTTACCCTAGACTTTGGAATAGGGGTAGATTCTGGAACAAGATTGGGGTTCTATAGGTAAGGAAGAAAAAGGAAAGAGCTATTGGGAAGGCAAATCAGTAGGTTCTGTGGCAGAAAATTTTGATACTTTTAGTGCTTTTGACATTTTGGTATTTGTCAAAATAAACAGTTTATTTTGGAAGAAGTAGAGCGGAAAATAGTCTTTTTCAGACTGAAGCGTTTCAGCAGGGTTGTGAACTCCTTGCTTTGTGTTTTGTATGTTTCTTGTTTTTAAAATATTAACACATCTGATGAGACCCCTGGCTGACTCAGTAGGCAGAAATGCGACTCCTGATCTTGGGGTTGTAAGTTAGAGCCTGAAGTTGGGTGTAGAGATTACTTAAAACAAACAGACAAACGAAAAAACCCTTAAAAAATATTAACACATCTGAGATTCTGGTTTTAAAAATCTGAGCAATGGGGGCACTTGGATGGCTCAGTCAGTTAAGCGTCTGCCTTTGGCTCAGGTCATGATCTCAGGGTCTTAGGATTGAGCCCTGCACCAGGCTCTCTGCTCAGTAGACAGTTTGCATTTCTCTCTCTAAAATAAATAAATATTGGTGCACGTGGGTGGCTCAGTGGGTTAAAACCTCTGCCTTCGGCTCAGGTCATGATCTCAGGGTCCTGGGATTGAGCCCCGCGTTGGGCTCTCTGCTCGGCGGGGAGCCTGCTTCCTCCTCTCTCTCTGCCTGCCTCTCTGCTTACTGTGATCTCTCTCTCTCTGTCAAATAAATAAAATCTTTTAAAAAATTAAAATACAATAAATAAATCTTTAATAAATAAGTAAATGAATGAATAAGTAAAATATATGAGCAATGCAGGCAATAAAATTTAACTCTCAGGTAAAATGGGTTTCCAACTGACAAAGGGCTTTGCCCAGGAAACTGAGGAAAGCCTCTACTTAAAAGGGCTATTTTCCTGTCCATGAAAACTGAGGAGTAAGCCTTATTGAAAGGATTCATATCTGACAGGCTTTCATCCTACCCTGAAACGAACAAAATGATGGTCAGAGTGTTCTAACCAACTACCGGGCTCATACACTGACCTTAATTATATCTGTCATTGTCCCTACTTCCCCTAAGACTAGATAAGAGCCTTTGATGAGCATCGGATTTCAGAAAGGACATCATTGCTAGTCACCGTTGTTTAGAGAACTGGAATCAGCACCTTAATGAGGGCATTGCTCTTTACATTTTGGAGATCTAGCTCCTGCTCAACGTCGTCATTTTGTAAACTTCTTGGCTAACTTCAAGCAAAATGAAACATTCATAATGAATTCATAATTCATAATGAAATCTCGTATTGGTACCTTTTAGCTGACTCAAGTTTTAGATTTAGACAGGACCAGGAAAAAAGATTTTACACACTAAAACTATAAAACATCTACTTTAGAAAAATGGAAAGAGGAGCTTCTGTTATAAATGTTGTCTATACTCTCTCTGAAGGCAGAGAGTACTTACAATTTTGAAGTGGAAGAATTTTTAAGATTATTCGCAGAATTTTTGGCAACTTCCAGATGAAGACAACTAGTTCTCAGAAGAGCATTTGATGGAAGGGCCTAACCTCTCCGTGCTTGGGAGCTGCAGAATTGAGAGCAGGGTCATTACTTTTTGCTACTCGTCTTGAGAAGGGGAGTCTGATTCTCCTCCCCTTGAACCTGGCCTGATCTTATTGACCTGCTTTGACCAATAGGATGTGGTAAAAGTGATGTCCTGGGGCTTACGAGGCTAGGTCAAAAGAAGCTTCGCACCTTCTGCCTGGGCCTTCTTGGATTCCTTGCTCTAAGGGGAGCCAGAAGTAAGATGTCTGACGCCCCTGAGATTGCCTTGGGCTGAAAAAGCCCAAGATAGCCGGTGGAAAGGCAGCATGAACAGCCTTGCCCAGCCCTCAGCTGGTCCACTCATCCCCCAATACAGATGCCTGATATAGGAATGAAGAAAGATGACTCCAGTCCCAGGCAACATTTGATTGTAACCACATAAAAGACCCTAAGTTAGAATCATCCAGCTGTGCCCAGCTGATTGACAGAACCATGAGAGATAATAAGCAAATCTGTTTTAAGTCGCTCCATTTGGGGATGGTTTGTTATATGATGATAGATAACTAGGACATCCTCTGACTCAACACCGTTACCTGCAGCAACAATAAAGTACAGAAAGCAAGAAATTCAAGTTCTCGAGAGAGTAAAGATTCTTCAGCTGTTGGAAATCTATATCCTTGCTCTGTTCACAGCATCTGTTAGGCACAGTGTCATGGAAAGTCCATTAGAATGTAATCCTTAAAATGCTCTAACAGTCCACATCATGTAACAAAAGCGATCTTCATTATTCATATGATAGTGTAGCTTAGGAATTGAGACATGGTTAGAGGATCCAAGAGAAGATACTGTTGGATTCTGCAATATTTACACCAATATTCATAAATGACTAAATACAACTTGGAAGAGAGATCTTCCACGATAGTTTTAAAGGCCCTTTCAAGGATTATCAAGATTCAAATACATTTGATGTTACAATTGCACAGCTGGTATCATTGCTCAGTATTGGGTTTCACTCCACAAAATTCTCTTGGGAAGAAACTAGATTGTTATCACTAAGGAATCAATGATTCCTTATCACTAAAGAATCAGGACGTTGATTCTCTCATAGCTGCTTTCCATGGGAAGTTGTCCACAAATATCTCAAAGATTTAAAAGCTTATAGCAGGAAACCAATATTGTCCCCTATGGATCTTACTATTATATCAATTCACTTATACCTTTTAGGAATCTTGAAACATTGTGTCAAGTGAAATAAGCCAGACACAAAAGAACAAATATTGGATGATTGTCATAAATAATGATAATTATTTGACAATTGACAAATATGACAATTGTCATAAATAATGACAATTATTGGGGCGCCTGGGTGGCTCAGTGGGTTAGGGCCTCTGCCTTCGGCTCAGGTCATGATCTCAGGGTCCTGGGATCAAACCCCGCATTGGGCTCTCTGCTTGGCGGGGAGCCTGCTTCCCCATGTCTCTCTGCCTGCCCCTCTGCCTACTTGTGATCTCTCTCTCTCTCTGTCAAATAAATAAATAAAATCTTTAAAAAAAATAATGAAACAAGATGGGATGGGGAAGGAGACAAACCATAAGAGACTCCTAAACTCACGAAACAAACTAAGGGTTGCTGGGAGGTGGAGGGGGAGATAGGGATATGGACATTGGGGAGGGTATGTGCTATGGCAAATGCTGTGAAATGTGTAAGCCTGATGATTCACAGACCTGTACCCTGGGGTAAATAATACATTATATGTTAATAAAAAAATTAAAAAAAAATAATGACAATTATTTAAGACACCTAGAACAGTCAAATTTATAGAGACAGAAAGTAGAAGGTCAATTAGCAGGAGCTGGGGGGGAGGGAGGAATGGTAAGTTATTGTTTCATAAGTACAGAGTTTTAGTCTGGGATCATGAAAAAGTTCTGGAGATGGATGGTGCCGCTGATTGCACAACACTGTGAATGTACCTAACGCCCCCAAACTGTACTCCTAAAAATGGTTAAAATGGTAAATTCCGGTTTAGGTACATTTTAACACAATAAAAAAAGTTACCTTTTACTTTAAGAAAAAAAATAATACAAATAAAAAGAAGAATTTGGGTGTTTTATAAATCAGCTTCCCAGCAGGAAACAGATGGCACACTCAAATTAGGACAATTTGAGGAGAGTTTCATAAAAGGATTCTTTGCAAAGGTTTGGACAGAGCATAGGGCAATGGCAAGAGAGAGGAGAACCCCAGGGCTAGGATGGAAGGAGCAGCGAACCAGAAGCCAAAGAAACAGAAGGCTGTGTGGAAAGGCTCCTTCTAGAGGAGTAAGACTTACAATGTGGGAAGAGCCAGCCTGTAACAAACCTGCAGGAAGGACACCAGAAGAGAGCATGAAGGGTGGATAAGAAGGGCAAAAGGAAGATAGCCGCCACCAGTGTTCAATCTAATATGGCGTCCTCAAAGCATTCAGAGTGACCCAGTAGCCTGACAGATACACCCCACCCAAGCCTACTTTCTCTTTGCGTCCCATAGCAACTACTAGGCCAAAACATCTGCTCTGTGAAAACGTAGGGAAACCAAAAAGAAACACACGTGTACTTGGATTTTCTTTCTCACGAGACACAGTTTATTCTCTGGGGCTCCCGGTCACACTCTAATTCAGTGAGTGTCCCATGAGTCTGTATCATGAGTCTCTGTACCCGACTTCCAGGAACAGATACCTTAACTCTTCAGGGGTCAAAACCCGATGGAACGAGGCCCAGAAGGAGAGCAAAAACAGTTACTAGTCCTTCTCTAATCTGTCCAAAGCCAACTCTACAAAAGTTCGGGCCCGCAATTTAAGGACCTCTCTCCTTCCTATCCATCCCCTTCAAGGCGCATAGACTTTCCCTGTGGGCTCAGCGAAATGAAACTATCCAAATGCGTAGCAGTGAGCCCCGTATGTGTTTCAGTTCTGTTGAGTTCTGGCTCTGGTTTTGTAGAGGGGTTTTCAATAAGAAATCATTTTGATTTAGCAAAAGGATGTTCTGAGAAATCCTCTTCTTTGCAGTTTAAGTATGAAAGGGTTAATGTGACCATCACATCTGCAGAAACTTAGATGTCACTATCTGAGGGTCATTTTTGCCTGATGAACCCTCTCTTGACTGCCTCAACTCAGCTGTCTCTCCTACTTGACTTAAAAATCTCATTCCATTAACGTCAATCCTCTAGGTTAGACCACTGCAGCCAGGTCACGGTCTCTCGAAGCTCACTGCTGCTATGCACATATGTTACCTGGCAGGAGAAGAAGGGCCCCTGATTAGGAGGTAGGGGAAGGACAGCCATCTTCTGTAGGCCTCTTTCATTAGCACATTAGCATGAATGAGCTTATCAGATTAGCTAATTGTCACCTGGACACTTTGGACAGTGCAGATACCGGTGAGGCACATTTCCACAAAAAGCAGGGGGAAAAGCATAGCAATCACAAGTCCCCGGAATAGCTCGGAGCATCCTGGAAAAGAAGGACCCAGTGAGGAAGGACAAGCGAGATGCCGTGAAGCAGCAGAGAGGCGGGAGAGAAGGCTCCGACTGAGAAAGCACTACAGACGAATTTCACCTCCTTCAGGGTTTGCTGGGAGCCCCCCCCCCCTCCGCTCCCTGCCTAAAGAATGACAAATACACAGAGCAGCACAGGCATGAACAGATGACTCGACTTCTGTTTCTAGAAATACTAATATGAGCAAAATTGTGTCTACGTAAATGGGAAACTAGATGACCTGCAGTCCTTCCCCCTACAAACATCAGGAAAACCTCGATAAAACACATGAAAAATTTTTAAATACATATATAAGCATCTGAGAAAGGGAGGGAGAGTGGATGCCTCTGAAATTCAGCAGCACAACTCTTAACACCCAGACAGGAACAGAAGACAAGGCTGGACTAGCAGGAAGTGGGGGTCGACACAAAGAGGCTGGCGTAAAACCAGGACCCTGACTTTCAATGCAGAGAAGGACTAGGAAAAAAAATTAATCTACCCAATGACACTGAGAAATGACAAAGAAATTTATCTGAATCTTCTCCACCTCTAGGTGGGAAAATAACTTGTTCTGGAATTCATACTGCAAAGAGAGGGAGCCCCAAAGTGTAGAAACCAACATAAAATTTGGTGGTTCTGGGATGCTTGGGTAGCTCAGTCAGTTAAGCATCTGCCTTCAGCTCAGATCATGATCCCAGGGTCCTGGGATCAAGTCCCATATCGGGGTCCTTGCTCAGCGGGGACCCTGCTTCTCCCTCTGCCCGCTCTGCCTGCTGCTCCCCCTGCTTGTGCTCTCCTCCCCCCCTTTCTGACAAATAAATAAATAAAATCTTTTTTTTAAATGTGGTGGTTCTGTGCCAGTGGTAGGCAGCCTTTAAGACAGCCCTCAGTGATCCAGGACACCACTTAACTGCCAGGTAAAAGCACCTCCTCTGGGGAACGTTCCTCAACCCAACCCCCACAGGTTTCCCACAGAGCAAAGTCTCACTGGAGGTGAACTCGCAGTCAAAGCACATCATAAACAATCCTATATTGTTGAGATATGCAGACATGGTAGACAAACAAAAACAAAAAACCCCACAATATTTGACCCCCAAGAAATTCAAATAATAGAACTGGTAGTGGTATAAGTATATTTTAAATTATATAAGAAGGAACTGAAATCATAAAAACAGGGCACTATGAAAAACTATGTCAGAATTAGGAAAAAACAAAACTTCTAGAAATGAAAATTTCATTTATTAAAAAAAAAAACAATCTACAATGGATTTGTTAAATAGTAGATTAGACCCAGGAGAAGTGAGAATCAGTGAGCTAGAAAGTAAATCTGAAGAGACTCTCAGAATAAAGCACAGACAGATGAACGTTAGGCCTTCTTGTGATCTTTTCAACATTTCTTTGCTTCTCAAATTCTCCACCTTTTTATCAGTAGGGGATTCCAGAAGGATAGACAAGAAAGAATGCGGTAAGATGCAATATTTGAACAAAGGATGGCTGAGAAAAAAAAAAAAAAAAAGAATTTTCAAAATTATTAAAAGACATGAATCCTCAAATTCAAGAACCAGAATGAATCCTAAATAAAATAAGTAAAAGCATTATGTAAGTGTGAACATATTATAATTAAAATGCAGAACATCAGAGAGAGAAAAAGAGAAACAGTGAGAGAGAGAGAGAGAGAGAAAGATCCTAAAAGCTTTTACATAAAAAAGATAGTTTACGGGGTTGCGGTGGGGGGTGGATAAAGAGTACTTAATAGTACAATAGAGACCAGAGGAAAATGGTATGCCTTTACAGTACTAAGATAAAATATCTATCAACCTAAAACTTTACATACAGCTAAATTATAATTTGGAAATGGAAACAAAATTAAGACTTTTCAGACAAAGGTAATAAAGGTTTCTCATTGGGAGGTTCTTGCTGAAAGAACTTTCCAGGGATAGACCTCAGGAGAAGAAAAGGAAAATCAATCCAAATAGAAGTAAGATACAATAAACCAAGGAGAACCAACAAATTGCTAAGTATAGGGGTAAATCAAAACAAACAGTGTTAAACATGCACACACACACACACACACACACACACACACACACACACAGTATATGAACAACAACAATAAAATGAGAAGCCTAGAGTAAGCGATCATAATTAAAATGTTCTAAGATCCATATATTGCTCACAATGAGGCAGGGCTATTATTTAACTTTAGATATGGTTAAATCAAGTATGCTTATTAAAATTTGTAAGGTAATTATGGTGCCTACTCCGGCATCGAAGATGTCTCCAACAAGCCTCTCCTTCTTTGTGCGGTCCCTTCCCAGTTGGTCTGCGTGATTAATACAATATGGTGAAAAATACAGTATGTGACTTCCCAGGCTAGATTGTAAAAGACCTATCAGTGCCTGCTTCCTCTCTCAGGTCACTAGCTCTGAGGAAAACCGGCCACCATGTTGTGAAACACGCAGTCCCAAAAATGGCCTATGTGGCCAAGAGCTGAGGCTTCTTACCAACAGCCAACACCCACTTGCCAGCAACACAAATGAGTTATTTTGCAAGCAGATCCTCCAGTCTTCCTTGCAGGCCTTCAGCTGACTGCAGCCCCAGCTAAATATTGGCTATATTTTCATGAGACTCCAAACTAGAACCACACAGTTAAGCCACTTCTCAAATTCCTGACCCACCAACGCTGTGTGAGATAATAAATGCTCATTATTGTTTTAACCTGCCTAGTTTTAAGAGAGTTTGTTACATAGCAATAGATAACGAACATAGTAACAGTGATAAGAATAAAATTAGGTCATATAACTTCTGAACCACTAAAGGAAGGAAAGAGAATTTTTAATAAAAATCACCCAATCCCACCAGAAAATTAGAAGTGAGATGGGACATATAAAGGAAGATCATAGTGAAAGAAAATACAAAATAATACGGTATCATGAAAATGTAAATAGGCCAAATTTATCACTTCAAAGAATATTCCCAGATTAGATTTTAAAAAAGAATCCAGCTCTATGTTATTAAACTTTACAGAAACACATAAAAGTAAAAAGTAAAAGATAAGTAAAGTTATATCAGACATATAATAACTTAAGAAGGCTGGTTTATGAATACTAATACCATATAAAATAGACTTTTAAGCAAAAGAAGTAAAGGAGGTTGGTAAAAGATGGTTAAAGAAAAAAATTACCAGGAAGATATAACAGTTATAAATTGTACACAATAAGATAGCCCTCAAATAAAGCAAAGAAAGCAAAATTTGACAGAAAAGTAAGAAGAATTTGATCAATCCAGTCAAAAAGGGAAATTTAAACATCCAGCTCTCCATAACTATCAAGCAAACTACAAATGTAGAACGACCATTTATGATTTGAATGGCACCATTAATAAATTTAATTTACTGGGGCACATGGATGGCTCAGTGGGTTAAAGCCTCTGCTTTCGGCTCAGGTCATGATCTCAAGATCCTGGGATCAAGCCCCGCATCAGGCTCTCTGCTCAGCAGGGAGCCTGCTTCCTCTTCTCTCTCTGCCTGCCTCTCTGCCTACTTATGATCTCTCTCTATATAAAAAAACAAAAACAAAAACAAAACTTTATAAATTTAATTCAATAAACATTGAGAATTTTGCACCAACAATTGGAAACATGCTCTCTTTCCGAGCCCACATGGAATATTTACACAAATTTGACTATGCATTTGGCCATAAAACAAATACAAAAACATTAATATCTCATTGACCATGTTCTTTAACTACCACGAAACATTTAAAAATAATAACAAAAATATTCTCTAAGATGTTTAAATTTAAAAGCAAACTTTGCAGTAATTCATGAGTTAAAGAAGAAATCACAATGCAATTACAGAATGCATTTAGAAGTGAACCATAACAATAAAAACAAAACCAAGAAACTTTTGTAATGCAACTAAAGCATTCTTAATAAATATAAAAACAAAAATTAAGGGGACACCTGGGTGGCTCAGTCAGCTAAGCCTCCAACTCTTGATTTCAGCTTAGAGCATGCTCTCAGGGTCCTGAGATCAAGCCCTGAGGTGGGCCCCATGCTCAGCAGGGAGTCTGCTTGGGATTCTCTCTCTGCCCCTCCCCTCCACACTCTTCTCTCTCTCTCAAATAAATAAAATATGTTTTTCAAAGATCTTACAGGTCGTAAGATAAAATACTATGAGTAGCTTTAGAAACATACATGAAATGGAAATTTTACTTCAAAAACAAAACCTATCAGATGATACAAGAAGAAACAAAAAATTAAAGACCACAACATTTTTAAAAAATTTGGATCAGTTGTAGAAAATGTGTTCTCAGAATAAGCAAACAAAACATACCAGACTCAGACACTTTTCCAAAATTCTACCAAGCCTTCAGAATATAGATAAACTCTATCATACACAAACTGATCCAAAAAAGAGAGAGAGAGAAAGAAACAGGAGAAACTCCTCAACTTATTTTTTGAAGCCTGTATTCCCTTCACCTTTTACACCAAAAGCAGACAAGGGTAATATGATGAAAAGAAATGAATAGATTAGAGGAGAAAAACCACATGATTATCTTACTAGATGTACAAAAATACGTGATAAAATTCAATCCCCCATTATTTAATCACAAAACAAAATAAACAAACCCAGAAACCCTTAACAAACCAGGGAGATAAGCAAACTCATACACCTATAGCAAATACCATATTTAATAGTGGAATACTAGAAGCATGCCCTTACTCCAGGGATTCTCCCCATCACCATTTTTATTCAACATGCTGACGCCTCTAGTTAGCATGGTAAGACAAGGGGAGAAAAATGAAAGTATAAGTATTGGAAAAGAAAAAAAAATGAAAGGAAGCTGTTTTATTCAAAGGAAATAAACTTGGTTCAAAAGAATATAAAAGTTCAACAAGGTTGCTAAATATAGATCAATATACCCAAATTCGCTGCATTTCTATGTAACAACCCAAACTACTGGAAAATGTTATTTAAAGTTTTTCATGTACAACAGCTTCATGGAATGTAGGGGAAATACACAATGAAAACAAAAGAATCTTATGGAGTAATAGGAAGCTTTATTAAGTAGCGTAACAGAACTAAAACGAAGAGAGAGATATATCAAGTCATTGGATGAAAAGACTCAATATAGTAAAGACTCAAAATATAAAGATTGCTATACACTAAAGATGATAGAGAATATTGTTACAGATCAAAGACTCAATACAGTAGAGATCTCACCAGATGAATCTAAGAATTATTTGCAATGCCAATTAAAATCACAATTTTTTATAAATGGTGACAACGTCTATCATATGAGAGAGTAGAGAGCTGAGAAGAGGCTAGACAATCCTTGAGAAGGAGGAGGAGTAGGAATGAGAAAAGGAGGCTTACTCCCAACAGAGTGGTATTAGAGCACCAATAGACAAAAAAGGCCATGGGATAAAACAAAGAGCCCAGAAACAGATTCTCATTTATATGGATGCTTGATATATAACAGAGATGACACTACAAATCCATGGGGGGGAAAAGGTATCATCCAACCAATGGTGCTAAGACAATTGGAAATTCATATGGAAAAAGATAAAATTGAATCCTTATCTCATACTGTAAACAAAAATTAATTCCGGAAGGACTAAATGCCTGAATGTAAAAAGACGAAACTGTAAAACTTTTAGAAGCATTGAATATCTTTAAAATAAAGAATACTATCTTAAACAAATCATTAAAAAGCACGAACATTAAGGAAAATATGAATAAATTTTGCTACCTTAAATTTAAATATTGATATTATATCATAAATAAAATACAAGCCACAGATTAGAAGAAAATATTTACAAATGATATGACAGGCTTGGATCTGAGCCATATAAAAAATTCCTAAAAACAAGTGAGACAAAGAAAAGAATATAAAGCAGAAATTATGAATAATTGACAAAGCAAGATGCTTGAATGGTAAATAAACACGAAAAATACGCTTAGCTTCAGTAACAATTAGTGAAATACAAATTAAATCAATAATATATGGGCGCCTGAGTGGCTCAGTGGGTTAAAGCCTCTGCCTTTGGCTCAGGTCATGATCTCAGGGTCCTGGGATCGAGCCCCGCATCGGGCTCTCTGCTCAGTGGGGAGCCTGCTTCCCCCTCTCTGTCTGCCTGCCTCTCTGCCTACTTGTGATCTGTTTCTGTCAAATAAATAAAATCTTTAAAAATATATATATATTATTTCACACTCATCAGACTGGCAAGCATTAATGTCTGATAATACCAAGTGTTTTTAAAGATGTGGCGAATTTAACTATTATATATACTTCCAGTGGAAGTATAAATTGGTACCATTACTCTGAAAAGCAATTTCAAAACCTAGAAAACTGAAGGTTTTCATATTTTGCAACCAGTAATTATACTTTCAGGCATCCTCTCTAAAAAATTCTTGAATATGTTTACTTGGAGACACCCATTGTTAGACTGTTTGTATTCAAGAAAAATTATTGTATTAAAGGAAAATGTTCTCTAATTTTTGATGGAATACTGAATAGCAGTTGAAATGAATGTGTTAGATCTACCTATATTAACATGAATGAGTCTCAAAAACATGATGGTAAGTTAAAAAAGCAAATTGAAGAACATATGCAGTATTCCTTTTTTTCTTTTTTTAAGCACACGAGCAATAGATTAGGTATCTCTATGTGTATTGTAGAAGTACAAAAGGATCCATGACATACAATTTCAGGGTAGTGGTTGCCCCAAGAAGGGAAGGGGAGAGAAGAAGGAAGGGAGATGGGTCTTTAAAAGTATCTATTATATTTTAGTCCTTTAAAAAATAGAGGGGCACCTGGCGGCTCAGTCATTTGAGCATCTCTTAATTTCAACTCGGGTCATGGTCTCAGGGTCATGGGATCAGCCCTGCAACCCGCTCTGTGCTCAACGTGAAGTCTGCTTGTCCCTCTCCCTCTGCTCCTCGTCCTCTCTAAAATAAATAAGTAAAATCTTTAAAAATTAGAAAATTCTAGGGGTGCCTGGGTAACTCAGTCAGTTAAGCATCCGACTCTTGGTTTGGGCTCATGTCATGATCTCAGGGTGGCGAGATGGAGCCCCCACTGCTTAGGATTCTTTCCCTCTCCTCCCTTTCCCTCTGCTCCGCCCCTTTGCTCATGTGTGCTTGGGCTCCTCTTTTTTTCTCTAAAATAAATAAATAAATAAATTCATTAATTAATTTTAAAAATAGAAAATTCTTTAAAAAATAGAAGTATAAATGGAGTAATAACAACAATATGTATTTACTTTTGGTCGTGGGTAGATAGAGATTGTTTTTTTTTTTTTCTTATCAGTAAAAATGAGTAAAATTTTCTTTTTCTTTTTCTTTTTTTTAAACTTAAATATGTTTATTTTATTTTTTCAGGTAGATAGAGATTGGATAGATTCCCTTCTGATATTTTGGAGGTGTCTGAAATGTGTCATTATTAACACATTTAAAGACAAATTCAGAGATGTAAGATGATGGTTTTTATCTTTCACCTTACCTGTTTTCTTAAACGCTCTACAAAGATATTGCATTATTTTTGTAACAAGAAAGGAATATGGGAAAATGTATGGATAATCCTTGACAGTCTCGTAGACCACCTTAATTCTGGACATTAGGAATCGATCACTTAAAATCAATTTCTAAAGTTAATGCTGGGCCACCTAGGTGGCTCCGTCGGTTAACTGTCTGTCTTTGGCTCAGGTCATGATCTCAGGGTCCTAGGATCGAGCCCCATATCTGGCTCCCTGCTCAGTCGGGAGTGTGTTTCTTCCTCTGCCCATCCCTCTGCTTGTGTGCTCCCTCTCTCTCTCAACTAAATAAATTTTTAAAAATCTTTTTTAAAATGCTCTAAAAATTTTTTTAAAAAATTTTGTCTCATGATGGTTGCCAAGCGGGCATTCGCCATAAGACTAGGTTGTGGCACAATGGACTGGGTTCAGATAGAAAAAATAATTTCTTTTGTCAGCACGACATCTGTACCATTGACTTGAACATTCATTGCTGATGGCAAACAGATCTAATTGTGAGAATCTGATACGTGAGATCTGATATGTGCAAATTTTCTGATTGCGTCAAAGGTTGAATTTTCCCTTATTTGTGTATGTGTATACAGTTGAAGTGCATGCGTGTGTGTATGTGCATGTAATCCCTTTTTGTACATAACTTTTTTAATCCCATGAGCTGTCTTGCAGAGATGAGGAACTGAGGTAGTTTTGGAGTTGGGGGAAATTCTGGGAGTTGAATGAGGCAGAGATTCTTCTACTTCTGAGTCATTGTTTTGCCTCCAAACAGAAGATGTCAACAGTTGCCCAGTGACCTCTGTGAAATGTTTGTGGTCTTGTGTCAGTTCCTAACAACGAGTTGTCCACATAATAGAAGTACTTTATTTATTGTATACACTCCTTTGATGTCTGTCAAGATTTTTATGTTTCCATTTCTTTTTATCTGGTTTCTCACTGTTGATATTGTCCCCTCATTGTCTTCCTCGATTGAAGGGATCTTGTCCACTTAACTTGGCATGGGAACCCGAGCAGCTCTGAGGAGCATGTGGGTGCTTCATAACTGTTTTCATGGTGCTGCGACTGACGGCACCAAAACTGCTGACAATAGGGCCTTGGAATGATTCCCCGATCTATCTGTTCACGCTCTAATATATGAAGGCTTGGACACATCACCTAGGCATGGAGTTGCCAACCTTTAGTAAGTATACAAGATAGAACAAATGATTTTTTTTTAACCTATAAGCATGTCCTAATCATTGCAAGGGGCACAGTTATCCTAAAAAAAATTACTTGCTTTTTTTTTTTTAACTGAAACTCAAATGTAACAGGGCACCCAGTATTCTGACAACCCCGCTCTGACACCGTTCGTTAGGATCTCCAAAATATTCAGCGGTGTGATCACCCAAAATGGAAGGATTGAGGATTTACTTAAAAGAAACTCTGTCAGGACACTTGGGTGGCTCGGCCGGTTAAGTGTCCACGTCTTGATTTCAGTTCAGGTCATGATCTCAGGGTCCTGATCTCGGGGTCCTGAGATCGAGTCCCACATCAGGCTCTGCGCTCAGTGGGGAGTCTGCTTGACATTCTCTCTGTCCTCTCTCTCTGCTCCTCCCTCTACTCATTCTAAATAAATAATCTTTAAATTTAAATAAATCTTTAAAAATAAAAAATAAAAGAAACTCTATTATATTCATTTGGATAGGAAGCAAAGAAAATAACCACAATTTTGAATCGACTTCACAACTGTAGAGGTGCTTATCTCAGTGCATGAACTTCATGACTGAATTATTATGAGCTCTCTTTGGACAAAATAAAGCTTGAATGTCAGATGGTTATTATCTAAGTCACCCAAGCTCTGCATTCTCCCCACACTAGAAGCTCATATCTTCTGTGAGCTTTCACTAAATGGCAGGAACTAGAAGCAATTCAAGGGAATGTAGAGTATTGAAAGAAAATATATCCGGGGAAAGAAGTTATTTTCAAACCCCCTCCCCATCTCCTGTCTCCCATTTCCACCACTATACATCTCTGCCCCCAAAGCATCCGGGCTTAGGATGTTCACTGAAGAAGTTACACTCTGAGAAGTAGACAACATGCTAGAGCATCAGGACAGCAGATGAAACGACAAAAATCTCCTAGTTAAAATCAATCCACAGAAAAGGAAAAAAAGAAGCCTAATGCTACTTACAGATTCAGTAGTAGAGGATGTGAAGAACTGTGAATGTCATCTATTATAGGACATGTAATAAGGCACCATGGGGGAAATAACACAGCATCATAATTACTGACATGAAAAGTATTCATGCTTAGTTACTTGCTGCTTAAAATCACTGGCAGGAATACCCCAAGACCTGGTTTCTAGGAAGCCTTCTGTGCCTTTCTGGGTTGCCTCCTATCCCATGTCTATCCCTTCCAACCCCCTCCTAAAATAAACTCGGCTTCTCTCCTATTTCCCTGGATTCTAACCCTGTGCATGACACAGAGTAGGCACACAAAGTTATTTATTAATGACTACAGAAAGAAAACTTCAGCCAGCTATTTTAAAAATATCTTAATTGGGGACGCCTGGGTGGCTCAGTTAGGTAAGTGTCTGCCTTCGACTCAGGTCATGATCCCAGGGTCCTGGGATCGAGCTCTGCATGGGAAGCCTGCTTCTCCCTCTCTCTCTGCCTGCTGCTCCCCTGCTTGTTCTCCCTCTCTCTCCCTCTCTCTCTCTCCCTCTCTCTTTCTCTGACAAATAAGTAAAATCCTTTTTTAAAAAAAGGAATGAAATTGTTAAAAAAAAATCTTAATAGATCTTTCATTTTAAGAACTGATCATTTTAGGATATAGGCCAACAGCTGGGGAATATAGCACTGCCATTTTAAAAAATTGTATGCTTTTTCTTAGTATTAACTGCACAACATAGTTTTACTTTTTAATTAAATTTAAAAAGCAATAAAAAAATTAATATGAAGTAGCTTATGCATGCTTTGGCTTTTAAGTGTTTGCCTTATGCTATGTGATCTAAAAGACTCGAATCCAAAGAGCAAAATGGGAAAACCAATGCTTTTAAAATAAAATTTATTTTTGCATGTGTGTTTTAACCGAGTGGCTAGGTGTTTCAGCTTATGGCTGCTACGAAAATAAATCCTCCCTATGTTACAAGGTCCTGAGGCTTATTTTATAACATGGAATCGCTGTGTTATTGTAAGACTGTTAAAATAGATCTAAGGTGATTATTCGGGAAGTAGCCCAATGATAAGCCTCATTTACTCAAATGAACCAGTTCTCTCCCTTTTTTCATTAGAAAACACTCTCGAATAGGGATTCTTGACAAGCTACAATATGTCTGCCCTTAAATATATATGTTTAAGAACTGAATAAGCTATGATTGTAAGCCTGAATTGGCATCGAATCTTTTTCTCTCCAACAGCGGAGCAAATTAAATACAAATCATCTAACAATTCCTCCTTCTCCAAAATTGATTTGATTCTTCACTCTCAACAAATAGAAAATAGAGACTGAGAGTCATACATTTCATTAAAAAAAAAAAAAAAAAAAGAGTCCTAGCTTTACACGGGGCAACTGTGCAGTAGGTTAGCTTCCTTTGGGGGTCACGTATACGCCTGTGACTAGCCTTCCTGAACACTCCCAATTGAATGCAAACACACTAGCTGAAAATGGAAACCTGTGAATCACAGGTTGTGTATGACCTCTGATCACTGCCAGACATCTGAAATCAACTAAAAGTTTTCACTTTTCATGGAAATAGTTCTCATGGATCATAACAGAAAGAGATGCACGTCACACGCGTTCTGACCAGAGTCACCATCAAATTAAAATTCCAGCCTAGTGAGTCGATTGCATAGTAAACTGTTTTGCAGAAAACCTTCAGTTACAAATCTTTGCCCCCGCCTGCCCATTTCCTGGCCAAACACTAAGGCTGAAGACACCAACAATTAGAATTTAAAGCTCTTCTCTACTTGACCACAAAACCTCTCCACTGTCTAGCCAGAAACAATCTCTCTCCTCATTGCTATTTCCATGCTCTCTCCTCTCAAATTAAGCTCGGTGGCGTTCCCATTTTTGGACATCATTGATCTTGAGTTAAGATGCCTGATAATACAGTACTTGGTGTATAAGAGATGCTAATGAATCTACATTTTGAAAGCTACCATAAAAATTCTGTTCCAAACACTTTTCGAGAATAAAGCACTTGGTAATGTTCCTGGGAGTTCTGGAATTGTACCTATAGCATTGCTTCTGTATACTTGGGTTTTAAGGATAACACTTGGGTCTAGGGGTAGTATTGCAGGTTGTTCCCTAGAAAATCATCTCTATAGGTCTCTCTCTTCAGTGGCTTCAATATTATTTCTTGCTCTTAGAATATAGTCCGACTCCTTTACCTTGGCCTTCAAGGCGAGTAAGACTCTAGCCTCACCTCCCACTGCTCCTCCAACCCCCAACTGGTTGGTCGTGAAGTTGCAGACACACAGAACATTAATAGGCACAGGGCTCTCTGCGTCCTGTTCCCACTTTCTGAAATGCTCTTTCCTTAGCTCCGTGTGTGTGTGTGTGTGTCTGCTCCTTATCATCTTGTAAGTGTCAGGTTAAGCAGCCCCTCCTCAGAGAGGCTTTCCCGGGCCACTCTATCTGAAGCAGCTCTCCTAAATATCTCCCTAGCTTCCTGCGGGTCCCTTGATCACATCATCCTGTTTATTTTCTTTGTAGCACTTATCACAATCAATACTTCTCACCAGACTATAAGCACTGTGCTAGCCCCACTCTATCTCCAGCGTCTAGTACAGCACCTGGCTCAGAGACGGCGCTTGAGAGTTGTCAAATTATTATTGAGTATTTGAACAAAGAATGAGGCTAATAATAAGCATTGTCCTCCTTTTTTCTTTTTTTATTCTTATGTATGGTATCGAGCACCATACAACATACTGGCTAGGAATAATATAACAAAATAATATATTTTTGAGAAATTCTAATGGTAAAGAAATAGTCCGTCCTTCCTTCCTTTCTTCCTTCTTTCCTTCCCTCCAACTTTCCTTCCTTCCTTCTTTCCTTCCTTCCTCTCTCTTCCTCCCCTCCCCTCCCCTTTTCTCATTTTCTCTCTTGATTTTGAAGTTATATATGACATCAGTTCTTAATATCTCAGCTTCCAGTTCTCTCACCTTAAAGCCTTTCCTCCAACTCTTCCTTAACCCTGTGAGTTGATATGTAGCATAAACCAGGAAAGAACTGATCTACAGTCACATGGTCCCTGAGAGATAGTCTGTCGTGAACACAATGGCAAACAAACCTAGCGTACAAAGCATTACATTAATATTTGGAAGCAGCATGTTAGAGGAAAAAAACCCAAAACATTGGAGTCAGGAGACTGGGGGCGGAGCACCTGGGTGGTTCAGATGGTTAAGTCTCTGCCTTCAGTTCAGGTCATGATCCCAGGGTCCTGGGATGACCCTCACATCCCTGCTCAGTGGGAAGCCTGCTTCTCCCTCTTCCACTCTCCCTGCTTGTGTTCCCTCTCTGGCTGTCTCTCTCTCTGTCAAATAAATAAATAATTTTTTAAATTGCTAAAAAAA
Source organism: Nasua narica (assembly GCA_028533885.1). NCBI lineage: Eukaryota > Metazoa > Chordata > Mammalia > Carnivora > Procyonidae > Nasua > Nasua narica. The sequence goes on along the minus strand of CM052797.1, from coordinate 89,032,352 downwards.
ATTAATTAAAAAAAAGAGTCAGAAGACTGGGATTCCAATCACTTTGCCTCCATGGAAACAATACAATGTCGATTCACTACTCTGTGCCCCAATTTCTTCATCTATAAAATTGTAATAATGTCCCCCTTCTTGTTTCACTTCGCAGGTAAGAAAGGATCCATCAAGATGATTATGTGAGAGCATGCACCAAAATATTATGTAAAAATACAAGGTTTTGAAAGAGAAGCACTCTTTTCTAGTTTGCTGAAAAGGGAAGAGGAGACAACAGTCCTATCTGGGGAGCAATGGGTATGGAGACCATATTTTCAAAATCCAAATCAGGACATATCTTTTGGCATATGATCTGACACATGGTCTGACCACATGACAGAATATTTGAAATCAAAATGTCCTGAAAAATCCAGGACATGTGGTTGCCATGGCAATGAGGAGCCATAGGGAGGCTGTGGGCAATGAAAAGACAGGGTCGAATTGGCAAGCATGGAAAACTATTTTGCCAGTGATGTGCAGGACAGTTTGGAACCAATCAATGTGGAAGACTGAAAAGGCAAGAAGTAAGAAATTTTACAACTCTGAGTGTGAGGTATAAGTAGCAATCCTTAAGCATCCTAATCCTGGGATCTTTCCCAGAGTGGGAAATTTCCCCCACTCTTTCCAGAAGATCCAGGGTCTGCTTTACATAAATGTGGAGCAGGAAACAGTGTTTGGGGTAAGTTTTTTGTTGGAGAAGACCTAGCCCTACGGTGTTTCCACATCTACTCTCAGTAACCCAAACACACCTCTACAATAAGAATAATCTCATGGTTGGCCAGTACTCTAGACCCAGGGAGACTCCCTACAAGTCCCCCAGTGGAGACCCCAGTCTGCCTCCACCTGGATGGGAAAGTCCAGGAACTCTTCAACCCTCAGAATTCTGCTCTTCAGGAACTGTGTTCCAATGCCACCTTTCTTCACCCAAAATCAAAGCAGTCCTCTCCTCTGTGCGATTGCTCAGGAATTATTGTTTATGATTTCCAGCACCATCGGAGAGCCCTGACAACACAACCCTAGTGTCATATGAATTTTAGGACCGGAAATCAGATGGTTTTACGGTCAGTCAGTCGAAAGGAAGGTGCAGATAGATCTCAAGAAGCTGTAATGACTGGACTCAGAAAAGGAGGGCTTGTAAAAAGATCAATCTCTTTTAGCATTCTGCACAGGTTCTTCTTAATAATTTTAATAATAGGTCTTACATTTCTATTTCTAAGGGGCGAGTGTTATTTAATGGGGCAGATTGCCCCCCAGTCCGCTCTCTTATTCCTTTCCAGTCCTGAAGGCTCCAAGACCTCTAAATTCCGTCCAGCGCCTATCACATGCTACTGAGCTGGCATGTTTGCAAATTGCATGCAGTGAGACCCTTCCATACCAACAGCCCCCTCTCAGATTCCCCAGCATCACAGCCAAACTAGTATTGCCTGCACATTTTCTTCATCTTTTCATTGAGTTCAGTGTGGCAGCGGCACATTCCTCTGCACAGGCTCCAGTCGGCATGGTAACTCGTTAGGGACTGCAAGCCGCCCTTTTCCAGACTCCTATTTCTTTCTAAGAGTGCTTTTTTTTTTCTTTTTTTTTTTTTAAGGAAAGGGGGGTGCGGGAGGGAATGGCGGTGGAGGAAGTCGTGAAAAGGGGGTGGAGAAAGAATTGATTGGGCTGGGCTGGGGGAGGGGGGATGGGCAGAAGAATGACTTAAACACACTTTTTAAAAGAGTTATCTGGTCCACCCATGGTGTTGGTGCTAAATTGCCTGGGCAGAAAAAAGTCCTAATTGGGGTGGGGAGGCAGTGACAAAGCAAAGCTTGTTCAAGCCTCGGAGTCGGCACTGTTGATAGTGCAGGTACCTCAGGGCGGTTGGGAGTGATTGCTGTGTTGACTTTGTCTAATTGCAGGGGAGGGGTTCTGTGAGCTGTGACGGGCAGTGTTACACCCAGTGGGGTGGTGGGCGAAAACTGGCATAACCACGCAGGGCTAAATAAACCGGCCGACAAAGCTCTTGGCATATTATTAAAAATCTGGCAAAATGTTCATCTCTTGACAAAAATGTAGAGAGACTAGTAATGCATAACTTTATCCCATGTTGGATTTTAAAATGGCTAATGCCAAGTTGTCTGTCAAAATTAATAGGGCATTGCTTCTTCTTATAGAACAAAAAGAAAAAAAATTCTCATACATTTTATTCATTTATTCATTGCTAAAAAAATCATGTATCTGCTAAAAATTTCATTTAGGAAAAAGGTTTGGAGGTGGTTAACCTTGATTTTAAAGCACTGGGAATTAAAAGCTACTTTTTCTCATGTTTGTTATAATAAAAATTACACCTTCATTCAAATGTATTGTATGCTTCGAGAAAAGATTTAAACTCTGCTCCCAAGCTTATATTAAGAGAGGCATTAAAACTCCAACTATTGATTACATCTTTATATAAGTTTGCGTTCGGGACCTTTTTTTAAACTCCTTTATATCAAGGAAAAAACGTTAAATGGTTAATTAACCGTTGAGTGGATTCTCTGCATCATCATAGGAATTAATCAATATATTGACTTTTTGACCCTTCTACTTTACTATTTCATGTGTTAATTTAACTGTTTCCCCTTCCTTCTTTGCTTTCCATTAAGCCTTTATGCATGCTCTTCTATACAAACTACTTTTTATTCTAAGTTTTATAAACGTAAGGCAACTTTCTGTTCTAGAATCTGAGTGCATTTTGTGGGTATTCAGACCTCCAAAAGATATAAATACTACCGTTCTTCGTCATAATGCTAATGGTGCCTGTGGATAGCTATTTCTTTTCTTATTTTCCTCAGGCTAAAGCTTTGTAATTAAATGGAAATGAAAAGAGATTCCCTGAATATTTTTTAAAAACATTTTATAATGTATTTTAATTCTTAGTTTACGTTATGGAACGATAAACTTTTTTCTTCCTAAGTTTAGAGTTTTTGTTAACTTTTTCCAGAACAAAAATTCCAAAATGGCATTTCCTTCAAAATCTCACCGTTACACTAATTCTGATTTTTTAAGGGCTCCAGTGAGATAGGAAAGTCAATGAAGTTGATGGGGACACTTTGTTCGTAAGCCCTAATAAATAATTTGGTTTGGTGATTTTTCCCTTTTAATTCTTAAGACACTTCTCTACAGTCGAGTGTATCAACTCTGTTTGAAAACTAAGACACTTGAAGCATAAACCCTGGTATGATTCCAGGTAAAAAGGGAAATGTTCAAATGCTCCTTAAGTGCTGAAGGAACAAACATGTAAATAAGAGATGGGCTGATTCCCCACTGTTCATGTTTGCTCACTGCGAACATTTGGTTCACTTGGCTTGGCTCATTATTTCAGCTGGGAAAGTCACTATATGAATTAATAGCAGATTTCCCAGCTGAAAATAAATGTTTACCAGTTTAGGGGGCTGGGGTTTTTTGGCAAAGACCTGGCTTTTTGTCTGACTGGCTCCTTTTTTGGCATGCACATCCCTGAGGTGTGTAATTAAAGTAAGGGAATTTGCACATAGTGCTTTAGGGCTCTAATGAATGGAAAACACAAGATATTTCAGCAATTTGGTAACTAATGTCAGAGTGTGCATTTCCTGTGTGAGGTATCACAATAATAGGGCTCTTTGATAATAAAGGCACTTGCAATCCCATGCAAAGAAAAAAAAAAGTGACAGCATTTGTTCTTAAGTTCCAATACAAAATACATTAAAAAGAGCAATTTACATTTTATAACAGATGGACTTTGAACTTGAACATATCCTCAGAATTAATGGCTATTAAATCAGCCCCACTTTTTGGTGAATATTGCAATTCCCTTCAGGACAGAATTCTTGGCTGTTGATATCCGGTTACATTACAAAACCGAATATACCTTATCGAACGGTTTTAATCACAACCATTCTCACCTTGCTGTTGAAATTTTTCAACAGCTCGAAATCTGGAAAAGTATTTTTAAACCTCAGGAACCTTGAGGGAAAGAGGGAAAGGAAAAAATTAACATTTATTGAGCACCTGTTATATGCCAGAGGCTTTTTACACAATAGCAAATTTAATATTTTTCAAAAATAACAATACAAAAAGGGCATTAGTATTCTTTTCTTTCTGTTGGAAAAAAAAAAGCCAAAAAAAAATTAGATAATTTGCCCTAGATCCTATAATCAGTGGTACCAGGATGTGAGAGAGGACAAAGCCCAGCATATAGAAAGACTCAGTACAATCTTTTTCATTATTGTCAGACTTCAAAACACAAGTTTTTCTAATATAGTTTATAGCATTTTTATTTCTTATATAAAATTATTCTAAAGAAGGATGAAAACCTTGCTTCCCACTCATCCCCAGTCCCTGATTGTTCTTGTGAATAAGGTTTATATCCATTTTGCAAAGAAAACCCAAAACTTCTTGTTCTGTCTTCTGTACAATAGTGTTGGAAGTAGTGAGCTTGTTTCCTGGGCCACAGGGAGGTCATCTCAATCTGAGGGCAAACTGTACTTTTTTTTTTAAGGTAACCTCTATGCCCAACATGAGGCTCGAATTTACAATCCCAAGATCAAGAGTCGCATGCTCTACTGACTCACCTCTAGTTTAAGCTGTCCCCTGAACTCTACTTTTCATATAGGACAAGGGCAGCCATGACTGTTGGGACAAGTATCCAACAGAAACATGAAAGAAGGGGATGGCTTCTCACAGCCAGAGGCCAGAATATGGCACCTATATCGTGGTAAAGTAGAAGAACACAGATTTCGCCTCCCTAGGCTTTGGTTCCTATATCTGTAATATGAAAGAATTGGTCTAGAGGATCTAAAAGATCCATTTCTGATTTAAAAGGCTCAACTACCAACTACTCTTAGCTGAACCAGGGGGGCCAGGGAACAAGAAGTTGACATAATCCACAAACATGAGAATTCCCAAAGGATGTTTCAGGTAACTGCCTATCTTGTGGTCATTACACAAGGACATTTGTGAGTATTCTTAGACCTCTTAGACCCTTAATAAAATGATTATCAAGCTTCTACCACATATTTCCCAGAAAGACATATCTTGATATCATCCATAAACTAAATTCTAAAATAAAACATTATATTTAAAAGGCTTTTCCTCCTGCCTTTTCTTCTCCTGATTTTTCACCTTGGCCTTTCTGTGGCCTTCCTCTTATTCTCCAAAAAACATCTGAAGAATCACTGACAGACACACATCCGGCATGGGGCACTATCCTGATTCCTGCTAAAGAAGAAAAATGCCGTGTGTGTGTGTGTGTGTGTGTGTGTGTGTGTGTATGTTGCTTAGAGTCTAAGCACTTCCTCCTACAATCCTAGGAATATAAGAGCTCAAGAGCTCAAGAGACTGGAGACTCTGACTAGTGTTACCCCACACTAGTCATTTTCCCCTTTGCTAAGGAAGCAACACTCCCCCTCTCCTCTCTCTGAAGCTTGCTGCTTCCCATCAATAACTGGTCCAACAGAGTAGCTCCATCCCCACAAACTAAACTAAACTAAACTAAAGATGTTATTATTACCTCCATCAACATTTATTTTGTTTTAATATTTTTTTTAAGATTTTCTTTGTTTATTTGACAGAGAGAGGGCACAGCAAGTGGAGTAGCCGGGAGAGGGAGAGGGAAAAGCAGGCTCCCTGCTCAGCAGGGAGGGCCTCAATCCCAGGAACCTGAGGTCATGACCTGAGCTGAAGGAAGCCGCTTAACTGACTGAGCCACCCAGGTGCCCCTACCTCCAACAACGCTCAAAGAAATGTGAACATCAAAAATTTGAGAACGATAGTGGGTTAAAGCCTCTGCCTTCGGCTCAGATCATAATCTCAGGGTCCTGGGATGGAGCCCTGCATCAGGCTTTCTGCTCAGAGGGAAGCCTGCTTCCCCCTCTCTCTCTGCCTGCCTCACTGCCTACTTGTGATCTCTCTCTCTCTGTCAAATAAATCAATAAAAAATCTTTAAAAAAAAACCAGAAAAACATTTGAGAGCTCTATCAGGATAAAGGTCAGAAATGCCATTGGGAGTGGATATTTTTTTGCTCCAGTGGGACAATCTATTGATCTTCCCTCTCACCTTGTCACTGTTCTCATCCTCTGTGTCCTCACTTTCCTCCTCCTCCTCCTGCCTAGATTCCATGATCCATTAGCATTTTTAGTCTCTTGCAAGCACCCTCCAGTTCCTTGCTCCTCTCTGACTGAATGTATTGGTAAATTCTCACAACTCATTAAACCCAACTTTCTGCTTTTTCCACGTTAGCAATCTCGGAACTGACCATGCTGGAGAAAAACCACCAGCGATGCTGGCTAATCTCATTCTAAATTCCTGGTCATAACAACCTCCCACGTCACAGTCACGCGGCACAACTATAGCATTTGTTGTCCTACACCATTCTCTCCTCTGCTGTCCCCAGTACTCTTTCATCCCTTTCCCTTTCTCCTCCGTCCTCCACAGTCTGCTCTCTCATCGTCATCCATTTACTTCCCATTTCCTCTGCACCTCTTAACAAGAAAACTCTTTAAAGAAATAGATACTTACTGGTAATTTCTCTCCCTCCATTTCTCTGGAACCCAATTCAATCACCACCCCATTGCAAATATCAAAACCGCTCCTGTTAAGATCACTAAGGACCTCTACATTGGCAAATCCATCAATTCTCAGTCCTCATTTAAACATTTATGTAACCGATCATTTTCTCCCCACTGAAATGCAGCTTGCTTTTCAGAGTACTTCTTTTTTTTTTTTTTTAAGATTTATTTATTTATTTATTTAACAGAGAGAGAACACAAGCAGGCAGAGAGGCAGGCAGAGACAGAGAGGAGCAGGCTCACCGGCTCACCGGCTCACCGCAGAGCAAGGAGCCCGATGCGGGACTCCATCCCAAGACGCCGGGATCATGACCTGAGCCAAAGGCAGCTGCTTAACCAACTGAGCCACCCAGGCGTCCCCAGAGTACTTCTTCCTCCGACTTCCCTGCTAGTGCCTCTTCATCCCTCTGCTTCTAAGAGTTGGAGTGCTCCCAGGGCTTAGGGTTTTGACCCTTCTGTTCTTGAACGACCTTCAATTCCCAGAGGATTTCGTCACACAGCTTTACGTGCCGTCTCTACACTGTTGTCTAGATGTGTATATCCAGCCCGAATGACTCTTACTCTGCGCCCCTATTGTGAAAACAAGATCCAGGTCCCATCTTGCTCCCTTGTTATGTTAAGTGGGTTTCCCTCTTATTTCCGTGTCTAACATCACAATCCCTTAAGTCCTGAGACCCCTGCACTGTTCTTGTTAGTTTCTAGCAAAGGCCTCCGAATATACCTTCCTTTTTAAAAAGATTTTATTTATTTATTTTTCAGAGAGAGAGAGAGAGCACAAGCAGGGGGATCAGCAGGCAGAGGGAGAAGCAGACTCTCCACTGAGCAGGGAGCCCTGTGTGGGACTCGATCCCAGGACCCTGGGATCATGACCTGAGCCGAAAGCAGATACTTGACCGATTGAACTACCCAGGTGCCCCTGAACACGCCTTCGACAGATCTTCCTAATACTGCCTACCTGCCTAGGTTTCTGAACGCCTTGTAAGTAGGAGGACGAGGAGGAGGAGGTAGGAGGAAAAGAAGGCCCTGTAGCTGTTGTACACAGCCCCAGTGATGTTGACTCTTGTGGGTTAACAACTATTACCCTTGAGGAAAAGGCAGCAGGCTTCCTCCTGAGCAGCCATAGAGGCAAAGTCATTACTTTGGTGACTTCACCACAGTCTATTCAAAGTCTGATCTTTAACATTGCAAATCAGAAACTTCATCTTTTTAGAAAGTAAATCAATCATTCCAAGGCAGACTGCTTCATCTATCTCATGAGTCAGACATATCAAACCAGGGTACCATTTTATTAATTTATACTAAGAAATAACTGTTGGGCGCCAGGGTGGCTCAGTCGGTAAAGTGTCTGACTCTTAACTGCGGCTCAGTTTGTGATCTCAGATCTTGAGGTGGAGCCCTGCATCGGGCTCTGCACTCAGCAGGGAGTCTGTTGGAGATTCTCTCCCTCTCCCTCGCCCCTCTCCTCCCAAGCCCTCTCTCCCTCTCTCAAATAAATAAATAAATCTAAAAAAAAATCACTATTGCAAAATACTCAGAACCACACACACAATATATTCTGTGGCTACCATCAAGAATTTTAGAAATCCAGGTCATGCTTAAAAGTTAGTATATTTAAAAAAAAGTGAGTGTATTAATTCATAGTAAGAAATGGCTATCTTTAAAATCTTTTTTTAAGAATTTATTTATTTGTTTGTTTGTTTGTCAGAGAGAGAGAGAGAGAGAGAGTACAAGCAAGGGGAGCAGTAGGCAAAGGGAGAAGCAGGCTCACTGCTGAGCAGGGAGCCCAACATGGAACTCGATCCCAGGACCCTGGGATCATGACCTGAGCCGAAGGCAGACGCTCAACCAACTGAGCCACACAGGCATCCCTATCCTTAAAATCTTAAAAAAGTGGGGGGTAGGGGATGTGCCTGGGTGGCTCAGTCAGTTAAGCTTCTGCCTTCAGCTCAGTTCATCATCTCAGGGTCCTGGGATCGAGCCCTACATGGGGCTCCCTGCTCACTGGGGAGCCTTCTTCTCCCTCTCCTTCTGCTCCTCCCCCCTACAGGTGTGCTCTCTCTCTCTCTCTGGGTCAAATAAATAAATAAAATCTTTAAAAAAAATAAAAAAGAAATGGCTATCTTGGTGAGCAAAATTCTTTAAGTTCATATGATCTATGAATTCCCTCTTTCTCTGCAGACTTACACCAAAGCAAAATTGTAATCAGATTTTTAAAAAACAGTAGCTAATCACATTTCAGCCACAGTGATTTTTTTCAAAGCACACATTCAACCAGGTCATTCCTCTAATACTGGGCATTGTTTGCAGAAGGCGACAAAATCCTCACCCTACTGGCCTTACCCGGTCTGGCCGCTTAGTCTCTGCCTTCAGTGTAGGAAGTGGTTAAGAACATAGGTTCTGCAACCCACACTTCCATGATTCAAATCCCCTTCCTCTACTTCCAAGCTCAGGCAGTTTACTTATTTACTGTGCCATGGTTTCTTCCTTAGGAAAACAGGAATAAAGATAGTGGTTACTTCATAAGATTGTGATGAAATTAGGAGAGTCAACTGCTTTCCAACACCGTCAGGCTCCTACTAAGTGCTCAGGAAATATTATCTATTACCTAAAACCACTCTGAGTCCAGCCACACGGGCCCCCCTTCCAGCTCTCCAGCCTGCTGCAAGCCATGATGATCCCATCCTGGGCCCCTGAGCCAGCCCAGTTTGCAGTACCCTCCTTGGACCTCCTGCCACGTCCTCAGCCTCTTCAGTCTAGGGTTACTTCCTCCTCAGACCGAGGTGCCCCAGCCCACAGGTCCCTCTGTTATGTTAATAGTCCCTCCTCCAGGAAGTGCCTGGCTCAGGTCAGTCTCCCTTCTTGAAGGGTAGTCTCCATACTTGGCACTTTCTCCCAAAGTCGGACTCCAGTCTGGCACATTATAAGCACCCCATTCCGATCTGTTTGAGAAAATGTTCAGTTGTTGCTTACCCTGGTCCGAAAAAAAACTTCGGCCAGGCCTGGTGTTCCGGGGGCAAAACCTGGACCATCCCCTCTAACTTTGCCTCAGGAACTCTCCCAACCACCTTTCCAGGGCTGACCAACCCCCTTTGATTAACACATTCTTTCTTTGCATGTGTAAATGCATTTGCCTAGGTTTCTTAAGACTCTTCTGGGGTGTAAGAAAATTTTGCATATCTATGCTCTATTTTAGTCGTTGTTTTTAAAATTTTGCTCTCAGTGGGTATCTTATTTCTCTCATTTCCAAGTTCTGGCCAGGGTGGGGTGCATGAGAGTTGTCTCTTTATATTTCTCTACTATTGACAACACACCTGGAGCAGGATTCTATCTACCCGCGGAGACGCCCTGGTGTCTTGTATTAGGTGAGTGTGTGCTCTCACCTTCCCACGTGAGCACTCAACTTCCCACACTCAACTCCTCCTACAGCCTAAGCTCCGTCTACACCAGCTCCTTGGGCTCTCCCAGTCTACTCACTCACTTTCCTGGGAGGGTCCTAAGATAGAGCCCAGTGGATACACTCTATGGGGGAGGAGACACTAGGTAACTACACAACTCCACTTAATTAATGGAAGTGGGCGTCAAGTATGTTTTTCGATAAATGGAATATGGCACTGCTCTGGGGATTAATTGTTGCCTTAAATGGAAATAGTAAAATTGCCCCAAGGACGAGAGTAATAAACACAGAAAGTTGCCGTGACCACTACGTATTTGGACCGAACGATGGGACAAATGCAAATCCTCAAGTCAGTACTAGGCGAAAGTGACTGCAGTTGTGAAGATTCCATCCAATTCTTACAAAGCCTCTGTCGAAAGGACTCAATTCTATGTTAGCAAAAATAATTGGGGCCACAACACATCTCGAAACCCCAGAAATCTGAAGAGCATTGCTCTGGGGTTCCGATGTGGAGATCTGGCTTAGGCCAGAGATGCGTGTAGAATCGCTACAAGAAAAGGGCTGGTCCAATCCAATGCAGAATTGAGCAGAAGGTAAGAAAGAACACAAAACTCAGGTTGAAGAAAGCCTCTCCCTGGGGTATTTCTCGTCCTTTATTTCTACCCCAGACCCAAGACTTGTGGTTAATTCAGATAAGCACTTGACCTTTGTGGGTGCTTATCCAAAGTCAACCTTCCCGTGTCTGAGGGTCACCTGTAACTCATTAATCCCAGTCCGTTATTGTTTTGCAGGGATGTCTGTTCCATTTAAGATATAAAACTCCTATACAGATAACATGGTAGGTTAATGCACTCACCTTTCATTCCCTGATTGCTGGGTTCACACCAAACTCAATTCTGTTATGAGTAAGGATTACGTTTTGATATGTTCCCTGTCCCCAGGAGCCATTTGTCCACAGGTCTTCAAATCCTAAAAGGATGTTGCAGGCATCAGCATACTCTTTGGGGGCCCTATACAGGAGAAGCCAGGAAATAAAATGGCCCAGAGGTTACTGGGTCAGGACTGGAGGGGAAAGAACTATTTAGGGAATCTTGCTGAGTGCATGCTTCTTAGGGTGCTATCGGTCCTCTGCTGCTTTGGACTCTTAAGATGAAAACAAGGCCATTATCACTTTTCAAAAAAATAATGAATTGCTTTATATAGAATCTAGTACTGTTAGGCTGTACTTTCTTCCCTACAGCAAGCAAGGTGCTAGCAGGCAATCAGGGAAAAAGACGCAAACTCTGCAGTTTTTTGAACATCATATTTTTCAGGGACTCTCTTGTTTATGATCTAGCTTCATTCCCTCTTTCATTAGAAAATGCAAATCGATGTCATCACCTGTGGCCCAAATGGAGCTGTAAGTCTAGAGGAAAATGACAACCAAGGGTGCAACTCTCCTGAGGGGAGTGTAACACGGTGGATCGCACACCAGCTCGGGAGTCAGACTGCCAAGGACAGAATCCCAGGCCTACTGCTTCTCCCAGCCTCAACACAGAGCTGTAAAATGGAAATAATTAGAGCACCTACTGCCGAGAGTTACTGTGGGGATCAAACGAGATAATGGCACGTGCGTGCAGCACTTAGAACAGTGTCTGGCATACATCAGGGGCTCAGCAAGTGTTAGCTGTCATTAGTACTTACTTTCTCCGATTCACGCTGTAAAAACGAATGGGAGGGAGACCTGGATGGCTCAGTCCGTTAGTCCCTTCGACTCAGGTCATGATCCCAGGATCCCGGGATTGAGTCCCACAGCCATTGGGTTCCCTGCTAAGTGGGGAGCCTGCTTCTTCCTCTCCCTCTGCCCCTCCCCCCGCTTCTGCTTTCTCTCGTTCTCAAAAATAAATAAAATTTTAAAAAGAAAGAGAAAAAGCTAAAGGGATTTCTTTCTTCTTCTTTTTTAAAATTTATTTTTATTTTTTAAAGATATTATTTATTTACTAGAGAGAGAGAGAGAGCGAGCATGAGAGAGAGAGAGCATGAGAGGGGTGAAAGTCAGAGGGAGAGGCAGACTCCCCGTGGAGCTGGGAGCCCGGCATGGGTCTCGATCCTGGAACTCCAGGATCATGACCTGAGCTGAAGGCAGTTGCTTAACCAACTGAGCCACCCAGGTGCCTCTTCTTTTATTTTTTAATCAATGGCTTCCTCTCCGACCACCTGACAGGTGACAGAACCCCAAACAAATGTTTCCCGTTCTTTCTACTTTGCATAGCCACACACTCTTCCCTTCACCCCCACTTCCGCCATGTCTCTTGGTTTCCAACCAGTTAAACTGTGAGGGAGGGGCCAAGGAGTGAGGATGGTGCCGCCCAAACTGCCTCAATTAATTTCAGCCGGCTCCTGCAGCCAGCACCCCAGCTACCCCTGGTGCTAACAACGAAGGCACTGCACAAAGCCTTCCACTTTAAAACAGGAAAAGGAAAAATGTACTGTCGGTACATATTACTGGCCAATGCAAATGCTTTCAGGAGCCCTTCGCTGCTTTTTTTCACATTCCAGTCTCAGAACCATTTCAAGAAGGCCTGCTGTTCTAGCACTCTAAGGACATGCGGGAGGATCCTCGGAGACGGCTGAGAAACAGAGTTTCTATTTATGTGGAGCAAGGCAAGCCTAGATCTTTGACAAACAATGAGCAGGATATCTTAATTACAGCATTCTGAAGTCATGTCAGGTGGAGTGTTTAGTGTTTGCCTGCCCTCCCCCCACCCTTTTTCTTAATACAATTTGGGAAGGACAGTGACACATGCAGGTCAGTCCCTTATTTCAGGATCTGTAGTTATCGTCTCATGGAAAGGGCTGGGAGAAAGTACCCCTGCACCTAAATATCAGGCTAAAGCCCTACACCAGGAGTGGTCTAGAATTTCTAGAAAGAACAGGTGCAAGGATGGCACTCCTTTGGAAAGAGAGCTGGAGGACTTCCTTTGGAGCTCTGTTTACCTGTTGACCAGGCTATTGTTTGGAAGCCACGTTCACTGGAAGTGAATTTGTAGGGCTGATGGAGATTTGGAAGGGCTGGAGTCCCCCCCAAACACCCCTCCACTTTGTTTGGTACAACTGTGGCTCCCAACTCTCATTCCCCTGCTTTTAGGAGATTTTACTACATGTTCTAAGGCAATGTCTTCAACTGAGATAATATATTAGAATAAAGTTGTTAAAAATGAGGGTTTTTATCTGCCCAATGTGTGGTTTGATCCCAGGACGCTGGGATCATGACCGTGGCTGAAGGCCGAGGCTTAACCAACTGAGCCACCCAGGCGCCTCCCACCCCATTCATTTATTTAAATTTGTTTGTAGCTGCTTTCTGGAAGAGTTGAGTAGTTACAACAGAAGTTGCATGGCCCACAAAGCCCCAAATATTTACTATGTGACATTTTCCAGAAAAAGTTTGCAGATCCTTCCCCATGGTAACTTTCCTGTTGTTTTCAGTGGAAGGTGGATATGTATCATTTAAACTGATTTCCTTCATTTTTAAGTTTCAAGCTATAGAAACACATCTACAGGCCTAGGGATTTTCTCCAACAGCTTGATTTTAAGCATGAAGAATATTTGAATAACTGATAAAGAATGTGAAAAGTAGGGATGCCTGGGTGGCTCAGTTGGTTAAGCAGCTGCCTTCGGCTCAGGTCATGATCCCGGGGTCCTGGGATCGAGTCCCACATCGGGCTCCTTGCTCAGCTCCTTGCTCAGCTTCTCCCTCTGCCTCTGCCTGCCACTCTGCCTGCTTGTGTGCTCTCTCTCTCTCTCTGACAAATAAATAAAATCTTTAAAAAAAAAAAAAAAAGGAAAGAATTAGCCTTTAAAAAAAAAAAAGAACGTGAAAAGTAACAGCAGCTCAACGACACTGTTATTATTTCTTTAAGCAATAGTACATAGATCCTGGTGACTGCATCTTAAGCCACACATTCAGCATCACTTCCTGTGGCACTGGTGAGAGCAAACCCTGTTGTCAAATACAATCTTCACCACGTCGCCCGTGCTGTCTCCTCAGGAACATCCCCACAGCCCTTACACTAGTTCACTTCCTTCATGATTCTAGACCAAACTTTAGCATTACTGTCCTGACTGGTTTTCCTGCATCCAGTCTATTCTCCGATCCATCCCTGTCACCTGAGGGAACTTGCATACAAAAAAAAAAAAAGGGATATAGCTAATATTCCAATACCTAATTACATAGCTGCATGTCCCATCAAAAAAAAAAAAAAAAAAAAATCAGGCCATCCATTGCTTACAGAATAAAATCCAACCTTCTTAGGCTGACATTCATGATTCTTCATGGTACGTTCTTACCGGATACTCTACCCAAACGGAACAATTCTCTCTTCCCAACACATCTCTGGTAGATCTGTTCTCCGCTCCAGCCTCTGGGCCTCTGCTCATACCATGATCTCTTGTCTTCAAACCTAACCCCTCTCTCCATTTCTACATATTTAAATATTGTTTATTTTTTTAAGGCCTAAAGTCTAATGTCAACTCTTTCACAAAAACTTCTCTGTCATAACCCAAGTTCAGTAAGTACTTGAACACCTATAGGTTTCTTCTTGCCTGGCACCATTCATCCACCATTCTTCCAGGAGGAATGCCCTGGTTTACCTTGGGGATGCATGCAGTCTTGAGGGGACTATAACTGAAAATGCCCCATCCTTTGTGGTGAGGGGATGGAGGTGTGACATTCACTAGGCCAGTCAGGAGCCACACCCTCGGCCTCCTCCTGCTCTCCTTCTAGCTCTAGCTCTCTGCCTTTTGATTCTTGAGTGATCCAAGCATGGAAAATGGCTGGAGCTCACTCATGCCCTGAAGAATCCATCCATTATTTCTGCTCACAGAAGCCTGTACCTGCTCTGCTCCAGTCCCTGCCAGTGTTGGTTTCTTTAACCTATCTTTTGATTTTATGGAGAACTTCGTATCAAACAAGCAAACTCTTGTAAAATCACTCACTTCTAGTTTCTGTTATTTTTAACCACAAAGACACTGATAGAAATGGTGGTCCATCCTCCTTCTAAACCATTATAATATTTTACCTATATACTTCTTAAGGCTCCTAACATTTGCTATCTTGCATAATGAAAATATGCATTTATTCACATGAATAAATAAAATCTTATTTCATGCATGCTTTATTTAAAATTAATTTAAAAATCCATTTTAGGGGCACCTGGGTGGCTCAGTTGCTAAGCGTCTGCCTTTGGCTCTGGTCATGGCCCCAGGGTCCTGGGATGGAGCCCTTCATCGGGCTCCCTCCTGTGCGGGTGGATGAAGCAGCCAACCTTAAAAGCCTGGAAGCCATCTGCAACCTCTGTGGTCCCCAGCATACTGCCTTACATAAGTCACTGCCTGAGACACTTGTTGCATCTATCAGTGGCCCCGTCTGGCTGGCATCATTCTTCTTCTGCCTGCTTTCTGATGAGAATTCAAGGCGCACGTTTTTCACTTGGAATTTACATAGCTTGTTACTCTTTTTCAATAAATCATCATCAGATGTCCACCACTGGTCACTGTTTCAAGTGTCGGGAATACATCAATGATCAGGCAGGATTCCTGGCACTATGGAGCTTAGCTTCTAGTGAGATGCAGGTCTACTCACAGATGAAATCGCCATACAGTCATTTACCTCCTGGCTTAGTATAAGTGTAGAACCAAAAATGTTCTTCTTTCTCTTGTGTCACTTTGTGTTTCTGCCTCTTCTTTAATTTTGCCTCCAGCTTTAATTTGGTTTCACTTTCAAAACCTACCAGGAGCCCAGGGCTTTCTCACCTTGAGACTATTGTTTCGATTTTTTCTATTTATGCCTATGTCTTCTGATGTTTGAACCACCCTTCAAAAATATTAGCACATTGTTGTTGAAACTTCTGTGCAAAGTTCCTAAAGCTTAGAAATATTAGTCACATACAGCTAATACCTGTGAGTCATAGAGCCATAGAACCTCAATAATATAAAATTAGAAGAGAAAACTTCTGTTGAACCAGCATTTAATGAAATTCTGTCTTTTTAACCCAGAAATCAGGCACCTCTGATGTAGCACTAGTATCCAGTAGAAACTAAAGTCCTAGAGTGAAATTAAGCCACAATATATTTTTCTATTTCTGATGGACCTAAATTCTTAGCTTACTCATGGAAAGGAAAGAGAATGGAAACAGAAGAATCTGATTTAAAATACCCTGTACACAATAGCCAGAAAAATGTACATAAGTGCCTACTCACAACATCTTGCCCACAATTCCAAGAGTGTCACTATTACTTGAAGGCTACCTGCGGACTCTTAAAAATCCTCAGACCCCAGATTAAAGAACCCTGGATTTGTATTTTCTTGAAGACTTTAAAGTCAATTTCATTTCTCAATGACATGTTTAATGATAACACTCAACAAGTTATATCTAAATAGAAAGCATTGGGACGCCTGGGTGGCTTGGTTGGTTGAAGCCTCTGCCTTCAGCTCAGGTCATGATCTCAGGGTCCTGGGATCGAGCCCCACATCAAGCTCTCTGCTCAGCAGGGAGCCTGCTTCCCCCCCTCTCTCTCTCTGTCTGCCTCTCTGCCTACTTGTGATCTCTCTCTCTGTCAAATAAATAAATAAAAATCTTTTAAAAAATAAAAATAAAATAAATAAATAAAATAAGTAGAAAGCACGACTTCCCCCAAAAGGGGGAAAATAGCAAGGAGATGTTATTAACAATCAAAGAAATAGAAATTAAAACAATTTTACTGTTTTGCACACTTTAGGCAGCGAAACATGTTTCAACTTGAATCGAACATTCAAGTTGATAAGGTTGCAGCCTCACTGAGTTCTGCACTCCTTTCTGTAAATGCTGTAAATACCTAGCAAAACAGGCAATGATTTATTTCCTCTGGTTCAATGTTTTCACTTCTAGGAATTTATCCTAAGAAATTACTTCAGCCAAATCATTGTCAACATGCATATATAACATATTATACGTATAAAAGAAAAAATATGTCTGCCTTTAAGGGGTCTTTTAAAAAAATTATTTATTTATTTATTTGAGAGAGAGAGAGCATGAGTGGGGGGAGGGTCAGAGAGAGGGAAATAGAGAATCTTAAGCAGGCTCCACACCCAGCATGGAGCCAAGGGAGGCTCCATCTCACCACCCTGAGATCATGACCTGAGCCAAAACCAAGAGTCCAACGTTTATAAACTGAGCCACCCAGGCTCCCTTAGGTATAAGTCTTAATAAATGAAATTGCAATATAGTTATTTTGAAGGCTATGTAGAACCACAGAAAAATATTTATTAATGACAAGTTATTTCATCTTCTTTTTGAAGGTTTATTTATTTATTTTAGAGGGGGAAAGGCAGAGGGAGAGGGAGAGAAAATCCCAAGCCAACTCTGCAGAGCACGGAGCCCAACATGGGGCTCGATCCCACAACCCTGAGATCATGACCTGAGCTGAAACCAAGAGCTGAACACTTAACTGACTGAGCCACACAGGTGCCCCAAGTTATTTCATCTTGCTGCATTGCTCTGTCTTTACTTTTTTGTAAAATATTGGAATATAAATATCTACCCAAATAAATAATAAACTTCCAAGTCTCGGTAGCAAAATAGGAAATATCACCACTATCCTATTGCTACATTATAGAAATACGTACACATTTGGAAGGTAATATACACATATTCAATTCAGCAAATATTAATAGAAGGCCTAGTAGGCATGACACACTCTGCTAGACTGGGAAGGCGCTAAACAGTGGTAGAGGCTGTTGGCTATTCACCAAAATCTGTCTCTCCCTTTTTTTCTTAAGCACAGGGCTAGATTTCTCTTTACAGTTAGGCAGCCGTGTCACTGAGTGCCAGCCAATGGAATGTGTGCCACTTCCAGGCCAAGCTCATACTGCCCTTCTGCTCTCACTCCTCCGTAGAAGGGGGAGTTTCCCTTCTTATAGAAGCCACAGTTTGAGGATAGCAGAGGCTCCTTGAACCTGGTACCCTGCATGAGGGCGTAGAGGAGAGCCACTGACCAATCTGTTCACCCTCCTAGGACTGTGACACGAGAAAAATAAACTTCCATTGTGTTGAGGCAATACTTGTTTGAGTCTTTTCATCCCTGCAGGCTTGCTTATCCTAGATGTGAGTTTTGAAATAATTACTTAAACTTTTTACTTGACCTTATATACTATTAATTACAAAGGTTGAAATCCTATGATCAAACCAACCCTTCCTTTCTTTCTTTCTTTGCTAAAATATCTAGGGCTTACCCAATAATAAACAGACTGTCTTTGCTTCTTACTGATAAAGGTGATTGAGAAGTAACAAAAAAATCTAGTTAATTTTATTGTGTATTAATTGTAATTTCTTGAAGTTCAGAAGATATTTTTTTAATGTTTAAGTCACTCCAAATTATACTTCTTAACTGAGATTCCATGTTTTATTCTTCAGCCCAAAGTGCTTTTTTCATCTCTGTATAAACCTTCAAAAGAAAAACAATGTCTTTCCACAAATTGTAATACTATAGTGGTGTCAACTGTGTTCCAAATGTTTGCATTTATTTATTTATTTATTTATTTATTTATTTATTGAAGATTATTTATTTATTCGAGAGAGAGATCACAAGTAGGCAGAGAGGCAGGCAGAGAGAGGGGGAAGCAGGCTCCCTGCTGAGCAGAGAGCCCGATGTGGGGCTCGATCCCAGGACCCTGAGATCATGACCTGAGCCAAAGGCAGAGGCTTTAACCCACTGAGCCATCACCCCTATTTATTTATTTTTAAAGTTTATTTATTTAAGTAATCTCTACAGCCAACGTGGGGCTCAAACTCATGACCCTGAGATCAAGAGTCACATGCTCTTCCAAGTAAGCCAGCCATATGCCCCAAAACATTTGCTTTTATTATTTATTTATTTATTTATTTATTTTGGGGAGAGAGGGTGGAGGGGTGGTGTGGGGGAGGGGCAGAAGGAGAGGGAGAGAGAAACCTTAGCAGACTCCACACTCAAGAGCAGAGCCCAATGCGGAGCTCCATCTCACGACCCTGAGATCAGACCTGAGGGAAAAACCGAGAGTTGGTTTTATTTTTATATAGCATCTACAGTAATCATTATGGGGAGAAAATTAAATGTGCTAATTTAATTTCATAATCTGAAGTAAAAAAAAACTTCCTTAGAATATTACATAAACAATTGGAAACTGAATGCTGCCCGAGAAAGCTGCATATTGCTATCTAGGTATATTTAGCAGTGGGGTGGAAATCTTTAAAAGAAGAAAAGAATTTCATAAACTGGATCAAATACTCAGCTCAGAGCAGCATGTGCATAATTTCATTCCTAGCACATGTTTAAAACATTGTTCCGTCCATGTATTTCAGACTTCCTTCACCTCGCTGTCTCATATTTCAGTCTTAGTGTGTATGGTTAAGGTTTTCATCATAAGTTACCTTTTGTTCAAGTGAAAAGAATTTGTCCCATCTCAGCTACGAGATTCTGAAAACCAACCCCTCACCGTAAACTCGGTCTTCAGGTCAGCAAGGTGCCATCAGCCCTAACAATCATTTTCTATTTCTTTCTCAATATAAACACAAAGATGTGGTGCACAGGGCATCTCACCCACCATTGGGTTGGAGTATGGATTCCCCGATCTGTCAGACAGCCAGAAGCCTCGGAGCTCCTGTCTCATCCCCACAGAGGCAGGAATTGTGAAACGGAAAGTCAACCAGATGAGAAATCCGGTTGTGTAAACGTAATTCACTCTGCAAGGAGGCCTGCCTGCTTTAAGTTACAATGTTCACACATCCATCATCATCTGACAATATTAATCTTCCTGACTTTTAGTTTCTATAAGCCATAAAATCAGTTTGAACTCAGATCTCTATTTGTGTCCAAGGGCAAATAAAAAGTACAATGTTTAAAAGGCAGTAAATAGTAAGTTACCCTCAGGTATCATAATTAATAAACCAGTGGGGTTAAAACTACCCTCGGGGGGGGGGGGGTAAAAAAGCCGCACTCTTGTTGAGTACATGAGGCACGGGGGGAGGGCTCCCACCCCAACGCTTCTCTAAAATATGCCACTCAGGTCACAAATTCAAGTAATAACCTATTCCACACAGGTAGATAATTTTTCTCACGGCTGTACTTCTCATTTGGTGTTTATGGGAAGCACTTCAGAATGACTTAGTATGATTTTAATGGCAGTGGTTAAAGAAGTTAGAGCTCTCAAAGAAAGGAACAAAGGTAAAAATGCGAGTGGTATTGAGGCCAACCACAGGTGTACACACCTGGGCCCTGGCCGGAGACAGAGGCTCTGCATCTTCATATGTCGCCCTCATGTGTTGCCTTTCAGACGTGATGCACGACATGATTTTCCCCATTTACATTCAGAGCTATTTAAACGACTGCACATCTGGAACTCGCAAGTAATTAAAGTGAGGAAAAGTTAAAATGCATTTACAAGAAGTACTCACTACAAATCGGAAGGAGTACTTAAGGTGCTGTAATGGGAACTACATTCCCCCAGAGGATTCCCCCGACACACACACACACACACACACACACACACACACACAATGGACGCCACCGCCCTGAGCAACCTCACTGTAAAAATACTTGCTTCAAGTATGCATTCATTTCTTAAATTGCCCCAGCATTTATTCAGTAAATATTGACTGTCCTGCAGCTCTGTGCCAGGCTCTGTTCTAGGCGCTGGGATTTTTCCAGTAAATAAGAGAGGACAAGTCTCTGCCTTCACAGTGGGCCACACTCTGATTAGATTTTGGACATCAGCATAAATGCCTAGCTTACACATTGTTTCAAAATGTCATAAAAATGTATAACAGTTCTTCTTTATCATTAGTTATCTCATTCATTTGGTCAACAAATATGTAGTGAGCACCTATTGCGAATTTATGAGGGTATATTTTGGAAGAGTATAAGTCAGTTAGTTCTTGTCTAAACTAGGCGAGGTTTGGTCTGAGCTAAACTCTCAGTTGGAAGCATGAATGAAGCATGCCCCATCGTTGTTGTTTTTTTATTATTAGGAGTCCCTTTATGGATGCCCCAGTCATACCAGACTCCACCCCTCTCCACTGCCAAGCCTTTTTCTGAAGTTTATGAACACCTCGATCTGAGGGGTAAAAAAATTATTTAAGTCTGATAATAAGACAAGCTGTCAATCTCTTCAGAAAGTTTCAGTTTTGGGGATGCCTGGGTGGCTCAGTCATTAAGCGTCTGCCTTCAGCTCAGGTCATGATCCCATCCATGGCCCTAGGATCGAGCCCTGTGTGCGAGAAGATTGCTTCTCCCCCTCACACTCTCCCTGCTTGTGTTCCCTCTCTGGATTTCTCTTTCTCTGTCAAATAAATAAAATGAAAGAAAGAAAAGGAAGGAAGGAAGGAAGGAAGGAAGGAAGGAAGGAAGGAAGGAAGGAAGGAAGGAAGGAAGAAGGGAAGGAAGGGAGGAAGGACAGAAGGAAGGAAGGAAGGGAGGAAGGAAGGAAGGACAGAAGGAAGGAAGGAAGGAAGAGAGGGAGGAAGGACAGAAGGAAGGAAGGAAGGGAGGAAGGACAGAAAGAAGGAAGGAAGTTCCAGTTTTTTCATCAGCTTATCTACTCTTTGTTCTACTGAATATCCAAGGTGCCGCAAGACATATGCCTACAGCACGTGGGTGAGAAAAGAAGTGTATTTGCTCCATGAAGCAGAGATGAGAAGATAAGTGTCCACAGATAACCTCAAGAACAGGTTAGAGAAGACTTTCTGAGCCCTGACCTTTCTAATGGGCAAAGACTGGCACCTCATTGGAGTGAACTCAGAAAGATGCACGTAGTCTTCTTTCCTCAGTGGTCTTCCTTAATAAACACTTAGGTTGTGTTCTTCTTCATTGTCTTTTAGACTCGTAGGATGACCTAGGACCAAGAAATACATGCTTCTTGGACCATGCTTGTTTGAGCAGCCCCAATATCTGATTAGCATCCTGTTAGCGTAACTATCATTGTTTACCAATGTTGCAATTCGTGAATTTCTGGCTAATACAGCCCATGAAGAATGACCACTTGGTAGTTTGCTAGGTCAGTAAGGAGCCATGTAGGTTGATTATGGTGGGTATGCAAGGGGCTTACTGTTCAAGACTTTAACAGCAGTGCAGCTACATTGAGAGTTATAACCATCAACCTCGAAGGATTATTTTTTAAAAGGCAAAATCATGTCAGCCAAATGATTTATCATTTCAGTCATGTAGAATCAACCCTACGGGGAAGGTTTTGGGATCTGTGGTTTCCATACCTAAAAATTCAGGGAGAAAGAAAAAAGAAATCACAGACTAACTGCAAATAAATTATTTTATGAGAAGAAATGATTCATGACTAGTGACAAAGAACTACATATCGACTCTCTTCTGATAATGTATCCGGTATCATTTCTACTTTCTCCCAGGATGAAATTGTGGGGTGAAGCTGAGTGGGTTTTCGAAAGGTAAATATAACAATCACTATAAAATGTAGAGGGGTTAATCCTGTCTAGCTTCTGGCCTTTATTGCATTTTGAGTGTATTTAGAGTTCAAATAGTACTAGCCTACCCAGCCTCTGGAGATAATAAGTAAATAATCAAATGACCCAAATATGATTCACCCCAGAAATAAGGGGCTGGGAAGTGGTGAGCAGTAAGAAGCAATGGCATGGGTGATACAGAGTTGGCTTTAACATCATGGCTTTCTTCATGGGTAGAGATGCAGACATTTCCCCCTGCGAGATGCTCGTTTCTTCTTTACATGTATACAAATGACAACGACTATAATCCCTACCGTCACTCTTCAGGAGTAAAAAAAAAAAAAAATTGGAAACCATTTTTCACAACAAGCAAAATGGTTTTAAAAGATAAGCAAAATAGATAAACACTTTGCAATCCGAGCAACCACAAACAGCTCAGGTTAACATCAGAAAGGGGGAAGTATCAGGACAATTTGGCAGCACTGAAGGAAGTCTTTGAGTTGAATAATTGAATTAGAGACAGCTAGCATAGCTTTATGAAAGTGATACTTCGTGTACCTTACTAGTTGGAGCGCTTTGGAAGGCATTTACTGGCATGGAAAGAAAATGGAACACAATGGATGTCGTGTAATTGTTAAAAAGCCATTGGATGCTGTTAACAATGAAGATTATTGGCTAGGACCACATCTATTGTGTAAGGTAAAATAGCTTGTTGGATTAAAAAATTGTTCAAAACCTGCAAAAAGTAGTGAATATTAATGGCAATTTTTTTTTTAACTGAAGAGAGGTTGTCAGTAGGGTGAAATAATAGCTTGGAAAGGAAATGACAAATTGGAAGAATACACACAATCCAACCTCATTACATTTGACTATTATGGTCTCTTCTCTGACACCACGTACTAAATTTCCAGGTATTTTTAACCCTATTATGTTTACTGTCTCACGATAACCTTCTTTCTGAAGAAGGGATAGAGAGAAAGGGGCATGTCTAACAGAATTCTATGCGCTGTGTTAACTGTTATTAGTGGAGTACAAATCCTTGGCTTTTCAACTTAGCTGTCTAAGAAAATTATAAACACATATTTACATCAGTCTGTAAAAACAACATACCCCAAAATCAAGGCTATCTTTACCTATATTATTACTTTTCTGTGTGCATAGAAACTGGGTTCAACAAATTATTATCACGCAGAACATCTACAAACAGGCAAATTTGGCCTGTTAGAAGATCTGACTTTTAAGATGTTTTGCTTTTATTTTTTTTAAAGATTTTATTTTTTTATTTGACAGAGGGAAAGAGATCACAAATAGGCAGAGAGGCAGGCAGAGACAGAGGAGAAAGCAGGCTCCCTACCGAGCAGAGAACCCGATGTGGGGCTCCATCCCAGGACCCTGAGATCATGACCTGAGTCGAAGGCAGAGGCTTTAACCCACTGAGTCACCCAGGCGCCCCGAAGATGTTTTGCTTTTAAAAGTAAAAGATCTGACTCCTCATGCCTATCAAAAAGATCTGGGGTTGGGCGCCTGGGTGGCTCAGTGGGTTAAAGCCTCTGCTTTCGGCTCAGGTCATGATCTCAGGGTCCTGGGATCGAGCCCCACATCGGGCTCTCTGCTCAGCAGGGAGTCGGCTTCCCCACCCTCTCTCCGCCTGCCTCTCCCTCTCTACCTACTTGTGATCTCTCTCTCTCTGTCAAGTAAATAAATAAAATCTTTAATAAAAAAAAAATCTGGGGTTGCATGTCTGGCTCAGTCTATGGAGCATGTGATTCTAGATCTCAAGGATTTGAGTTTGAGCCCCATGTGTGGAGTTTACTTAGAATAAAAATAAAATAAAATAACAGACTCTGTATGTAGTATTCATTCCCCTTAGGAAGTTTACATAAGTCAGAATGACCAAAACTTTTTGCTGTATTCAATTCAACAATAAAAATATGAGTAGAGTCTTCAAATCCATTTCTTTCATCTTGAGGATAGTATTTTTTGGACATACAAATCTGGTATGGTAAAGAGTTTGTTTTGTTTTGATGGATTATGGTAGAAGTCATATTTTCTGCAATCTGTCCTAAGCAACTTTTACAGAAAAATGAAATATAATCAAGATAGATTCTACACTAGGCAAATGCCTAAAAATGTTCTAAGTTACAATCTGATTGTAAGTTCATATCATAGTTTAAATTATATTAAAAAAATTTGGGGCGCCTGGGTGGCTCAGTGGGTTAAAGCCTCTGGTTTTGGCTCAGGCCATGATCTCAGGGTCCTGGGATCCAGCCCCGCATGAAGCTCTCTGCTCAGTGGGGAGCCTGCTTCCCCCTCTCTCTGCCTGCCTCTCTGTCTACTTGTGATCATTCTCCCTGTGTCAAATACATAAAATCTTAAGAAAAAAACAAAAACTGGGGCACCTGGGTGGCTCAGTTGGTTGGGCGACTGCCTTCGGCTCAGGTCATGATCCCGGAGTCCCGGGATCGAGTCCCACATCGGGCTCCCGGCTCCACAGGGAGTCTGCTTCTCCCTCTGACCTTCTCCCCTCTCATGTTCTCTCTCGCTCTCTCTCTCTCAAATAAATAAATAAAATCTTTAAAAACAAAAACAAAACAAAAACAAAACAAAACAACTCTGTTCCTTTAAAAAAATTTTTTTAATTAATTAGATTTAAAAAATTAAAAACCAGGTGCCTGGGTGGCTCAGCTGGCTAAGCGTCTGCCTTCGGCTCAGGTCGTAATCCCAGGGTCCTGGGATCAAGTCTTGCATCAGGTTCCCTGCTAGACGTAGAGCCTGCTTCTCCCTCTCCCTCTGCCTGCTGCTCTGCCTACTTGTGCTCTCTCTCAAATAAATAAATAAATAAATAAATAAATAAATAAATAAATAAATAAAATATCTAAAAAAAATTAGAAACCTTGTGAAACACTATTAAATATTCAAACTCATGGAATATTGGTATCCACATTGCCAGGTATTGTCTGTTAATGATGATAGCCATTGTGATAACAAGGAGTTGTATAAAAGTAAGTTGTACACAATGGGTCCAATTCAGCAGCTTGGATTTTTTTTTTCCCCAGCTTGGATTTTTTAAGAGTATTATAAGTAAAGCACTTTCTTGTGGATAAACACTTATTCCTTTACATTTTTTCCAGTAACTATATTCTACCATGTGTTTGCTGGATATAAAATCATGGAGCGATTACATTAGAGAATGGATTTCAGTGATGAAACTATTAAAAGGTGGAGGATGTCTGATGTTAAGAGTTCAGGTATCCCAATTATGATGGTGGTTACACAAATCTATATATATGTTTAAAAATTTACAGAACTGTACACCAAAAGAAGTCAGTTTCACCGCATGATAATTCAAACAATGAAAGTGATTTTTTAAATGTTATAATAATTTTAAATTTTAAAATAGGGGCGCCTGTGTGGCTCAGGGGGTTAAAGCCTCTGCCTTTGGCTCAGGTCATGATCTCAGGGTCCTGGGATGGAGCCCTGCATCGGGCTCTCTGATCAGCAGGGAGTCTGTTTCCCCCTCTCTCTCTGCCTGCCTCTCTGCCTACTTGTGATCTCTGTCAAATAAATAAATAAAATCTTAAAAAAAAATTTTTAAATAATTTTATAAACCGTATAACAAATGGTTTAGTTTGTTTTTTTTTTTAATACTGTGCACCTCCAAAGGATAAAATATAACCTATGGCAAGTAATAAAGGTTTATAAATAAATAATAAATAGTGCTAAGACTATAAGGAACAAGGGGAAATTTATTTTTATTAATTAGTTGTTTTTTTTTTTAGTAATCTCTACATCCAAGGTGGGGCTTAAACTCACCACCCTCATACAACCCTGGCATGTTATTCCCACTGAATCAGCCAGTTGTTTCACGAGGAAAAATGTTCTAAAGTACATACTAAAAAATAGGAAAGAACTATAAAATCTTGGACTATGAGCTTTCTCATAGTAAGCTTTCTTATAGCCTTCTTTCTTTCTTCCTTTCTTTCTTTCTTCCTTCCTTTCTTTCTTTTTTTTTTTTAGATTTTACTTATTTATTTGACAGAGAGCGAGAGTACAAGCAGGGGGAGCAACAGAGAGGGCAGGCCCTGTGATCATGACCTGAGCCAAAGTCAGACACTTAACCACTGAGCCACCCAGACACCCTGGGTTCATCCATTCTTTATTGTGTTAAGGATTTAGACTTCAGTTGTATGTTCATATCATTTTTTAATATTAAAAATTAAACTAAAATATTATTCATTCCACAGTATGGTTTATTTCTCCTCAAACGACTCTTTTGCAACCTTTAGAAAGCCCTATATTATGTTCCTTTTCACGTCCCTGAATTTGGTGGACACAAGAGGGTGGACTTCTAAATCCCGTTGCTCAAAATATGTAAAAAAAATAATAAATAAACAAACATGCCCCCAACAGGTCTATTAGTGTTGAATATGCCTGAATATGCACCCCCCCCCCATCACCCAGGAACAGGAATGAGATCTACTTTGCAAGGAAGTAGTTCCTCTGTAGAAACTATTCACTGAAACTCTTGTTTTGTATTGAAGGGGGCTCCATAAAATTGCCATTTTCAACTACATAAGACAACATGAGACAACAACTGGTGGCTAGAGGACTAGTCCCTATTTAAAATCCTAGAAAATGTAAATCCTGTAAATTATGGGCCATTTGCACTCTCTCCTCTGCTTCCTTGACTAGAAGCAACTGGGTCCAAGGAGGAAACCAAACATTAATGGCTTAAATAAAGCAGAAGTCTTGCTAAGGATGTAACTGCCTAAATGATAATACGAATTCATTGTTGTTCAGTTTGTTATAAAGGCTGTGCTTAAAAATAAAATAAAATAAAATAAAATAAAATAAAATAAAATAAAATAAAATAAAATAATAAAGGCTGTACTTTATTCTATTAACTTCAATCTGTCCTTTTTGCTTCTGTGATTTTTCTGTCCTGCACTGGCCGACCATTCTGGAGATCCTCCCTACACTACTGTCTGGGTCGCATTCCCTGCCAAGGACTCTGTGTCTGCCTCCCTGCCAGGACCCGGAATAGCCACGAGTAACTAACTATCGCCTTAGCCTTGTCTAGCAGTGATACCTTCACCCACAGATTTAACTGAGACACAAGTATTACCTTATGAACAACAGTTCAAAGTTGAAAAACAACTTGAGCATAATCACCTGAGTTAAGAAAAAATGATTAGAAGACAAGCCATACATAAGGTTAGATAAAAACAGAAGGCAGGATGCTAGTGTTGTCCAAGTGAGGTTTTCTATAGAGACATGCCCTCTTATTTAGTATAACCGAACAAATTACTTAAAAAAACGAGCAAACAAAAAACCTAAATTCACACTCAAAAGCAGGGGATGAACTAGTATTGAGAACAATTATGGAAAATGACTAAAAATTTCACTTTTCATCTGCTGCACAGGGGAGTTAATATCATGAAAATTTAACCATAATGAAATATTTGTCAAACAGGATTTGTTGCCTAGTGAGAAATCAATGCCCACATAGTAAGTTTGAGTTTACAGAAACTGAAAACTTAAGGTGGTAGAATTAGGGATTCTTTTCATTTTCCACTTTATAGTTTTATACATTTTCTAAATTTTTTGGAAAGAATTTTTAGAGAAAAAACTAAAAACTCTTTAATACAGTTTTTCCTGCTGAATTAGTATCCTGTTCATGAAACAGAGCATAATAAACTCAAAGTTGTTAATTGACTTCATCAAGATGTGGCTAGCTGTGTGCTTAAATAACAGCTGAATGGAGCATGAGAAGTACATTTTATGGAAAGTAAGAATAATATTATGCCTGTATGCCTTGTCTATACGATCCCAAACCTGAAGGTATTTGAAGATATTTGAGTGACATTGTTGTTATTGTTGTTGTTGTTGTTGTTTACTTTTTGTCTGGATTAATGATACTATAGTTAAGTCCCAGTGGCCTAATGGATAAGGCACTGGCCTCCTAAGCCAGGAGGGACTGTGGGTTCGGGTCCCATCTGGGGTGAAATGGTTTAACTGTGGAAGTGCTTTTTCATATCACCTATAAGGTAAAAACAAATACCATATGGGTTTGTGATACTATATAGCTATCTATATTTTGGTAATCATCAAAAATGTTTAAGTGTCAACATTATTACACATGTTATCTATTTCTCTACATCAGAATTCCTCAACCTCTTGACATTTTAGGCTAGATGGTCTATTGTGGGAGTGGGGAAGGCTGTTCTCCGCATTGCTGGGTGGTTAGCAGCATGTCTGGTTTTTTTCCTGCTGAGTACCCTGTTCTTGAAACAGCATAATAACTCAAAGTTGCTAATCGATTTCATCAAGATGTGGCTAGCGACGTGCTTAAATAAGAACTGAAGTGAGGATGAGAAGTATGTTTTACGGAATTATCTCAACCCACTGTCTCTACCCCTTGGATAACAGCTGTAACAACCAAAAATGTCTCCAGACGTTGCCAAATGTCCCCTGGGGGCAGAAACCGTCCCTGGTTAAGAACCACTGCTCTATAGTAACTTATTCCTATCTAAATATTTTGATTATCTTTTTAACCGTTACCTATTACCATGGGTGCATTAACCATGCCATGATTCACATGGATCATAATGATTAAAGAAATTACAGATTGACTCTGGCACTCCAGCGCTTACGACCAGGCTATTAGACAAAGCCTGGTAATACTAAAGGGGGGGAAAGTCCTATAATTACAAAAATAAGAGATTACACAAAAAAGAGCAAAGATTTTGGTTGTACACTGGAATCCAATTACATCCATTTGTTGAAGTGGTCTGAATGGCTCAAAAGACAGACAGCAGCTCCTGTTCACTCAGCTACAACACAGCACAAAATATCGACACACATTTTGAAAAGGAGAGATGTTGGTTCACATGACAATACTGCTGATATTTAAGAAGAGATGTTAGCGACTCATCAGACACTCAGGCGTCACTGTTTCCCTTAAATGTCACCTATCATTCTGTTATTGCCTCTTTTACTCAAGCACATGTTCGGTGGCACCTGCAATCAAAATGCTGTTGCAAAACTAATACTAAAATTGAATATCTAACTTTTACTTCATGCAAATTAACATGATGAGTGATCGTAGTTAATAATGTGGATATTAAATATTCTCTGCACCACTATTCCTCTAGATCGTAGTGAGTTTTATTTCATCACTGTGAATAGTAGATGGTCTTTTGTCTCCTCTAAGTGTCCCAATCCTCAAGGGATATTAAATATGACCCATAAGCAAAATAAAGTTTAAGAGGTGTGGGTTTTTTTTCAAATACACAGCCTCCATTTGTCCTATTGTCCTTCAATTTCCTTTTCGCATTTAAAAAAAAATAACGTGAATCTTAAAACTTATTTAATTTGAAATGACTCTTTTTAAAAAGAAAACACTGTAGTGGGATGCCGGGATTGTATTCATCCCAGCATGCCCCACCACTGTTCTTTGGATGGCAATCACAGGACCCAGACATCAAGCTGTGGAGGAGATTCTTCCAAGCAACAGCATCTGGCTCTTTGGCAAACTGAACAGGCAGTTGCCCTGGTGGCTTTGGAGTTGCCTCTGGGTCTGTCACAGGGTAAGGCTGCGGATGGAGTGTTTGGATTCTCATCTCCTTTCATTTCGCCATCTTTCTCATATACCTTTTCGGCATCAAGAGAGCCACTGTCTTCCGGAAAGGTAAATACTGCCTTCCTTAAGCCTCATGGATGTCTACATAAGCCCTGTTGTACTTCAGTAAGTGTTCTTTTCCACTGCCCACATCCTTTGCAAAAGTATAAAAACAGGCAAGCATTCTGGCAGCAGCAATGCTAGCATTCTATTTCATACCCCACCTGCAGAGAGAATCAGAAATTAAATGTTCTATTTTCAGTCCTGGATATTTTAAGCCTGTATTTTCACCTTCTTTACTTGCAATAGATCTTGTTGCCAGTTAAATTTAATAAAGTCATATTTATAATATGAATAGCTACCTAATCTCATGGAAACTTTTTTTTTTCCATTCTCAAGATCACACAATCTAAGCTGGTAAGGTGTTATAAAAACTAGAGGGGTTTAGTTTGAAGAATTTATGGCACTTTAAAATCGTTAAGTGCTGTCCCTGGAACAAACACCTTGAACACTAGAATCGGCAGCTCCTGAACAAAGGGGCTCTCATATCGTCTTAGCTCCTAAGGAAATTAAAAAGGCCAAATTTGGAAAGTAAAGAATGAGTGTTTGGATGTTTCTAGGATTAAAAAAAAAAACAATAATAATCTTCTGAATAATTTGCACGAAAGGCATTAATCAATATGGCCTCTCTACAGATCACAGGCTATGCATGGGAGCCACGACCCACAAATCATGCTCAAAAGATAAAACAACTAATGACAAAGAGATGACTCAAAGACTACTGGGCCCAAGAAGATATAGCAGTAAGATTGCTTTGTAAGAAGTAGCACCTAATTCTTCCTGTTAGAGTTCAGCAGCAAAAAAAGGCGGCTTTCCACACTGGCCACCTCTATGGAGATCCAGCTCTAATCTACCATTTGCTCACCACATTCAGTTAACTCCATCAAGGATCAATGGGAAAATTCAGGGTAATGAATCTCTTAAGAATGGGAAGCAAATTTAAAAAGAGGGGGAGAGAATCATAGAAAAGACTACATTTTCGTGGAAGTGGTTACTCTGTAAATCCTAAGTTCAGAAAGAAATAAAACCCGTCAACTTCGAGGACCAGCTAGCAGTAGAAGCTAAAAAGGTCAAAACAACTAAATAAACTATAACTATTTCTAGACCAGAAAAAGGGACGTAAAAAGTAAATAGTATCAGACTTACAAATACTTCTTTTCGCATCCCTTCTCTTTTTTTAATTATTATTATTTTTTTAATTTTAAGTTAACGCTACACCATACAAGGAGCTAGAACCCACAACCACAAGATCAAGCGTCACATGCTCTATCCATCGAGCCAGCCGGGCACCCCACTGTTTGCATTCTCTTAAAAATAAGATAAGAATGTAATGATGCTATACACACATATAGTCTCTACATCTTTTAGATATTGGCTAAAAGAATGTTAAATATCAAGTTTTTATTTCTTGCAAAAATTATCTTCCACTGGAATGCACACAATTTATCTAAAGACATAATAAATTACACACTGAGTTGCCTTCTGATTTATTTCTTGGAAACAAATTAAATTTGAACATTAGGAATCATCTACTTTTGTCTGTTAATGCAAACAACTCCGATAGCTTTCTCTAGGGACACTGCTGTGGGTGATCAACAACAAGTTCTCAACAACTCTGAGTGACTGACAAATTTCTCCAGGCTTAATTTTTGCTCCCAGTAAACTATACTCTGGAAGGCAGAAAAATCAAGAAGACTTCTGCCCTCAGATTTGGGATGGCGCATTTTCCAGAAGAGAGTAGATAATGCAAACTTTTAGATCAAATGCTTATTATATAACTATCTGCCTGTGGTTTAAATGAGAAAAAAACAAAACAAACAAAACAAAAAACTGAGTTCCTGGTCCTGAGCACGAATCTCCAGACATAATCAGCTCCTGACAACTGCAAATTACATAGGATCCCAAATAGGTTTGCCGAAGGAGGAAATGAATGAATGAATGAATGTGAGTTCATGTTACAATCAACGTTTTAAAAAATACCTGTACTCTGGAGACTTCTTAGATTGAAAATCACAAACCTTTAGAGAAATCAGAGACTTCAATGAAAAATTTTACACATGAAAAAGAAATAGATTTATCCATCCTGCCATGTATGAACAAATTGGCTAATCAACCAAATCGATCCAAATGTGCAATCAGATTTAAGATGCTATAGCAGTCCCCCTTAACTGCAGGGGGTCTGTCCCAGGACCCCCAGTGGAGGCCTGAAACAGATATTACTGAACCCCATGTATACTATGTTTTTTCCTATATCTACATACCTATGATAAAATTTAATTCATAAATTAGGCACAGTAAGAGATTAATAACAACTAATAATAAAAGAACAATCATGACAATATACTGTAATGAAAATTATGTGAATACTGTTTCTCTCAAAATATTTGACTATGTTATATTCACTCTTCCTCTTCTTGTGATGGTAGAAGGTGATAAAATGTCTTGGAACTGAGATGAAGGGAGGTGAATGATGTAAGCACTGTGACGCAGCTTTAGGCTACTACCGACTCTCTGATGATGGGCCGGACTGATGATGGTCTGCTTCCAAACCGCAGCTGACCGCGGGTAACGGAAACTGCATAAAGGGACCCCACGGATAATGGGTGCTATTGTACAGTCTAGTGTGACATTGTTTTTGTTTTTATTATTTTTTAACATATAATGCATTATTTGTTTCAGGGGCACAGGTCTGTGATTCATCATAGTGTGAAATTGTTTTGCTTTTACTGGAATATTTTCATTGGGATTCTAGAGTTGACTGAGATTGTATCTACCCAATGTCAACTATCAGGACATTTAAAACCATTTCTTAATGATAATGGAATTGTTTCGTTTCCCTCCAAGTGTTTTTTTTTTTTTTTTTTTTTTTTTTTTTCCCTCCAAGTGTTTTATCACAGACATAGATTTACTTGAGGTGACCTATTCCTTGGTGAGTATCTAGTATCTACAGAATGTTTCTGTTAGAAAAAGTAGCAACGCCTTTGCTACTTCCGTTTTTTTCCTGAGATAGTAGGAAAAGGTGAGGATAAACTTAGGGCCATGATTCTATTGACACTCAATACCTATAAACTATGCCTGTTTCTTCTGTTTCTTTGACATATTTTGTGCATTAATTACATGAGGGCGGAAAACCAGAAAGACACTGCTTTTCTAAAAGTAACCTAGAACATACCATCTACTTTGGGTGTGGTCTGTGTGTCCCTTAAATGGTGACTCTGTCATATTCAGGAGCTAAGTATATTGCTAAGTATAAGCAATTAAGCAATTCTTTCTTTCTCTCTCTCTCTCTCTCTCTCTCTTTCTTTCTTTCTTTCTTGTTCGTTTGTTGAATAAGCTGCCAGAAAACTACCATTTAGGCTAAGAGCTACTATCTGGTGCTGGACTAGCTTAAATGGTTTTCAATAAATGATTAAGGATGTCATTATTGGGTAGCTATCCAAAGTCAAATACATGCTAATAAAGATGCCTCCAGCATCCACAGGTCAAATGCCAAGAAACAGATCCACAAATACAAGTTAGTCTATTTGTTGCTCTTATGTTCTTCCGCAAGTATGACATCTCGGGTTGGAGCTATCTCAAGAAGAAAACCACTTCTAGGTCTAGGAGACCTGCTCTCTCCCTCGATACTCAGCTGACACACAGCTTGTCTACCAACAGAAACCAAGATTTGCTCCATACATAGTAACTGGGGCACTCCAACTTTTGCAATATGAAAAAGGCAGTTGAAAGGACCAGGAAAAGCTCTAGATATATCATAGCAAATGAAGTGGGGAAATAGGAGAAAGTTCCTAGACCATGCCAAGTAGCCAACAGACCGAAGGGAGGTTTCAATGCCCTAGAGATCCACCTGTCCTGAGGGAGGGAGAGGAGGAGCCCAACGCTTCAGGGAAAATTCCAGGTCAGCTTGTCTTCAGAAGCTTTGAGAGGCTCCCTAACCTGTGGGCAGAATTAAAAAAAAAAAAAAAAAAAGAGGAAGTCTGCAGGAAGTCTGTAGATGAAAAGAGGGAAACAAGAGGGAAAGTGGGGTGGGACAAAGCTGGCCCAGGGACACTGAGGGCTGCCGAGGGAAGTGTGCATTTGTGGAAGGAACTTTCCTGTGAGGCTACCCCTCGAGGGGAAGGGATGTATTCAGTTGGACCTTGGAGACTGGGGTCCTTCACTCTTCCTCCGCAGGATGCGTTTGTGTGTGGTTCTCTTCCAGCAGTATCTCTCTCCCTGGCGTCGCGCATGGCTGGCCAATGCGAGAAGCCTCCAGAATTCCCCCGAAGGAGCGTGCCCCCCACCAACCCTTTGGTGAAGGGAGGTGACCGCCTGGTGTGAAAGCGCCAGTTAGCCTTCAGCCCTGCCCTGGCTCACATTGGGGGAAGGGAGTGATACCGTTGGAGGGGCACTCCCTCCCCCCGCTGATCCTACCGCGTAGGGATGTTAGGCTGGGGAAGGGCCAGAAGCAAGAGCGGGCTCCGAGGGCTGTAGGACGTCAGGCTGCAGGCGCCTAGCCCCTCCCGGGAGCCAAAGCATCTCGTACTCGTAAAGACCCAAACTGAGATCTGCCCCATCCTTAACCTGTACCTGCCCCCGGGGCCTAGCGACCACAGGGTCGGTCGAGGGCAGATCGCACCCTCGAGTCCTCAAGCCGCGGTAGCTCCGGGCCACGCCTGGCACAAGGCGCCGCAACATCTCCCGTGCCAAGGCTTGGGAGCCTGAGATCTCCCCTTCCCGCACTGGCTCTTCGGCAGCTCGCCGGTCTGGGTTCGAGAAGGCCGGGTCGAGGCCTGAGTTGGCCGCGCCTCGCCGAGAAAAGAAAAAGCCAAGAGGTGGCTGCCTCCTCCTCCCCATCTCCTAGCCTGGAGTCCGGTCGTGCTCGAACCTAGGGAAGGTCGGCATCCCCCCTGCAATACACACGGACGCGCGCGCGCGCGCACAAACACACACACACACACACACACACACACACACACACACACACACACACACACACACACATACGGAGACCCAGGAGCGCGCGCACACGCATACACGCACGCTTTGCTCTCCGGGCCGGAGTTGCAGAGGCGGCGCTTTGTAAACTTGGTGGATTCGCCGGATGACCATTTGCGCCCAGACGTCCCCACCACACTCTCAATTTTAACTCCCCCCGCCCCTCTACGACCTTTCCGTAAGTGAATCAAAGTAGATCCAAGACTCCGTGGCAGCCCTGTCCCTCCTGGAAAACTTCTTACATGTACCAGGTAGTCCTGGGTCCCCAAACCCTCCATCGTGTGGAGCCCGCGGCTGCCCTTGCCAGGCTCCGCGCACAGGCGGGAGGGCGCGAGGTGTGCACCGAGACACCCGCCGCCAGGGCGACTCCGGCCAGGCGGCGCCGCCCGGGACCGCGCAACCCGCGGGAAGGGGCGCCTGGCCCCGCGCCTCATCTGCCCGAGCTGGTTTAAGAAACCCAAATTAAGGAGTGGGTGAATTGGGAAGGAGGGAGCCGGGGGAGTGTGCACCCTGTATCTCAGGTATGAGCACTTCTCACTGACATTGATGCAACTGCATTAGAGTTAATGGCAGCAGCCTGCTTCTCATTATTAATTGTCTTTGTGTTTGGATAAAGTATGTAATCTTCTTCTCAACCACACCATTAAAATAGGTTGCCTTTTCAATTAAGAACTGTCGTGAGCACAGCAGTCAATTTTCCTAATGAAGATGCATTATATTTTCACATTTTTTTAAATAATGGAAAATCCCAGGTTTTCATTAGACGCGATTACAGAGAAATACAAGAGAGTTTCTCTAAAATTTATGCACTCATGTAGTGCATTAAATGCCAGGCTTTTAAATAAATTGAAATTTCTGCAGATAAAAGAAAAGAATGAGAATCAAATATGCTCAAATCACCTCATTCGGAGTTTAAAAAGCAAATACGATGAGTTCTCTTTTTGAAACACGTTTAACAGATACAACAATAAAAACAAGTCAGTGAATGAAAATACACCTATAAACTTTTTGGGATTATCTCTTCTAGTTTAGAAATGATTTGTAGATCTTAAACTAGAATGGTGGTGTTTGCTGAAAATGCACTTTGCCCATTTAGATAATGTGCAGTTTTTGAATAAATACCTTAGCTCGTTCACTAAGAAGCAAAAAAAATGTCTGGGCTGAGCACCTACAATTAGTTTTTGTTTACTTGCTTCCCTCCTTGCTTTCATTTTTCTTCCTTAAAAAAAAAAAAAGACAAATTGAAAGCTAGTGAATCTGGTAAAACTGTTTAAAATTCTATGCTTTCGTGACAGGCAACTTTTGAATTGTAAGAAAATTAAAATTGCAAAATTCTAATATTGGAGTTTAAAAATCGGTTAGAAGTATTCATTCCTAGATGTGAAAGTGGAAAGTTTGCATCCATGAACAAAAATTAAAAATGTGTTATTCATTTTCTAATCTTGGGAATTCTTGAGCTTGTCCTGAGAAGGACCTGTCAAGATCTATGTTTTCTTTGTTAATGAAAAATTTAAGTTACTATCTTTTGTATATGGAATACTGTTTTAGACAAACAATTCCTCTTTTTTTCTTCTCCCATTCAATGTGAATACCTTCATAAGAGCCACATTAGAGAGTACTGTTTGAGAAAAAAAAATAAATAAGTCAAATTCTTCTAAATGGAAAAAAAAAGTTCCCAACAACAGCCAGACTTTTTTCTTTGTAAGACAACATCACTTGCTTTTTTTGTGGACATGATCTTTCCAAGTTTTAGGTGTTAGGTCTTTTAAAAATTGAACTCTTTTTTAATCAACCAGCCCCTCAAAATGATCTGCAAAGAGTGGGAAATTAGATTTTCGATTAAAACCTTATCCCATCTCGAAGGATTACTTTATATTGATTCTTAAATATGGCTACAATTGATGGGCTCTAATTAAAAATCCAAAGGAAAAGTCTGTCGTGCCCATATAAAAGAAGCTTTTCATATACGGGAAATAAAGCTTGTAAAAGGTTACAAATAAAAGATTAGAGATTTATCCAAACTAGTTTAAAGCTTCACTGTGGTTTTCTTTTCTTCTTTTTTCCTTTTCTTACAAAACCATTCCTGGGCCTTTTTTCCCCCACTTTTAAATGAAGTTTGCAAACAGGCAAGATATTGGACTGTAATGGTTGTTTTATATCAGCTCTGCAAGCTCAAGGCTACTGCCTGCAGTAGCATTGATTTCAAGGAAAGTTCAGGAACAGAAGATGAAAATTATATAAACTGACAGCTACCACCCTTCATCCATCCATCCGCATTCCCATCCACACCCTCCTAGCACTCCCCCACATCCACACTCACAGCCCACATATTGCTCTCGGGCTCTCACACTCACAGGAGCCCTTCCTATCCCCCACCCTAACCTTGCTCTGTGCACACCCTTGGCCCCCACATGCTCAGGGACAGGCGCGGAGCTCCCAGCTCACGCTCAGCTCATAAATGTCTCCCAGCCCCACATCTCGCACTTGTCACACAATCTTAATCCGTTTCATTCCGGAACAACACGGTCCTCTTTTCCTCTTTTCTGCATTTGGAATTTGCCTCCTACTCTTTTATCAAGACAGCACAATCCTATCTTTGAAGTTGTTTCTTTCTCTCTTACCCTCTTTTCTGAGGCAGTCGTAATGCAGGGAATAAGCAACCCAAGCTTAATTCACAAGTGATCTATTGCCTTCTGTTTCCCTCCAAATTCTGCCTGCATTGCCAATCTTTAACCTTCGTTAAAAAATTAATTAAAGTTAATCTTGTCAAAGTTTTTAATAAAGACATATCTAAAAACCTAATGAAAAATGACTTCTTTCTAAATATTGTGGCAGTTCTAAGGCAAGATGTGGTCCCCTACTGTCCACTGACTCGCTGAAAAGATTGGAAATTAATCTTCATATTTCTGAAGTAAATGTCCAGGGAGTCTAACTGGCTTCTTTCCCCCTGAGAGGCGGTGTTCTCACGGAATATGGGTTTTGTTCTTCTTCTTTTTTAATTAGCTTGGAAGAATCCTGAAATCTTTTTCCTTTCTCTCCCCACTCCTCCTTTCCCTCCCCACCCCCCCCCAACCACAAGCACCATAGCTAATAAACTTGGGCGAAAGTTTGGAATATTTTAAACTGGCCTGGCCTGTGGGGTGGAGAAAGTAAATCCAGCTAGTGGGAGACATAAATTTAGATCACAAAATATGAATATCGGCCATATTTTGGAAACCGCATGCAAACTCTGACAAATAATTTAATTCCCTGTGTACTGGTTTTCTTAATTTAGCTTCTCAAGACTTATGTCTCATATTCATAGCAAGATAACTGTACTCATGGCAGTTAAAGACCATCTACTTGTTAATGAAAATTACTTAAAAACACAAAGCATGCTACCCACCATAAGTCAGACTCATGGAAAAAAAAATTTGAAGACACACGGGATATAGGGAAAAAAAAGTTAAACATCAACAGCGAAAATACAATAACCACATAGTAAGTATATTGGAAGTTCAAGGACTTACTGAAAATCAAGAGTTAGACTTTTCATCCAAGGAGTCTTTTTCTCCCACCAAGCTTTTACAGTTTTCAGTAGGAGAGCCCAACCCCCCGCTCCCCACCCCACCCCCAAGCCAGTGGCTTTTGTCCTGACCTAGAGTAGGGTTTGTGGGACTGTACCTGAGCCGGGCTGTCTGCAATTTCCAAATTGACAAGAAGAGACTGGATGATAAAGAGCATGTTCTTACAGGTGAAGAGCAATTTTGCAACTTTTCCAGGAGACACCCAGGAGAAAGCTTTCTTGCTACCAAGTGCTGCAGAGTCTGGGCAGAATTCCTCTAGAAAGAAAAAGAAAGTCTTTTTCCTCCTGTCTGCCTCTGTCTCTAGTTCTCTTTCTCCTCTCTGTCTCTCTGTCTCTCTCTCTCTCTCTCTCTGTCTCTCTCTCTCTCTCTCTCTCTCTCTCTCAGATCCAATCTTTTAAGAGCTTCAGCACATTGCTAAGCTAAAGGGAAATTCTCTTTGATAAAGCGGCGTTTCCAGCTTCTGGGTTTTAAAACCTAAATCTATATTCAAATCTGGCTGAAGGTGTGTTCTGGGATTTATGAAAGCCTCTTAAAGGGGTAAATTTACCAAACCGTGACAAAATCATCACAATCTTACTTTAGACATCTGAAGTGGATGAGAATTTTAAAGAGACCCTTGTTTATTTAACACTGTCCATTTCCAACTCGTGGTTTATTGGTCCAGCATTTCTGCGAAGTTATTAGACTAAAGGGCAAAGGAGAAGCGAGAGCTGTCTGCTCCCAGCCGCTGTAAAGGGAAAAGCCCTCCCACGCCCCACGGCGCCGAAATCTGCCCTTGTCCAACAGAACCCCGGGAATTTTCAGGGAGATTCAGCTGCCCCCCCGCCAACTGAGAAGACACCGCAAATCTCTGCGTAGGTCTGGAGGGTTTTTCCCACAACACTGGACCCCACAGCAGATAGCTCTCCCAGTCCAAAATGCTTCCCTTACTTCGTGGAGATCACAAGTGCGTGCTCTGATATTTCTCCACCCCCCACACACACCCCCACAGTCCCCAAGGCCTCCCTCCGGCCCTTCCCCTCCGCCAGACGCACAACGTCCATTTTTCTTTTTCGTTCTTTGATGCTTTAAACATCATTGCGATCAAACTGGGAGAAACACTGTCTTTTCTCCGGGTAGAGAGGAGGCTCTGGCTCAGGGGATCTGGGTGGATTTGCCCTTCCTTCACCGAAAGTACCGTGACTCCGGCCAAGTGCTCCCAACCAATGGGCCAGACCGCCTAGGGCATTTGTCGCTCTCTCCTCCCTCCCCCAATTAAAGGCCGTGGGCGGGTGGGGGGCAGTCGCCAGGTGTTTCAGTACAGCGGGGGCGGAGTGAGAAAAAAAAGGTCTGTACTCACCCTCCCCCCCCAGCCCGGGACCCCAGAAAGTCGCGACTCCTGGGAACGCGACAGCCAGCGGGTCTCTTCGGACTGAAGCGGTTGTTGAGGGCTCGGGAGTTGCTGGGCAGACCCTGGGCCGCTCGGGGGCTCGTTGGGACGCGGGGGCCCAAAGCTCTAGAGACACCTGCGAGGCTGTTGGCGGCCGCCGAGTGCCCAGCCCCCCGGCCGAGCCGGAGCCCGAGCCCGAGCCGGAGCCGGAGCCGGAGCCGGAGCCGAAGCCGGAGCCGGAGCCCAGCCGGGCTGCCGAGCGCTTGCTGCCTCGTGCGCACTCCCGTAATTCGTTAATTGCTGTAAATCCCAAGGACGGCCACATTTGATTACACATACAGTATAAGAACCGACAACAAAGCGACGAATTAATTACCAACTTCATTAACATAGGTCCCCAAATTAAAGGCAGCGAGCTGTTTCTTTGGGCCCACTTGCCGTGGTGGTGGTGGTGGTTGAAGGGGGAGGGTGTTTAGAAAGAGATTTTATTTTTCTTCTCCGGCATTGGGAGTCGTGAGGGAAGAAATGTCTTCTCCCCCCACCCACCACTCACACACCCTCAGC
>CM052797.1:88768392-88991646 GCA_028533885.1 Nasua narica | reverse complement strand
ATTGAGTAGCGTTTGTTTTAACGTGGAAACTGTTTCCAGTGCAGGCCTCCTGCGTTCGCTTCCTCCCCGGGGGTCCAGCCAGACCCCTCTTCCATCCCCGAATCCTGACCTGGCTCCCGGTGTCTCCCCAAACGGTCCCTGGGGTTAGATTCCCCGACTCAGCTCCTGTTCTTGTAGCCTGTCTTGGGCTCCTTCAAAGTCTAAAACCCCTGCGCTGGATACCAGGCGTCCGAGTCTCTGGCTTCGGGGACCAGGGAATATTTATAAGGGCGCAACGAGTGGGAGAGACAGAGTTTTTGAAAATAGTTTGTTCTTGGACTTGTGTATCGGTCTTTCTCTTGCCTACACGCCCACAACTCACTCCCGGCCTCCTTCTTTTACCCTTTCTGGCCCTCCGCGTGGTCTGACCCTGGTTAAAACCTCATGGTGGTGGTTTTAGGCTTCAGCCGGACTTGTCTTTTGCGTTTGAGCTACTGCTTATTGCTGGCGTTGAATGCGATAACACAGTTCACTCCACCCTCGCTCCTCTCCGGCTTTTACCTAAATATTTTTATCTTTTCAGTTTATTGTATGGGTTTCCTTTCTCTCCTTCCCTAAAATCAAAACAAAACAAAAAGGGGGGGAGAAGGGAGGGAAGGAAGGGAAAGAAGAAAAG
Source organism: Nasua narica (assembly GCA_028533885.1). Taxonomy (NCBI): domain Eukaryota; kingdom Metazoa; phylum Chordata; class Mammalia; order Carnivora; family Procyonidae; genus Nasua; species Nasua narica. The sequence goes on along the minus strand of CM052797.1, from coordinate 88,990,991 downwards.
GAGAAGAAAGGTAAGGGAGGCCTCCCTGTCCATCATTTTAATTATACAATTAGTTCACATGCTCCGGCCCATAATGTATATTTTAACGGAGCCCGGTGTCTTTCAAGAACATTCTGGTAATGTCGGAGGCCTGGATTTGTTGCCTGCTCGTCCCCCCGTGCAGCAGCGGCCTGTTTTCCTCCCCCTGTTGTGTGTTTTTATTATTTTCCCTCTGGCTTAGATGTGTCAATCATTCTCTCCCTGCCATTGGTTGGAGAGTTTGCGTCAAAAAGTTGCCAGAGAGGCGCTTTCTCAGCAAATCTCCCTGAGAGCGGAACCGACCTCAGCTCCAACTCAGCCTCCACTGTTATTAAAAATAAAAATCGCTAGAGCAGCCCTCATCACATCTACTTTGTATGTATCACAGAGGGACCCACGCGTGTTTCGAAGTCGAGCTACTTTCCTCATTTTCTATTCTTTAAAAATTTTTTTTCGTTGTTTGACTTTTTGTGGAGGGGTGAAGCCTGCAAGATTTCTAACTCAATACTCTTGGTTTCTTTTAGGATAGCGGGCTATTTGGAATTTTGAAGGATAATTTAATTTTTTTTCTAACTTCACGGGCGGCTGTAAGGTAAGTGCCCATCTGTCTTGTCTGCCTGTCTATCCCCATGTGCCCCTCTGACTACCATCGGCCGGGTACCTCCAATAGACCGACTGATGCACACTTCTGCGAACGTGGAGTTCTTCTGAAGCATGCTGTATCTTTCTCCTTCGTAAATTTCTTAGGTGTATTAACGATCATTGCGAAAAATGTATGATCTGGAGGTCAGGGCGGGAGTGGGAGGAGGGGAGACAGAGCGCTCCTGGGGTCGCCGCTTCCGCCAAACGTCGTGGAAACCCTGCGAGGCTAATGTGGGGTGTTTTGGACGGGTTTTGCTTTATGTCAACGCCCATTTCTCCCTGCTATTTTGCGTTTGGGCCCTCAGATGTGGTTGGGTCATTTGCACTGATCTCAAGGACATTTTCAGAGTCAGAGACAAAAAGATGCAGATGTAGCTAGATGGACGGATAATAACGATGATAAGATAGGCGTCTTCTAGGGCCGGCGTGCCCGGAGCCCCACTCGCTCTCGGATCGGCGGGTGAGGACGGTCGCAGGTCCAGCCCCCTGCCTGCCCCTAATGAACGTGAGAGGAAACCCGAGCGTGTAACCGAGGAGGCGTGGAGCGGCCGGGAGCCCATCCGCCCGGCGCTCGCCGCTCTCTTTCCCATCCCCTCTCCCCAGAGCCAAAAGCAGCTCAACAAGATTCGCCCTCCGCTCTGGGCCTCTTCCAAAGGCCACCAGGTCTCCTTTTCCTTTTTGATCACCACTCTCCTCCCCCCAAAATAACCTGGGAGTACAGTAACTCCCCCATCCCCGATTGTCGGGTTCCCAGACGCGGGTCACCAGGCCGAGCGAGAGCGGGAGAGTCGTTTTGCTATGTGACTTAGCCCGGGATAGTTCCGGGCCCGCCCCGTGCAGCCCTCCGCGAACACCTGGGGGTGGCAGAAGTGTTGGTGAGTGGCCCCTGCTCCGCCCGAGGCCGCGGCGAGGACGGGGACAGGAATCCTTACATTGGGGAAGGCGGGCCCTCCGCGGTTCTGGACCGCGGGCAGCGCCGGGGCCTGCGTGCGCGCTCGCGCGCTCCCCTCCCGGGCTCGGGGACAACCGGGTGTCGTGGGGCCGGGCCGAGGTCGAGGGGTGCCCTGAGGCCCAGCCTCCGTTCTCGGTCCACCCAGGGAGGACCGTCAGGTCTCCGCCTGCAGCCTGCTTCGGCGACGTGTCGCGCCGCCAACTCCAAAGAAGTCTTCGTGTTGATGCGTTCAAGTGGCTCTTGAAATCACAGTCCAATTTCAGAACACATTTTTTGAAATCCAAGTCCCCCGTCAGAACTCCACCGCGTTGGCTTTTTCCTCCGTTACGGATAGAAGTGGGGTGTGGGGACAGAAGGCCGAGCTGCGTTGACCCTGGAGTGGTGGATGACTTGGGGAGGGGTCGCTCCTTGAAATCCTCCCCTCTGTCCTAGAGCTTCGGGGTCAGGATTTCTCCCGCTCACTTGGGGACTTTTTCCAGGCACCAAAAGTTGTTCTCACAGGAGACGAGTTGGAGAGGAAACTCCTCCCCCCAAAGGAAGGTAGACACCCAGACCTCTCCTCACAGAGCTAACACTGGGGCTTTCTCCTCACCATAATTAATAGTCAAGGCCAACCCTTTTGGCACGTTTCTCCCTCCCTCCCTCGCGGGTGGCAGCGCCGTTCGATTCCCTGAGGCCAGAAACTTTCACTGGAGTTCGCCGGAGAGGGAGGCCCGCGCCGGCTGTTTCCACGGTGCCCGCATCTCTCCTCTTTCTTTCTCTCCTCTTGCTCTGCGCTGTCTTCCGAGCCACAGGCCAGTCGCCAGTCCGCGTAGTTTTGTTTCTTTTCCATCATGCAGAAAATTAATCAGCCCGGACGAGAAGCAGAGCTGAGCACGGCGGCCTGTAATTAAGGGACGTGTGCCCCTCGGATTATCTCGTTAGTTTATCAAGAAAACATTTATTATAATTAATTCTTGGACGAGGTAATTATTATTGAGCGAGGACACAGCAACTGGTAGATGGGCTCCTTGGAAGAAGAAAACACACACACACACACACACACACACACACACGGGGGGGGGGGGAGATGCGGGGGAAGGGGGGAAGAGCGACAGATTGCACGAATTGACCGTTAGATATAAGGAGGCGCGGGCCGGGACAGGCAGTGGAGCCGGACCTGGGGCGCCAGGACTGCGGGGCTGCCGGGCAGGGACGCCGGACCGAGGCACGCGCGCCCGGAGGTGCGGGCGCCCACCAGCTACGGGGACTCGCCGAGCGACCGTCACCCGCTCCCGTAGGTAGGAGTTCTCCAGTGGCCACCTCAGGAGCAAGCAGAGTGAAGCTTATATTTTGGAAAGGGTATTTCTGTTTCCTCTTCTGGGCTCGGCTTAGAGAGGAAGGAAGAAAGGTGTTCTTTGGGGGCTTTGAAAGTTAGATGGAAGGGCCCATGGCCTCTTCTTTGGAGAGTGCAAACCTAGACCGACTGGAGAGAGGACTCAGTAGTTTTGTTCGGGGGATACTTTCTTTTTCTTTTAAAGATGCATACAGTAGTAAAAGCAAAGATAGTTTATCCCTAAATTTTAGTGGGTTTTGCAATGATAAGGGCAAAGGCGCTCTAAGAAGGCTCTTTGCCTGGTGCTTTCTATCCGTTACTGCTTTTTATGTTGGAATGTGCCACTTTCTGACTCCGACTTTTCTAACTGGGTGAGAGCTCTACATGTAAGAACAATTCAATATTTCTCATGTGTACATGTGCTATGATTTTAGTTTCTTTCTATAGTACTTCAGAACTTTTCCAACATATTGTATTAAACAAGAGAGAACTCCAGCTTAGAGGCTATTCAGACAAATAAAATGACTGTATTTTAAAGCAATATTATTTCCACAGCATCTGAATAACTGTATCATGAAAAGAGAGCAGAAAATATTAAATCTTTGTTATAGCAGCAACTAAGTTAGTTTTATTGATCAGATAGTCCAAATTCCTGAGAAGGGTATTTATAAAATTATACTGATTTATATCTGGGGTGGAGAAGCATGATTTTTGTGCTATGAATTTAAATCAGGAAGAAGTTGCAGTAACTGAGTTCCATTTGTGGAATTTTGTGTCTTGATTTCTAAAGCAATGTAAATAAGAAAATCCAATCCTGAAAACTCGGTAGGGCCTTTGTCAAAGTAAGAGGGAACTTCTCCCAATCTTGTATCCGCCATTTTGAAGCAATCTCTCATAGTGTCAAAGTTGCAAAGTACAGATCCTTGCAGGATAAGTGCCATTTTTTAGGCAAATAAAAGCCAGACTTGAAAACTGTCAGCCCATATTAACATCCATTTTGGATCCCTTTGCTTGGGGCAGTGAGAGACACCCAGCTAAAGAAAGTAAATAACTTTTTTTTCTTCCTTTCTTTTGCCTCCCTGAGCTCTTTTTCTTATAGGATTGTAGGAAACTTGAAAGGTAGGGAGAAATTCTATTAGTTTCACAACTTTGGGTGTTTGTGTATCTACTTTCTTCAAAACTAAACTGTGCAAAAAGCAGCCGGAATTAACAAGCAACTGCTCTAGTTGCTGAGGACCCAAATGTCTGAAAATTTGCCTCCCGCAGGATCTGCAGCCTCCATGACATCAAAATCAACATGGAAGCGGCTTGCACTACAAATGCACACCCTTTCTACTTGCAAATGTGGGGGCCTGTCATTATCTGATTGGTGGGATTCTAACTTTAGAATTTCTAGCAAACCTCATGCCAATCTTGAAGACTTTTTTTTTTTTTGCAGTATGTTTAAATATTTGATGGGTGTCGATTAAAAGTTAAATACTTGTTTGTTTAGCTTTAGTTCTTTAGACACATAATCAAGGTCCTCCAAAACCTTAATAAATCTGTTACCTCAAAATCTAATTACCCAGACTACTAATTAGGTGAAAATGATTACTGGAAATGACTTCAAATGTGGAGTAATAGCAGTTGAGCAGTTTTCTCAAGTTTGTCTATTAGCAAGTTGGTATTTTAGATGTTAAATGTACTGACATTTTAGGTTCACAGCAGTTAAAAGTGGTAAAAAGCTAAGGTAATTAAAATTTGCCTTGGAAAGGCAACAGTCTGGGGAGAGGTAGATTTCTTGAATTGTTTCTTTGTTTCTCACCAATGGGCTTTGTTATCAGCATTATTTATTTAGCCAAAGAGTTCTTTGTCTCTGCAAATGGCCCCAATCAAGTTTTGTTTGAGACAATTAGCTAGTGCCAGCCAATGAGTCCTATGCAAATGTAGGGATAGGAATGCAATGTGTGCATTTGAAGGCGTGGGGTTTTGTTCTTGGGGGAAGGCAGAATGTAATTGCTTTCTTCTGGTACTTTTTTTTTTTAAGTTTAGGGTGGGGGTGGGGAAGACAGGTTTATCTGGTCTCTCTCCATCCCCTCTAGTTCCAGAGCAGCTGGGGGTGAGGGTGGGGGTGGGGGTGGGGGTGGCTTGCAAGTCCTTTAAAAGCCTCTACCTTGCATAGCCCAGGGTCTTTTTAAATTAGTGGTGGAACGTGGAAGAGCTGCCGCCTGCGAAGCAGTAAACCAGCACCCCTGTTTGTTTGTTTGCCTTGTCCGTAGTTCAGCTGCTCCCAACCCACACACCAAGGACCCTGAACCTGTCCACTCCTGGTGAAGCGAGACCTTCTGGCTGGGTTCCCTCGATTTGGGCCGATTTTGCGCCTCCAAACAACCTTAGCATGATGTCTTATCTTAAGCAACCGCCTTACGCAGTCAATGGGCTGAGTCTGACCACGTCGGGCATGGACTTGCTGCACCCTTCGGTGGGCTACCCAGGTAAGTGAGCCTCGAGGCACTCCTGCCCCGCCTTTCCCCACACCCGCCCCATGGGGATGTGACACCCTTTGCCCCGGAGCACTGGGGCTGCCGGTCAGGCTGCCCCACTCCAGATCCAGTGTGGTGTCCCCACTGGGTTTTCCTTCTAAGCAGCAGCTCAGAGCCACAGGGCATTTACCGGCCAGAGGGAAGAACAAGAGCTGGAGGGAGTAGGTGGTCCCGCAACACTTGCAGAAACTCACAACGCTTTATTCCTAATTGGAGTGAATGGGGGACACACATTGCAGTGCAGGGGGGGACGGAAGGTTACTCCCTCCATCCATATCTCGAAGCCCAGTTCTTCAGAAGTGCCCTCTTGGAGAAGCTGGGTCTCCCCTCCTAAATTCTCCCTACCACGGCTGGGGCTTTCCCTCTGACCCCCAGGCCCTTTGCTTCTAATCCGGAGAGGTATGATTTACCCTGGATATGGGTGCTGTCCAGTCGATCTGGGTTTTTGTTTTTTGTTTGTTTATTTTTAAATTCTCGTAGAAGTTTTAAATATGCTCCCATTTTAAAGATGGAGGAACAAAGGCCCTTGGAGTCTTAAAAGCCACCTCATTAATCCGAAGTGCGGGTCCTCCGGGATCCTCTCACTTCACAGAATGGATTTTTTGTTTGTGTTGTGGTTTAGGGGTAGATTTTGAGGAGGTTTTGGATTTTGACTTCCTTTTATTTCAGTTGTTAGCTATGGAAGGGCCGCCCTGGCTGGAGCAATCTCCGATTTCAGGTGGACTGGGGGGCCTCCCCCTGGAAGGGGACAGTGTGTGTCTTGCGACCCAGTGTTCGCGGAGGAGCCTCCGAGGCCGGGGAGGGGGGCGGGGCAACACTAAGGCTCGGGGTTGCACGGCCGGGAGGACGAGGGAAGCGCTGGGACTGGGGATGGGGGAGTCGGAGCACCCGCAGAGACCCCTATGACTGAGAAACTGCTCCCCCACCCTAAAGGGCCCTGGGCTTCTTGTCCCGCAGCCACTCCCCGGAAACAGCGCCGGGAGAGGACGACGTTCACCCGGGCGCAGCTAGACGTGCTGGAAGCTCTATTTGCTAAGACCCGGTACCCAGACATCTTCATGCGGGAGGAGGTGGCGCTGAAAATCAACTTGCCCGAGTCCAGGGTGCAGGTAGGGCAGATGTAGATAGAACATCCTTCTGACTGTGCCACCCCTCCCCTAAGCACGGTGTATGTTGAGGACCCAGGAGAGTCCCAATTCTTAGAGGGGACCAAACGGGGGCTTGAAACTGAGCTCTCCACAGGAGGCCAGTAAACTCTTCTAAGGCCCCTTCACGTGCCTGATTACTCCTTGTACCCCTATTTGCCCCCCCCCCCACGCCCACCCAATCTTATAAGCAACAGCCTTCTGGCTTAGGTTGTAAGGTAAGACTGGCAATTTAGCTGCAGTAATAAAGCACAATTCTAGAGCTCTTGGGTGTTCAGCCCGGGCAGATTTCAAGGACAGTTACTTAATATTTTAATACTTCCGTTTCCCCATGTGGAAATCCTGCCCCATTTTCATTTACTTTTAGGGGTGAAAGAAGCTTAGCTCCTGGATAGTCCCAATATTTTTACAGGTGAAAAAATGGAGTAAATGACTTGCTCAAGGTCACACGTCAGTTGGGTGATAGAGCCAGGCTGTGGAAGCACCTGGTGCTCTTACCAAAGAAAGACACTACACAATAAAAGTGTTTTCTTTGACTTCTTAAGGATTGCACAGAATTTGCTAGCTCTGAGCCATTTAGCAGATAAAATATCAATGCAATATTCTCAGTGACACCCCACTCCCCCCCCCACCCCCGTTTTAACTTGACCTGAAGCTGGAGAGGGAAAGTAATCTCCAACTTTTCTGATGAAACACAAGCACCATACAGAGTTCTCTGGAAAGAATGTTTAGCCCCTGAACACACACACACACACACACACACCTGAGACTCCACTTCAGCTAGGACATATCAGTGTGAACTGCGACCCAGAAAAAAGACTTTTCAAAGTAAGATGGAAGAAGTTTTAGCATTTGTGGCGCTTGAACTCAGGTCTTCACTGAGAGCAAATAAATGGTTCTGAATGATTGGTGGTGATATGCTCAGCCTTGGGGGCACAGTTAACACATGCATATGTGGACCTCACTCGAGAAGCCTGCTAAGGACCCGTTGCTCGGAAAATGTCTCTAGTCTCTCTCAGGAAAGGGTGGTAGTTTCTTTGGTAGGTTCCCTCACACAGCAAACACTGCGCCTTCCCTGCAGAACATGAACGGGGCTGGTAATGAGAATCTTCAAAGTTGCAGGCAGAGGCTTAAATTGACGAGCCAGTGAACGTAGTACAGGAACCAGAATCCGTGCGCTGAGAGGCACTACCCTGAAGGCAACGACTCCAGGGTCAGACTTGACATGAGCAGACTATGTACAATTCATTCCACTTACCATAAAGATTTCAGCAAACAGTGGCTTTCAGGCCTCCTTCTTCAACAGGATTACTTCTCCTTGCAGCTTTCTTGGGTGAGTCTTTCAAGGAGAGAGAAACAGGTAGAGTGATTAGCAGTTATTCCCTGGAAGATGGGGTGTAAACTGAATTTAGGCTGTTCTTGTTGGCTAGTGACAACAGAATTGTTTTCCCTTGCCTCTCTTGTGTTTCCCTCCAAAAGACGTAGACTGTATTCCACTGTAAGAGTGTTCCACGGTTCCACTGGATCTTTGTTTGTGTGTATTCGAGGTGAAATATGAGATAGGAAAATGAAAGGGGAAATTTTTAGCTGTAGGATTTATTATTCCGGGCTAGGAGTCAAGCGCTTTTAGACAGAGCCTCCCCACTTTCTTTCAATTCCAGGGGTACATATAAAAAAGTATCATATCATAGGTTTTCAGTGGCAGGGCAGATTGTCTGCTTAGCTCATCTGTAATCTGGGAGCCATTCTTGTCCTTACGGAAACCACGTTAAAGAACTTTCTTTCCCTTTCAAGGTATGGTTTAAGAATCGGAGAGCTAAGTGCCGCCAACAGCAGCAGCAGCAACAGAATGGAGGTCAAAACAAAGTGAGACCTGCCAAAAAGAAGACCTCTCCAGCTCGCGAAGTGAGTTCAGAGAGTGGAACGAGTGGCCAGTTCACTCCCCCCTCTAGCACCTCAGTCCCGGCCATTTCCAGCAGCAGCGCTCCCGTGTCTATCTGGAGCCCGGCTTCCATCTCCCCACTGTCAGATCCCTTGTCCACCTCCTCCTCCTGCATGCAGAGGTCTTATCCCATGACCTATACTCAGGCTTCAGGGTATAGTCAAGGATATGCTGGCTCAACTTCCTACTTTGGGGGCATGGACTGTGGATCTTACTTGACCCCAATGCATCACCAGCTTCCTGGACCAGGGGCCACACTCAGCCCCATGGGTACCAATGCAGTCACCAGCCATCTCAATCAGTCCCCAGCTTCTCTTTCCACCCAGGGATATGGAGCTTCAAGCTTGGGTTTTAACTCAACCACTGATTGCTTGGATTATAAGGACCAAACTGCCTCCTGGAAGCTTAACTTCAATGCTGACTGCTTGGATTATAAAGATCAGACATCCTCATGGAAATTCCAGGTTTTGTGAAGATCCGTAGAACCTCTTTGTGGGTGATTTTTAAATATACTGGGCTGGACATTCCAGTTTTAGCCAGGCATTGGTTAAAAGAGTTAGATGGGATGATGCTCAGACTCATCTGACCAATGTTCCGGGAGGCCTAGAAGGAAAAATGAAGGGCCTTAGAGGGGCCTACCAACCAGCAACCTGAAATGGACAAGCCAGTCTACTTAAGATCCTGTCATAGTTTTAGATCATTGGTTTTCCTGATTTGCAAAGTGATCAAAAAGCATTCTAGCCACGTGCAACCAAACACCACCAAAAATAAACAAAACTAAATTGTGAGGGAAAGGAGGGCAGGACATAGCCTTCTTAAGCAGAGGTGTTCCAATGTTTTAGCCAATCCGTGGTTGAATCTTAGGAATGGACAGTGTCTCAAGCTCACTCACGTTTCATGACCAACTGGTAGTTGGCACTGAAAAACTTTTCAGGGCTGTGTGAATTGTGCGACTGATTGTCCTAGATGCACTACTTTATTTAAAAAATAATGTTCATAAGGAGTCAATATGTAGTTTAAGAGACAATCAGTGTGTGTCTTATATAAATGGTACATCTGTGGTTTTTAATCTGTGCTAGACTTCAAAACTGTGATCTCCTGTTATTGTATGCAACCTTGAACTCCACCTCTGCAGGGGTTCTTCTGTGATTAAATAGGTTATAATTATAAGCAAATTCAGAGCAACTGAGTACTTATCTAAAAAGATTACCTTTGGCTGGAGGTGAGCTGCACTGAAACTTTACAACAAAAATGTCTCTGGACAAGGAGAGTGAGAGAAGAGAAACAAAAGGACACTAATTCATCTGTAATTTACTGTTGGTAAGCCTAGCAGTAAAGAGACATTGGTCAATTGCTCTGACCCTGATGAATTTATAAACTGAGATCATTGTCGTTTATGCTTGCAGATGTTAACTGGAAAAGTTATATATGCATAAACCTTTTCTTCCTGGATTTGGCAGATATGTATAATTATATTAAAATGGTTCTAGCACAACACTGGGTCCAGTTTAATTTTATACCACTATTTATGGATGAGAAGCCCACATTCAGCCTCTCCTTCCCCAAACATGTTTTATTTAGGTCAGAGAGGAAATTAGCAAACTTCATTTAAAAAGCATTTTTGGTTTTATCTACGGATGAACTAGGTCTGAGTGACTGTGGTATGTAAACTTTTTTGTGATTTCCATCAGTACTGTTCTAAAATAGAACATAGAGAGCCTAATAGTCCTTAGGATGGTGCTCTCCTTGCTTTTCCCTCCCCGCTGCATACCATAATGATTTCTTAGGCACTTTATCAATAGGTTTTAACATAGATCAATTTTTTTTTTTAAGCGAGAAGGGAAGAACTGTAGTACCTCAGAGAAAATGAGAATGACAAGAATTCCTTGTTTTTATTCTCTCATTTGATTAAGGGGATTTCTTTTTTTAACTTTCAAAAAAATCTGAGGTAAACATGAGAGGGAATGTAATCAGAATCTGAAAGCAATTCAGGCAGAAATGATTTCTGAACAAAAGAGTTTCAGAAAAGTTTTAAAACCTATAATTTCAGTAGTTGAACATAAGGCATCCTGGTCAGTTTTGTTTTTGTTTTGTTTAAAGAAAGTGCTGAGGAAGAAAAAAAAAATAGGTCTGTTCTTAGTTCTACCTGCATTTTGTATACCAATCACCAGAAAAGGCAAATGAGCCAATAGTCATTGTGCTCCTCAGGTAAAAGCAATATTTAATTTCATTTAAAACTCTATGCTCTTTAAGTTTGACCAAAATTAAATGACTCTTGATTGTAACTTTCTAAATGAACTTTAGCAGTTGCAAACATTTTGTTTTCTGGCTAATTTTTCTGTCCTTGGCTGTGCATGCTCTCTTGACCCTACATAATCTTGCCTAATAAGTAAATTGGTTCTGTTTTACTGCTAAAGGAAACACAGTAGTTTACAACCAGCAACTGAGGCAAAACCTGATGGCAAGATTTTCCAGCACTTAGAATAGTCAGCCTATAGTAGTTTACACCAAAAGGAAATTGAAGCCCCAGAGAGAATGTTTTATGATGTTCCATCTTCTGGGTCTCACACTACCCCAGCTTTTCTCAAGCAACGGTAAAGCAGATCCAAAATAATTTCTCACATTGCTTTCAGTTTTCAGAATGCCCCACAAAGGATCAGTAAAGACCCCCCCTTCGTTAAAAATAATGACAAACATGGCACTGCTCGGCAAATAATGCAGTTTGGCTTCTCTCTCCATTCTATAAAAATGGAGGTCAGAAAAAGGCGTTGAGCACCCTCTGAAACTAATTTTTCCATCACCTTTGCACAACTTCGCTTAACAGACCACGGAGTTAAATCCCTTTGAATTGACGGCAAAGTAGAAATGAATTCCCCCTGACCGCAGACCACGGAGGGAGGAAAGGGGGGCGGGGAGCTAGCGCTGGCTTAAAGACGTCCAGATCACCACTCCTAGTCCAGACCCGGTTCAATAAAGTTAAGCCCAGTCTTAGAGGTACTAGTACTGAAATGACGTCACCCTCCAAAGGCGTCAGGGAGCAACTTCAACTGCATATTGGCAATTAAGGGATGACCAGAAACAGAATCTTCTCTTTGGGGGACTGAGGTCAGGTGGGGCAATCTGACTCACAAGATCTGTTGGCCCAAACCTTTACCTTACATACAAAGACTCTTGGTCCTTCGTATTTCACCTTGGGAATGTTTCTAACCTTCACAGATAAGAAAATTCAATCAAGTCAAGTTCCGGCTATCGAAATGTACGAGTTTTAGATAATGGTCGGTTTCTTCAACGGCTCTCCCACTCGGTTCTCTTAATCGCACCTTTTCTCCGTGTGTCCCCACTCTCAGTGCTTAATCGCACCTTTTCTCCGTGTGTCCCCACTCTCAGTGCGGCACGGCCTGGGCGACAGGCGGAGGACCCCGGGAGGCCCTGGGCGGGACTGCGGGAACTGAGCGCCAAGACGCTGGCAGTGGTGGCGCAGGAGAGCGGCTCGGGCTCTCCGCCGAATCCAAGGGTATCTTTCTGGGCGGTATTTTCCAAATCTCGCCTGCCCATCGGAGTTAGCGGGGAAAAGTACTCGCATCTCTGCCCCTGGGAGCCCAAGTTGGGACAGAGGCCCAAGTCAGTTCTCCAGGCTGATGCCAGCTACCCTCTGGCCCCACTCGTGGCCCTGCGGGCCTGGCTAGGGCGACAGGAGATTCTCGTCCTCTCTCCCTCTGGTCTGCCTCCAGCTCAGGACTGAACCCAGGACCTCCGCCGAGCCGCAACCCGCCCCACCCGGCCTGGTCTTCAGGCCTCGCGGGATGCGGCCGCGCCCAGGCTCAGAGCGCTGTGGGCCGCGCGGGCAGGGCTGAGGCGCCGCCGCGGGGCTTGGGCGCTGCCAGCCCGGGGAGAGCGCGGCCTCCTAGAGCCCCAAAGTCTGGCTTCAGGGTCAGCTGCAGGCGTGGGGGGCGCCGAAAGCCGGGTAGACATCACAGGCGGCCGAGTTTGGGGGGTGGGGGTCGAGCGTGTGTGTGGTCCGGCCGGGAGGCGAGCACCCTTCGCTGGAGAGAACGAAAAGCCGAGGCCCTACGAGAGGGCGGGCCCGGGAGAGGGGGCCAGGGCGGCGAAAGCGGACCTGCGGGGCCTACGGCCTCTGGCTTTCCTGGTTTCCCGGGAGGAAGCGCCGCAGAAGGCTGGGTCTCCTCCCAGCAGCGAGGGGGAGGCCGCCGCCTCCGCCACAGCCGGGGCTCCCGCCGCAGGGCAGCCGTGCGCCCACAGGGAGTCCAGCTGGGCCTGCCTTGGGCCCTCGGAGGTCTCCTAGGAAAGCCAGGTGCTTTGGATAGCGGGTCTGGGGAAGTTGTGCTTGGATGTTCCGCGCTCCCTTGGGGTCCTTAGCTGAGGCTTTCAGAGGGGGCGCTCATACCTTTGACTCAATCCTTTTCTCCTACCTACTCTACATTTTTTTTTTTAACCGAACGCCCTGTCTTCGTTTTTGGACCGGGACGCAGCACTCAATGGCCCGAAGGCTGGAGGCCGGGTCTGGAATGGGGAAGCAGTGCCTTTGGCGTCCTGGACAGCGGCAAGCAGCCCCTCCCGGTTACCAGCGGGGCGGGGGCCGCAGTCCCCTGCCCGCCCCCCACTTAACCAGAAGAGGGGGATGATTGGGCAGCCAGACCGGGCATGCACAACACAAGTTTGAACCCGCTTCTAACACCCAGCGAAAACCTCGGTGTTGTTACCCTGACAAAGCTGTAACCCAAAACCAGGCGTGCCAGTGTTAGGTGGTGGTTTACTGCATACAGAGACATGTTTTAATCATGCAAAAGAGAAAAACAAAGGAGTCAGGCAGGAGTCGGGCGCATCCCACACAAACGGAAGCTGACTTCGTACAAAACAACCAAAATGGAAAGACGCAGGGTGGGGCTCAGCCGCGACCTCAGCCTTCTTGTCTTCCTTCGAAACCTTTAGGAAGGACAGCTCTTCCCTTTCCTATCACAAAAGCGTCCAATCACCAGTCACGCATCTTCATGCCCAGATCTGTGACCAGTGCCTTCAACACACTTCTGTTTTTTCTCGCCTAAACTGGCAGTCCTGTAAGCGCAGGGCACCCAGATAAAACCTGATTCCCCAGCCGCCCCATTTCCGCCCTTGGGTTAGCATGATAGGAAAGACAGGGAGCCCCTGGGATGGAGAGAGCAAAACTCCAAACAAAACCCACCCCGATGTCTTTCAGTATTAGGCTCTGAAACTGCACAGATTATGGGATTTGTCTCGGACAGAATTAACATTACATGTGAAACCATAGTGCTCTGGTGTATTGAGACACATTGTATAGGATTGCTTGGAGCATCTCTTCCTAACTGCCTGTTAATAGCAATATGAGGCCTTGAAATCATACCTGTTTTTGTTTTTAATCTGATGAAAACAAAATTTAGGCACTATTTGCAAAGGGCAGTTTTTCTGATGTAGGCAATTCGAAGGAAATGGAACCCAATAGGAGAGCTGGAGGAAGCTTCTGTATGCAGAAGTGGCTGGAGAGAAGTAAGCAGGCAAGCGTTTGAAAGGCCTTCTACCAAGCAGCAGCTCCCAAAAGCAAGGCAGGCATCCCGCCACCCCACCCCCCCTTCTAAAGGGAATCAGTCAGACTTCCTCTTTTGCAAGCAGTGTGTTTTATATTTAAAAATCAACCTGCTGCCCACTGCAAACAAACAATAAGCAAATTCAAATAAAGGAGCCCTACCAAATCCAACCCATTTGGTCAAAGATAACTGCAGGTGCCAGAGAGGCCAGGCTATTACTGGGGGGAGGGTCGACTTTGAATTTTGTTTTTCTCCTAAAGGGAAAGTCGAACAGCATGAGGTCTATGACTCACTTTTATTCCTTAATCTCCCCCACTCTACCTTCAATTCTTAGTGGAAGGAAACATGGTATTTGGGGTGGAGAAAAACAACAACAAAGAAAACAAAAAAGAATCCCACAGCAAATATAATGGTAAGCAGCCAAAGTTTGAACTGACTTCTGTTTCAACAGCACAAGGGGAAAAAAACTGTCCCAAGAATCAGAATCCTCTGCCAACTTCTCCCAGTATCCTCGTCTTAGTTTGCCTAGTGCTGTGGTGGGAAGGAGGCCTTCACATTAAGGGTTTCTTAGTCTACTTGACATCACTCGGGGACACTTCAGCCCAAGGAGTCTTTAAAAATAAGATGCCAGTTTCTAGCATTGCTGATTTTTACCCCCTTGAACTGCCTGAACTCTACAGCGGGGTCTGCCGCCCTCCACTCTATGTTCCCCAGGTAAAGGCCTGAAAGCGCCCCTTAGAGTCAGCTCCCTTAGGCCCTGCCCCCAATCTCCCAACTGGAATCTCCAGAGGCCTGAGGCCACACTGCAACCCGGAAAATCACTCATCCCAGCCTCTAGTTGTTAAAATCTGTTCCAAGAACCAATAGTCACATTTTAGGCTCATGGGCCATTAATAAAAATCTTCTTAACATTCAAATGGCTTTAAAACACGTTGATGGCGGATTACTGGGGCCTAATGGACGTCGTGCGTGACAACATGGTCCCTGAATAGCGATGTTCTGGAGTGGGTGTCTGACCACAACTCCTTGATTATCAGCTTACAGCCAAACCACATTTTAGCTGCGATGCTCTTAAGAAGAGGCGTTCTTCCCGACAGCAGAGTGAGCGACTTCTGGGTTCTTCGCTTAACCGGATTGAGCAAACGCGAGGAGTTTTGGAAAGGGGAGGGGAGAACTTGCGGGTAGGCATAAGGTCACCTCCAGACGTAAGAGGGGCGGGTCGCCGGCCACTGCCCCTCCTCCCTGCTTTTAACGGAGCGTCGCCCGAAAGGCGGCGGCCTGGGTCGATGGAGGCCCGCGCCGGGGAGGTCCGCGTTGCCCCTAGTCCGGGGCTTCCCGGCGGGACTCCCGCGCTCCTCCGCCGGCGCGCCCCGACCAGGCCCGCCGAGGCTGGAACAGTCGCGGGGCGCTCCTGTCGGCGGCGCCGAAGCCTTCGGGCCTGGCCGACGGCGCTCAGGACGCCTTGGCAGCGGCCGCGCAGCCAGGGACCGAGCGGGTCCCCGGGCTTCCCGGAAGAGTGGGGCCGGCGCGCCGCACCGGGTTCCCCTCCTCCAGCCTTCTCACCCCTCCCTCCGCAAACCTAGCCGAGCCCGCGGAAAGCTGGGCCTCCGCAGCCCCGGCGGCGTCCCCGGGCTAAGGTTACTTGGAGAAGCGAGGGAGTGCCGGGGACCTCGGGGAGTGACTCTAGGGGCCGAGAGGCAGCTGCGGGCCAGCCAGGGGGGACGGCGAGACCACCCCCGGCCCCAAGCCATACCTCCGACGGTAGCGGGCCTCGAATCCGCGGCGCCCCGCGCGCTGCTCGCCGCCGCACGAGGCCGGGTGGCCAGGTCCCCTGTGGAGCCGTGAGGAGAAGGCTCGGGCCCCAGGCAGGGGGCCGCCGCTCTCGGAAGCGGGAGGTCGGGGTCCGCTGAACCGCGTGCTCCATCTCCTGCCGCTTCCGCGGTCTCCCCGACGGCCACGGTGGTGCGTGGGGGTGTAACGAAGCGGGAGGTCACGACGCCCCTGGGTCCAGGCCGACGTGGGCGCCGCTCTTGCCGCACGCCCGCCGCTGCCCCACTCGGGCCAGCTCCGATGCCCACACTTCCTCCTTCCAGCTCCTTGCAGCGGAAAGACGCGGGAACCTGTCCTCAAAGCTGTATAAACCCTGCTTCCTGGGCCTGGCCTGGGCTGGCATCCCAGAGCCCAGCGTCTGGGCCCGCGAGGTGTCGCCGGCGCCGTCCCGGGGTCCCCGCGGCAGGGCGCGCGTCCGCACCTCGAGGCCTGGGCGCCGGCTGCCCACGGCTTCCGGTTCCACCCGGAGGCCTGGCCTGGCCCGGGAGCCGCCAGGTGCCGCGCCCCGGGCACGTTCCGGGGACTGGTTACCAGTGCCGAAAGTGAGTTGAGTTTTGAATACCAAGGAAGCACATAGAAAGTTTTTCCTGAGTCTTTCTTACCCACTGACCTATGCAAGTTTGATAACGTTTGAGTTGTGTTCGGTTCGAAATTTCCAGCTGTCCATTCTTAATTGTTATGGTAATACTGAAGGATTATATCTATATAGATAGATGTAGATACATGGCGGACAGATATTTTGGAGATTTTTCACACACGCGCGCGTGCGCGCACACACACACACACACACACACATCCAAAAATGCAATTAGGTAATTTTGGAATGAAGAATCACATTAATATCACACATTTTAAATTGATGCAAGTCTCTAATCGAAATGCCTTTTTCAATAGCTCTTCTCCCTCGTTAAGTTGGTTGTATTTTTGATTTTAGTCTAAGTTGGCCACTTTGAAGCTTTAGAAGGCTAACAAGAACTCAGTCTATTTATTATAATCTTTATCGAAAAGCATAGCCTTTATTTAGTCTTAAAATTGACCATGGATAGGGCCCTCTGATCTTGAGATGGAGAAGTGGAAAACTTGGTACAAACATACAAACATCCCTTTTCAAGAACAAATACTTGAGTTGATTAAACCAATAATCTTGATTCCTGACCATTTTAAATGGGAACATTGCCTTCTCTTTTCCTTTTTTTTTCTCCTTTTTTCCCTTTTCCTCTTGATATATATATATATATCAAGGTATGATACATATATCATATCAAGATATGATATATATATCATATATGGTATATATGATATTTATATATATATATATATATCTCAAGGCTAAAGGTATGGAGTGCATAACACACACACTTTTATTAAGAGATGACTGAGCTGATATCTTTTTCAGGAACTCCTTTTTTTCCCCTAAGATTTTATTTATTTATTTGACAAGGTGGGGATGGGGGAACCCTAGCAGAGGGAGGGGTGAAAGCAGAGGGAGAAGCAGTCCCCCCACTGAGCAGAGACCCCCCCCCATATAGGGCTCAATCCCAGGACCCCTGGATCAGGACCTGGGATCACTACCCATGAGAAAGGCAGCTGCTTAACCCATTGAGCCACCCAGGTGCCCCTTTTTCAGGAAATCTTAACCTATGGTTCAAACTTGCCTTTGGGGATAGTTGTCCAAGGATGGATTTTAGAGTAATTGCGGATAAATTCCCTCAACTGTATAGAAAAAAATTTTTTTTGTCTTTGTTCAGTTTAATTTGGGGGGTCAGAACATCCATAGCTTTCATTAAGTTCACAAAAAAGGCTGTAACCATCTCAAATAAGAGACGTTGGTTTTTTGGATTCACAGCTTGTGAATCAAGGGTGAACTTGGAGATGAAAACTTGTAGTTCTCACTGGACAAGATGGTAGCCTGGTGATATTTAGATCTACCTCTAACTTTTTGAAACCTTGATTTTTTTTTTTTAACAAAATAATCTAAAAAGTCCATTTTATTTGTATATCTTATCTAGTTAGTCCTGTTTATGTCCTTGAGGTTGTTTACGTTTCACACATTGTAAAATAAAAAATGAAGTAAATAAGACTTATTTTTAATATTATCTACATATGAAATGTAAAGTAGAAAATTTAAGCAAATATTTTAATGATTCACACCAAAAAGCCTCTGTAACCAAAGCAAAACAATCAACAATAAAAACAACAAAATATTATCTGGCCCTAATTTAAAACTTGAGAAAATTTAGTGTGAATGGATCTCTCCTTCTCTTTGTGCACATACATATATTTAGTAACCACACCTGGATCCCAAATTTTTCTTTTAAAAGATTTTTCATTTTCCTTAAAGTTTAATGATTGTCAAAGATGGATGAAATGATAGATGGAGGGGTGGGACCTTCTGACTGAATCAGAAGGAGGGCATGGTGCTAACATCCAGGTAAGGAATTCAAGGGCCGATGGTATAGTCACCGGTAGGGGACCCAGGGTAGGATTTAAATTAAATACTCAGAGGCCTGTCTTCAGAAACTCAGATCTAGCCCATTTCCGCACACCAGCCCCCCATTCCCTAGCTTACTTCCAATCTTGTCTGAGAGGATATCTTCCATTAGTGCAAGAGGAAGCATAATCTACGGGTTTATTTAGCATTTGATCTTTGCACAGAGGGTTCCATTTAGAGTAACCATTGCAGCTAAGATTTGGATCTGGTCCCTAAAATAGCCTGAACCAAGCGACCTCAGGCAAGTAGACGCAAGATACTAGCAATTTATTTCATATCAGCTCCCAAGTCATCACCAGATGATAACAACCCTTGGACACCGTTAATCTCTGCTTGATTCAAACTGGTGACCGCAAGGTGAAAGGCAGGGCGTTATCTCTGAGCAATTCATGTGGCCTTCCACAGATTGCCAGTTGGGCCAATACAATCGAAGCCTCTTCTCCAGTGGTTACTTTAAAATTTCATATCCAAAGTCTTTGGTCTTTGTTGGACTGGAAGGTAGGAGGGCTTTATCAAGGAAAATGCCGGAGGGCCAAGATGTGGGAGCTTAGAATCCAATACAAATTGGAAAGGTTGAAAAGGTAACTGTGGGTTTTCCCTGCCCAATAAACTTGAAACAACATCACTGTGACTATGACTAGAAAAAGCCTCTGGAAATGAATGTTTTTTGCCAAACAATAGAGAGGAAATACACATTAAAAAATAAAAGGCAAAGTACTATCTGGAATTGGTTTTATTGTTTTGAAAAGGGCTTGATTTTTGCAATCTGGAAGGTCAGTTCTGATCACCATATAAGCATTCGGTATCATTTCAGGGCTCGAAGGGGCGGTAGAAGGTGGGGGGAACCGCGGAGATAAAGGAGAGGGATTTCCTGGTGAACGAAAGCTTTCCTGTGTGTTGGTGCCCAGAGGGAAGCCAGGCTAAGGGACCTGCAGGGCAACAGCTAACTATTTGCACTTTTCAAATATGTAGAGAGAACAGTTTAAGCTTCATATCCCAGGGTACTCAGCTCTAGCCTGAAGTCATAGAAATGTGCCTTTACTGCTTGGTGGAATTATTCCGCCTCTGTTACTCCAATATTCTAGTCGTCGTCATTCTATTTGATTTTGCTAGATGGTTCTGGAAAGGACTGACAGATTAAAAAAAAAAAATTGAGAGTTTTCAAAAATACTCCTGCTTTTTTAATAATATGCTGTTTAAGGTCCATGCGTTGGGAGTGCGTTATTGAGGGTAAAAGTAAACACAAATTATTTTAAGTATTTTTAGCAATAAGCTCCTCGGACAGGATCAAAGATCAACTTGGTACATGCAGAATTGTAGTCAGTTGGCAAACGGTGTCACAGGCATCTCACCATGTTGTTCCATAACTTCGTTCCTAGACCCGTTGGCTGACCTAGCTTTTTAATCAACTGGTATCTGCAACCCTACGCCATTGTTTGGTATCTTGGCCCCAAAATGATACACTAAATAAACAAGCCCAAGTTATAATTACTAATCTCAGGATGAGCACATTGTATACAATTGGTAAAGGGACGCCCCTTAGGCTAAAAAGTCACTGATTGATTAAAAAGTGGTGTGTTTTGTAACGTTGGAAGGTTTTTTAAGTGATTGTGGGGAAACAGAGCATGGAATAAACCGTCTTGTTACTCCCTAAGACTTGCCTTGCCTCCCATGTCCTGCTGATAAAATGTTCAAAGAAACTCAGAAAGAATCACACAGCATTTGCCTGGCGAGACGAGCGGCAAAGCAAAATGTTTAGATATTTGGAGGAGATGACAATTTCAGGACTGTCTCTCCTTGGTATCTGTCTGCTCCATGAAAAGTGGGCTGGATGGAGTCTAAAGCCTGGGCAGAGAAGACCAGGCCTGTATTCTCTCCGTCTCGTTCTTCTACAGCTTCATGATGGTAATGACAAAGGTAGGGTCCATCTTCCATATTGAAATGATTTGCATATATCTTAACCCAATCAGCAAGACATTGGACTAGGTAATTTACTCAGCCTTGCAAAGATCTATCCAAATTGGCAAATTTACTGCTTTCCAGAGGTCAAGGTTTTTTTTTTTGTTTATTTGTTTTTGTTGTTTGTTTGTTTTTTACTGTAGGTCTAGAACTTTTACTTTTGGGTGTTTCCCTGATAATTTGAGTGGATTTGGTGCCGACAGAGGCCTGTAGTTTCCCTTGTGGAAGCGCAGAGTGGTCTCATCCTGCTTATGTTTTCTGAATATCCTGAGCTTTTTCTGAGCTTTGGTTAATTTTACCTCAATTTTATGTATAAATTGGGTTGTGGTGGTGGTGGTGTGGGAAGGAGGTATTTGTTTTTTGCCTGTATCTCTAGCTCTCATAATATTGTAGAAACCCTCATCACCACATTATTCGACAAGTAGATGTGACTTTGCCTTACATAAGCCAATACGTATGATTTGTTACTTGTGAAATTGACCCCCAATTTCACCAGAAGAGTAGTTAAGGATAGTGGTAGAGCATTCAGGCTTTAAATCCTGGGTTTAAACATCTGAATTTAAATCCAAGCTCCTCTATAAGGAAGCAGATATTTTTCTGTATGAAGTGTATCTAACCCCTCTGTGCCTTAGTGTCCTCATTTGTAAAACATGAAAAATAATAGTTTCTATTTCCCTGATTGTTGTGGGGATTAAACACTCAGCTCAGCGTCTGGCTAGGTGGTAGGTGCTCCATCCGTGTACCCTGTTACTATTATCACCATTTTTGTCATTGTCATCCCACTCCATCTCTGGCCACCAGGACTGAGCCAGAGTCAGAAGCCTCGATGAACTAATGTTGACTCTACTTATTCTACTAAAAGAACGCAGATATAGGAAGAATGCAAGAAGAGTGATCATATAATATTCTATAATATGTATCAAACTGTAGATATAGCTTAATTGCATGGCTCAATTCATTTTGCGTTTTGTTTGCCTCTGTAACAAAGAGTCTCTGTTTTTTGTTCAAGAGTTGAAGAAACCATAAGGATTTCTAAATCTGCAAACGTATTTGGAAAGAAGGAAGTAAGAGCAAAGACAAATTTGACAAGGGGGTCAAGGTGTAACCCAAACAAACCACCCCGCTATCCTTAAATCATACTTCTCCTCCTCTCCTTGGAAGATTTAAAATATTTATCCATTATTGCAAGTAGTCTTTTTCCCCAGCTCCAAACTCTCTGAACCCCTACCTGCTCTCACTGTTGTAGAGAATGATAGTAGCATCTTTATTCCCACATACCGTAGGTTAATTCGGTCTGTGGGCAATGTGTTGCCTCCTCCTCATCTCTAAAAAAGCTGTCAAAACATGATTTTAATTTCCTTTTAAATGTAGCTCAAACAGGCCTGCCAATACATTTCACAATTTCCCCCCCGAAACATTGGCGTTTAACAAGTGAGGTAAAGTTGTTTAATAGGCAAATAATAAAGGCCTCGTAAGTTGGGCCCTTGGTTTAAAAAAAAGAAGAGAATAATTGGGAATGAAAAAAGCTTTATGCAAATCAACTAGTATGGATGATGGCAGAAAGAGAAGAGAACAGGGTAATGGATTTGTTCAAATGAATTTACCGAAGACGGCAATTCAGCTCTCTGAGGAATTAGGGAGAAAACGAGTAAGTGGCCAAAGGGGCTGATAGCTCAAGAAAGCCTGACTAAAATGGGCAAAATGGACCACATTTGCAAAGAGCAAAGCTTTAGTTATCAGCTTCCACAGTTCTTCAGGTCTGTGCCATTTGTTTAAAATTACAAAATCAGGGGTGCCTAGGTGGCTCAGGTCATGATCTCAGGGTCTTGAGATCAAGCCCCACATCGGGCTCTCTGCTCAGCAGGGAGCCTGCTCCCCCCTCTCTCTCTGCCTGCCTCTCTGCCTACTTGTGATCTCTCTCTCTGTCAAATAAATAAGTAAAATCTTTAAAAAAAATTGCAAAATCAAAACATGTCTCTGAGGGCATGGACAGGGAGGCAGGATCTCCTTTGTGATGCCTGCAAGGCAGCCAGGAGGGACCAGACAACCGACCAGAAGTGTCTGAAAGGGCATCACCCATCAAAATTGTCCAGGGTCATCCAAGGCGCTAATTTAGAGTAAAAATATGAAAACAAGAAATCTCTCAGTGATGACCTTTCAGATGTTGTGAAACTGTCCCTCAAGGGAAGTGGTCCAGTCTCCAGCCGGGAGCCTTCCAAGCTCCAGAGGGAAGATCTCTTGGAATGAAGCCTCGGGAACTGTCCAGCATCAGCAGAGAGCTCAACTCCTGGCTAAGTGACCTGTTGGGTGAGAATTTCCACCTACAATGTACTTAATTTTATGTTTAGGTCCCCTTCTTTTTCAGTTCTTTTTGACAGTTATGACACTAATGGTGTTATTACCGGGGGGGGGGGGTTGTAGGTTTATATAGATGTGTATTTGTTCCACGAGGAAATGTTAGTTATTCAGTGAGAGCTGGTATTTGCCTTGAAGACACTCCAGCTTTGACCTCTCCAGGAGACTGAAAGAATATCAAAGCACATTGTGTCTTCTCACGCCTGCCTTAAACGTCTCTGAACTGCAGACACTAACTGCATTACTGGCAATTATATGAAGAATGAAATCATAATATTTTTCTGGCCCCAGAGACATGAAAATGGATATTAGAATGGCTACAGGAGAGGATTCTCAGGTGCCAAACTTAAAAAAATTAAGCTTCCACTTAAACTTTCATTAGGATTCAGGAAAACTGGGACCATTGCAAGACGTATCTATTCATTCAGTAACTATATGAGGGTCTGTGGGGCTCCTGAGTGGCTTAGTTTTTAAGCATCTGCCTTCGGCTCAGGTCCTGATCCCAGGGTCCTGGGATCAAGCCCCACACTGGGCTCCCTGCTCAGTGGAAGCCTGCTTCTCCCTCTCCCACTCCCCCTGCTTCTGTTCCCTCTCTCGCTCTCTCTCTGTCAAATGAATACATAAAATCTTAAAAAAAGACCAACAACAACAACTTTATTTGAGGGTCTTCTCTGTACTAGGCACTCCCCAGGCACACAAGGCTTCTGCTTCCATGGAGCTCACATTCATGGTCCTGGGAGACCACAGTGCCGAAACTTCCGAGTCTAAAGGAAACTACTGGTGAGTTTAAAGATGTATGGAAAGGTAAGTGACAGAAGCTTTATGTTTGTTGGTACTCTAAGGAATGAAAACACGTATTTTCAAAACACATTCGAATAGAATTCCGATGCTCTAACGGAGGGAAGCGGTTTGCGATGCTCCACATTCAAGCCCCTCTGGGTGTCCTGGGCACGTGGAGGGAGGTGGGAGCACTCGAGTTACTCCGCACTGAGAACATACATGGGTCCTGGGGTCTGAGGCCGCTGAAGTTCCATATGGTGTCCTGTGTCGTGGACTGGCCTTGTCGTGTGACAGTTGCTGCTAACAAGCTTGGCTTTGGCTTGAACGTCTTTGAAACTAACCCCTCCTCTACCCCCTCCAATTGCCTCAATCAAACTGACTCCTGAAAAAAAACAGGGCTGTGAATGGAATGGCCAAAGTGTCACTGGGATAGGCAAAAGCAATCATTTAGTGTTTTCTACAGACATACTGATTGTAAATTAAAGAAAGGCCTTTTTGGAAAAGACACCCCATTAAGAGATCACTTAATGTTTAATTACATGCAGTTGGAGACTCTGCAGAGTAGCCGCGCAGCCAAAGAGAGCATCAAAACCTCAGACAGACACAGTGGCTGGTGCAGAGTTTCCTTTTGAGTTCCAGATACAAAAATTCAAGCCCGGAGTGGCGTATTCTCACACTCCGAGGCTACCATAATACTTAATTATTACTGTCCCTGTGGTGTAATATGATCTTGGAGAATGTCACACAAGAATTCCTCCAAATTGTTTGTTTCATTACTCTTCCTCCTCCTCCCCAGTTTCTATTTCTTGGATCTGTTCTTTTCTGCAGTTGCCTTTCTCTCTCTCTTTCCTCCCTCCAAATGGCATTGTGATGTTGAATTCACCAGGTGTGCAAACTTCCTCCCTCATCTGACACTTCTTTGGCAGAAAGCATAGGTAGCCCAGCAGGTATTGTTAGGGTCAAGTTAAAAAATAACAAAACCTGCCAATGCAGATTTTCTTCTCGTAGCGCCTGGCATCAATGGGCTTGCAAAAAGACTGCTGTGGCTTTAATATTTCCCTTTTTACAGCTGGCGTGAACTGGGCAGCCCATCCGTAGTTCACCACCTCTTTCCCACTATGTCTTCGTCAGAACCAGAGGATGTCCAGCATTTCCCCTGGTCCTAAGGTCGGGGTGGGGGAGGGGCGGGGGAGGGCGAGGCGGTAGGAACAGGGTGGAGAATGGCATTGTTCCATTTAGAAAAAGTTGGCCAGAGCAAGAACTGCCCACAGGTGTCAATTTAAACCTCAGTGGTCCCTGTTAGGTCCTTGATTCAGTGGAAGTGAGTGGAGTTGGTGAAATATTGGAGAGGTTTAATCTCTGTGGTTGTCTTCTTTTTTTTTTAAGATTTTATTTATTTATTTGTTTATTTGTTTATTTATTTATTTATTTATTTGACAGAGAGAGAGAGAGAGAGCACAAGCAGGGGGAGCAGCAGGCAGAGGGAGAGGGAGAAGCAGGCTCCCTGCTGAACAGGAAGCCCAATGGCAGACTCCATCCCAGGACCCTGAGATCGTGACCTGAGCCAAAGGCTCAGTGGCAGAGCCACCCAGGTGTCCCTCTGTGTGGGTCTTCTAAAATTTAAAACCAGAAGGAAACATGGTACTCTAAATAGTGTGTTCCAGGCCAAGTGAGTGCCAAAGTTCTTCCCTGCGAGCTAAACTTAGACACTGGTTGACTGCAAGAGAAGCAGTACCAGGGTTTTGTTTTTGTTTTCCTCTTAATTTTGTTAACTAATTTATTAGTTCGTTAATTAATTAATTTAAGTAATCTCTACACCCAACATGGGGCTTGAACTCACAACCCTGAGATCAAGAGTCACAAGCTCCTCTGACTGAGCCAGCCAGGCACCCTGTTTTCTTCTCTATGGTCTAGGGTTAATCCTATCGAAAATAATCCTACTGGAAAAAAAAAAAAGTGAATGTACATGTCTTTAAGCAATCAGGCTTGCTTGCTACAGACATTAGAAATTTTTGTCTGAAAAAAAAAAAAAATTTTTGTCTGCAGTACATCCAACTTCCACAGTTCTTTCTGAGAGGGAGTCCCCACGCCGTTCCCAAGCCTTTCTCAGGTGGGGCGATCTGCACCAACATTCTTGAAACTTGTGCACAGCCAGTGATCCCAGCACATGGTTCTACCACAATGAAATTGGATGATCAAATCCAGTTACAGAATGGCTTTCTATACGCATGTTCGTATTTCTTTTAATAATACAGTGGAGTTAAGCTTATTCTCTAATTTAGTGTGCAAGTCCCTGTTTCTACTGGGTCAACTATGGGGCTGACCTTGTTCACAGTTGACCCCTTGTTCACAGTTGAAATTCCTGAAGGAGGTGTGTGTGTGTGAGAGAGAGAGAGAGAAGATGGGGGACATACCTGGAGATAGGTTTGTGGCCAAGTTCTGATTTCTCCATTCTCCTACTCTTCCTGGGTCGGGGAGGAAGACTAGATAACATTTCCTCAAGCTGAATGGCTGTGGGGCTTCTTCTGACACTTTTCTGCTATAAAGCATGTGGAGTGGTGGATACCACAAGACATCATTCTGTTGCTTTCACCAATAATTTCACTTTTTTTTTTAAAAGATTTTATTTATTCATTTAACAGAGAGAGAACACAAGCAGGCAGAGAGGCAGGCAGAGGCAGAGAGAGGAGCAGGCTCCCTGCGGAGCAAGGAGCTGGGATCATGACCTGAGCCAAAGGCAGTTGCTTAACCAACTGAGCCACCCAGGCGTCCCTCACTTTTTTTTTTAAGTAAGCTTTAGGCAGGGCTTGAACTCACGACCCCCAGATCAAGAGTCACATGCTCTATGGACTGAGCCAGCCAGGCACCCCTGCCTATACCAGTAGCAAAGAAAACCCTGATGTACTTTAGGATGCAATATTGATCAAGATGGGGTGTTTTCCTACAGGTAATAATCTTTCATTTTACGAGACAGATAGGCATTCTGCTAAGAAATAGTTCATCTGTTTGGAATAATCACTAATACTTATTAGATAGTATTAAAAGCTTCTGGTCCATGAAGCCATTGAATTTACATCAAACATCTAACAAACTTATTATAATATTAGTGGGGATAGAAAAAAGTATGTTATAGAACTTTTTATTAATTTATTTTTTACAAAAAACAGCATTGCTAGATACAAAATATTATCCATGTTTAAACATTCCAGGCATGAGGCAAGTGATTGCATTGTCAGGGAAAAAACCCGCCTCCCCTCAAGTTAATAGCTGATATGATGAAGCTCTAAGCCCCCATTAGCTATCCATTCTGATCTCAGATTAATCGGGCACAGCCATGAGACTGGGATTGGTTGCTGTCTCCACCTTACCAGTTGCAACTGCAGAAGATGACCAGTAATCACTTTACCACAGAGTACAGTAGAAGTCAGGGAGAGGTGGTCACTAACATCTGCCAGCATCATATTCATATATACTTATATGTGTGTGAATGTGTGTGTGTGTATACACTTGTGTGCAACACACACACATAGCCTTATTTGTTGACTTTTCGTGTATCTGTTGTCTCACTACAGAGGATGAAATTTTCAGGGGTTTTCACTTTAAACTTATTTTTAATCTCCTCAGTACCCAGTCCAGGACTTGGAATACAGCAGGTGCTTAATACAGAGAACTTGTTGGTACGTAATGATGACTCTAGCAGGCAAAGGCAAGGCCAGAGGGCATTTATCCTTCTTTGTTGTACCCTCTCTACCTTGACAGCACCCTTATTTTGATCTCTCATCTACCCATCCTGTTTTCTCCTCTCCACCTTCCAATCTGTTTTTTCAGGCTGCTATTCAATTTAGTTTCTAGAAACCAGATCTATAGCATATAAAGGCCATAGGATAAAGGCTTCACATCTTAGCCTGGTGTTTATGGTTCTACAACAGTGCTTTTCAAACTTCAGTGCACATACCAATCACCTGGGGTTTTCAGAATGCAAATTCTGACCTGGTCAGTCTAGGGGTGAGGCCCAAGCATGTGCATTTTTAACAATATCTCAGATGATGCGGACGCTGGAGGTCCTGGGACCATGTTTTAAGGGGCAAGTTCCTACAACATTGGGCCCGGCCCAGGTGATGAATGCCTTGTCAGCTTCATCTCAATTCACTCCCTACCCTGTACCCTGTATTCTAGCAAAACCGTTGTTCTCGGCATTCCTTGGCAATTCTCCGACTTGTGCTTTGATTCGCTTTATTCCCTTTCTGCCTGCGAAACCATCCCTCGTCTTACCAGACAGCTCAAATATCGTCATCCCTGCGAAGACTTCCAGCTCAGCTGTCCTTCCCTGACCAGCTAATCCCCCGCCCCCGTCTACCGAGTTCTCGCAGCACTTTGCTAGTACTAATATTTAGCCCTTATTACAAGTTATCATAGCTGTTTGTTTACACGACTGTCTCTCCAGCTAGACCATGAGCTACCCAGGGCAGGGGGCCAGCCTTGGCCACCTCTCAATCTCAGCACCCAATCCCGAGTACAACACGCACACACTAGTTCTTTAATAAATATTAATCGAATTGGGTTGAATGGATTTTTCATGATCAGTCTTCTGCAGAAGACTTTTAATGATGAGTATTTTGAGACAAAAACATAGCTTGACGGAATTGACCGGGACGTCACAGGGGATCATAGTCGTTGACGTTCAATGATAATTAAAATGCTGTAACGGGATCACAGTCATTATGATAAACTATAATTATATTAATAATACTACTAATCAATAATATCACTAGTATTATTATCATCTGTGATAATTGACTAATTATTATTAATGATAGCTCTTATTTATCTACTGAATGCTGACTATGTACCAAGCACTTGCTAATCATTTAGATATTTTTTTACAACCTATTTTTTAAGATAAGTATAGAGACACAGAGTTTTGAGGATAGGTCCAAGGCTGCATCCCCAGGACATGGTAGAGTTGGATTTGAAACCCAACTCTTGGATCCAGAACATCCTTTTAGCCATTTTTTTTTAAAGATTTTTATTTATTCATTAGAGAACGAGAGACTGAGAATGAGAGGGGAGAAGGTCAGAGGGAGAAGCAGACTTCCCGCAGAGCCGGGAGTCCGATATGGGACTCGATCCCGGGACTCCGGGATCATGACCTGAGCCGAAGGCAGTTGCTTAACCAACTGAGCCACCCAGGCGCCCTCCTCTTAGCCATTTTTGTGATGCTGGAAGGATAGCCTGGCTCTACGGCTCTGCTAAGTATGCTTCCTAAAGTATACACCAGTTTTTTAAAAAAGATTTTATTTATTTATTTGAGAGAGAGAATGAGAGACAGAGAGTATGAGAGGAGGGAGGGTCAGAGGGAAAAGCAGACTCCCCGCTGAGCAGGGAGCCGGAGGAGGGACTAGATCCTGGGACTCCAGGATCATGACCTGAGCTGAAGACAGATGCTTAACCAACTGAGTCACCCAGGCACCCACCTTCACCAATTTCCTGTATTTTAAATGCAGTAGGGTTTCCTGCCAGGGCAGGGATCTTAGTTTCTCTTTGTGCTTTGGACTCCTTTGGCAGTCTGCTGATGCTTATAGACTGCTCAGAACATTAAAAAAAAAAAAATTTCTTTTCCTTATGTTAAAAGAGTTTTATTTGCAGGAGAACGGGACCGTAATGGAACAAGTCAAATTCCATCATCGTCAACTGACTCCTCTGACTCCTCGCTTTTCTCCTCTTTTCTTCTCCTCTGCCACCACTGGGGTGGAACCAGCAGCAGGAGCTGCAGATCCTGGGACAGGGGAGACAGCCACAGCCCCACCAGCGGGCACGCTGGCCAACTTGCCGACATACCCAGGGCGATGACATCTTCCATACTTTTCCGTTCAGCTCACTGATGACCTTGTTGAGCCGATTATCATCCGCCTCGATGTCCACACTGTCCAGATTCTTCCTGATGCCCTTGGCATTGGAGGGAGGCATTGCTCCTGAGGGTGGCCAGCAGGTAGGAGGCCACGTGGCACATCTCCGTGGCATCAGGGAATGAAGGTTCTTTTTTTTTTTTAAGTAGGCTCTATGCCCAACCTGGGGCTTGACCTCGCTACCCCAAGATCAAGAGTCATGTGCTCTACTTACTGAGCCAGCCGGGTGCCCCTCCTCAGAACATTTTTAAATGCATAAAAAATATGTAGAATTGCAAAGGAACCCAATTAATTGAATATGGCTATCAAAATAATAAAAAAAGTTGTGATATAGTAATATGTGTGATCATATTAAAAAATACAATCTAGGGGCACCTGGGTGGCTCAGTGCATTAAAGCCCCTGCCTTCAGCTTGGGTCATGATCTCAGGGTCCTGGGATCGAGCCCCGCATCGGTCTCTCTGCTCAGCAGGGAGCCTGCTTCCCCCTCTCCCTCTGCCAGCCTCTCTGCCTACTTGTGATCTCTCTCTCTCTGTCAAATAAATAAATAAATAAAATCTTAAAAAAATAAAAAAAATTAAAATACGATCTAGCAATCAGTCTAGTAATGACTTTAATTCTGAAGTATTGATGGACCTAAACAATATTTTGAGATATCAGCAACTACTGAGATATGAAAATGTCTGTGATCTCTCTCTATTCAAGACAAAGTCACAGGTACTGCTCAAAGTACTGAAGCCTCTATTCATAATGGAAGAAAATGCCAGATTTCTCTAAGAGGTGAGTGCAATTAAAGATGTGATTTTTTTCCTCCATCCAAATTCATGTACACCCCGCCCCCCCCGGAACTCTATGTACAGACACTTTGTATATAGATATATGGGGATGGTCCTATGAATTTCAGATTAAGAATCCATGTTCGAGAGAGGAGGGATTTTCTGCCTTTTTGAGGAGATTGGAGTGCTCAGAGATGGAAGTCAGTCAGGTGGGAGAAAATTGTCACGTGCACAGAAATGGGGCAAAGTCAGTGGCAAGAGGTACATGGTGAAGGAGTGTAGTAAAGGAGGAGGAGGGGAAACCTAGCAGCATTAGAGCCCTGCAACACATAAGCAACTTTTCCTTTGTGAAATGAGCACAGAGACTTACAGAAGAAGATGGTGAAGGAGTCCTGGAGCAATCTTAACATGTACATATGAGTCTTATCAATTAGAAGCAATTCTGTCTCCAACAGAAAGAGACACATTGTATGGTTACTATACTGGGAAGTATAGAAGGATTTTTGCCTGCCGTTGTCACATGAGGCTAAATTGGGTAGTGTTCCCTTTTTGAATTATATAGCAAGGGTCATAAAACCCACTACCTTCTATCTACTTCAACGAATTCAAATCGGAACAAAAGACAAAGTGCAAACCCTCACCTAGCATAGATCAATCTTTATCAACTTGGAAGAGAGAGGCAATCCCAAGCTTGGAGGCACAGGTGGCATTTGATCACTGTAAATTGCAAGTTTGTCGTTCCAACGGTATCAAATGCCTCCATTTGGCCCTCAAGTACACTAAGATTTGATCCCTTTATTCCCCCCTCTTAAGGCCTGTAGCCTTTTCTCATGTACTTTATATTCTTGGCAATTAGAGAAATCAAAATTCTTTGCCACTCACAGTTTATTCCTTTTTGCAAATCCCAACATCAGTAATGCCTTTTCTCCTATTGTAATCCCCAAATCTTACCCATCCTTTATTTGATTTTTTTTTAAAAATTTACTTATTTATTTTAGAAAGAGAGAGTGTGAGAGAGCGTGAGTGGGAGGGACAGAGGGAGAGGGAGAGAGAATCTCTAGCAGACGCTCTGCTGGGCACGGAGCCCCACGTGGGGCTCAGTCTCACGACCGTGACCTGAGTTGAAACCAAGAGTTGGATGCTAAACTGACTGTGCCACCCAGGCTCCCCCCACCCATCCTTTAAGGTTTAACTCAAACTCTGCCACTTTCACAGCAATTTTTTTTTTTAAGATTTTGTTTATTTGACAGAGAGAGAGAGAACAAGCAGGGAGAGTGGCAGGCAGAGGGAGGGGGAGAAGCAAACTTCTCACTGAGCATTGAGCCTGTTGGGGGACTCGATCCCAGGACCTGGGATCATGACCTGAGCCAAAGGCAGATGCTTAACTGACTGAGCCACCCAGGTGCCCCCAGAGCATTTTATCTTTATTTATCTTATGATATTTAACTTTGTTGATACTATGGACATCAACAGCTGTGGCCTTTGAAGAAAAATCATACTAGGAAAAGTGCCTGATAATGGGAGGAAAGGCAGAATAGGAAGTAAAAAATAATACTTAGGGCCCTGGAGAGCTCTATATCAATAGAGTATATGAGTATATGAGTAATAAAGTGAACTTGGAGTATTAACCAATGTTGTACATATAGTTGCACAGTTATCACCCTAATGGTAATGATGGGAATGTGGCAAGTAAAATTATGTATATTCGATCAAGAAATTAAAAAATTTGGGGGTGCCTGGGTGGCTCAGTCATTAAGTGTCTGCCTTTGGCTCGGGTCATGATCCCAGGGTACTGGGATTGAGCCCTGCGTCAGGCTCCCTGCTCCACAGGAAGCTTGCTTCTCCCTCTCTCCCTCCTCCTGCTTGTGTACCCTCCTCACTGTGTCTCTCTCTGTCAAAAAAATAAATACAATCTTAAAAAAAAAATTAAAAAATTTTTATTAGAAGTGGAAGGATAAAAAGATACATAGTTTATATCAGCTTGGAGTAACATGATAGGAAGTGTCTCCTTATGAAAATGACTGTAGTGGTAGCTGAAGGATGGATTATAGCTAAGAGACTTAAAGTAAAAAAACCAGTTGGCAGCCATTTAAATAGTCTGGGCACCTGGCTGGCTCAGTGGGTAGAGTGTGGGACTCTTGATCTTGAGGTCATGAGTTTAAGTCTGACATTGGGGGTAGAGTTTACTTAAAAAAAATTTTTTTTAAGATTTTATTTATTTATTTGACAGAGAGAAAGAGATCACAAGTAGGCAGAGAGGCAGGCAGAGAGAGAGGGGGAAGCAGGCTCCCTGCTGAGCAGAGAGGAGAGCCTGACGCAGGGCCCAATCCCAGGACCCTGAGATCATGACATGAGCGGAAGACAGAGGCTCAACCCACTGAGCCACCCCGGCGCCCCTAAAACAATTTTTTTAAATAAATAAATATTCCAAGTGAGATATAATAAATATCCACTTAAGACTTTAAGATTTCCCATCTAGGTGGCTGAGAATATGATGATATTCTTTTTTTTTTTTTTTAAAGATTTTATTTATTTAGAGAGAGACGGAGAATGAGAGGGGAGAAGGTCAGAGGGAGAAGCAGACTTTCCGCAGAGCCGGGAGTCCGATATGGGACTCGATCCCGGAACTCCGGGATCATGACCTGAGCCGAAGGCAGTCGCTCAACCAACTGAGCCACCCAGGCGCCCCGTTTCTGACTCTTGATTTCTGCTCAGGTCATGATCTGGGAATCCTATGATTGAGCTCCATGGTGGTCTCCTTGCTCAGTGGGGAGTCTGCTTGGGACTCTCTCCCTCTACCTTTGCCTCTTCTCCTCCCCCCTCCCATACTGCGTGCCTGTGTGTGTGTGTGTGTGTGTGCGCGCGCGCGCGCTCACGTTCTCTCTCTCAAATAAATCTTTAAAAAAGAAAAGGATTTGGGAAGCAGTTGCAGGATAAGAATGGTTTGGGCTTTAAAGGCTATTGGGAAACAGGAAAAATAAGAAAGAAAATAACGCAAGAAATCAAGAAATAAACGCAACCATAGACTGAATTAATAGAAATACAATGTCCCAATCATCACTGCAGCACAGCAACCAGGTCAGGGTTCACTTTATGAAGGACTTTGAAAAATATGGTGACCTGTAAATTCTCTCAGTTGAAGAACACTGGAGGAAATTTGGAATATTTAATAAATAGGGAGGATATACTCACTGCCTTTAAATATGGGAGTCAGCAAAAGTAAAGAAGGAATGAATTCTATTCTAGAGTGAAAGGTGGTGGGGGTGGGGAGTGATAGAGTTACAAGGAGAAAAATTTTGGCTTGTGCCAAGAAATAATTTAGCAACAATGAGAGCTACCAAAAAGTAGGAAACACTGACTTGTAGAGGAGCGAGCTCTTCATCTGTGAACAAGTCATGCAGAAAAAGGATCAAACTTTAGTTCTATGTTTTGTAGAAGGAATTTCTGTAGTCTATGGAAGGGAAGCTGAATTATAGGATGTTTAAGATATCTTGCTACTTTAAAATCTTTGGTTTTTATTCACTGAGAAAACCTTCCTTATTTCCTCCTGTCCTGGTGGAAGTGAGCCCCCTTCTCTGAAGCTACTCCCCATCATACTGATAGCACACATTGTGGCAATTGATTGTCTCATTAGACTGTCATTTCTTTTGAGGGCAGTGCTGTCTTTTGTCTACAAACATCCTTTGTCTAGTGCTGTGTTCAGCACAGAAATTCACAGACATTCAGTAAATGATGTCAAATGTTGAATAAATACACAAATGGAGGCAATTTTGGTTCAACTATGAGCTATGAAATATGAGTCAAGGCAGCTAAACCTGAGACACTCCATTTTGCTGTGTTCCCTACAGCAGGAAAGTCTCATTCTCATAAGTTGTCTGCTTTCTTTCCCTCTTTTTCCCTAATGCAGACTCACTTATCAGAAATACAAGAAAGTTTGAGCATAATGGAATGAAATCATCTTATCTGAAAAGTCAGAACATGCTTTCAGGGTAGCAGAAAATCAAGAGACTTCAAAGTTGCATTTGATTCTTATTTAATTAATGAAAAATTTTAAAGGCACAAAAACACCAGTGGCTATGAGGAGTTCAGTAGCTAGAAACATACCAAGGTGCCTATGGAAAAAAACAGTATAGAGTCAACTTTCACAGCTTTGGGGCCATTGAGCATCATGTGATTGCACTCACATTCTTGGGAATCATTTGACATCGCAGGTGGTTCTCCCAATAGATCCTGTTTCTCACCTATCCTTTGATATTATTCCGCACACTGATTATAATGCCCACAGTTGTCAGTCTGCGTTAATGCAGTGGCTTTTGGTGCAGTCGACGTAGGGCTGAAATATACGGTTCCCTAGGTGAGGAATGGTCCAAACATAGCCGGTGCCTGGAATGAAGGGAGATGTGTCTTCTTACTAGTTTGCCTTCAAAAACACTGGGTAGTCCCGTTCCCTCTGCCCCTCCCCCCACTCGTGCTGTCTCTCAGTCTCTCTCTCAAATAAAGCAACAAATTAAACTTTAAAAACAACAATGACAACAACTTCATGTGGAAGAGATACAGATCAGATCCCAGAACATGTTCTATATACAGCCATCATCCAGATATGAAATCTAAGGCTACATTCTATCCTTAGATTTGCGCTGCAGGCAATGAGAAACTGCCTTTGTTTACAGAGGAAAGAGGGGCAAAAGTATTCCTTATGTGGGAAGGAGGCAGTACATGGCCTTCTAGCACATTTTGGGTGGCAGAGCCTTCTGCTGTCCCCCTGACTCTCAAACAGCCCAGGACACATCTCGGTGCCTTGAACCCACTCAGGTCAGTGCAGTGCGTGTTAGTGAATGTTGTCTTAGAGATTACATGGCTGCAAAGAGAATTATGACATCAGAAGTGAGTAGTTGTGACTGTAATGGAAGTGATTATAAAGGAAGTAAATGAGGGACCTACTGCAAATGTGAAGGTTTCTTATCTTTACAACATAATCATTGTAACCATGACTGAGAGTGAAGATAAACACACCCCGGCATTAATATTAACACAGTTCCAACAGCCTGAATGAGAACACATTCAGCCGTCATTTGATTAATTTCCATTAATAATAAAAGAAAAATCTTACATGTTTAAAATCCTCTCCTATATTTGCATTATCAGTGTTGACATTGCAGGTGGACCAATCTGCTTATCATATAATGCACCTTAAATTGCACTGCGGTAAGGAACTGAAGGAAGGATCTTTGTGAAACACAGGAGTATACACATGCATCTGTGCTTGTGTGTGTGTGTGTTTATATTTAAGGGATGGCATTGACCATATGAGACATGGTCTTAAAAGCTCAAATTTCCACGTGCGGAAGGTTGCATCGACTGAAGACTATAAATATTATAGTAGAAACGAAAGCCTTTAGCACACCTGTACTTGGTAGTTTCCACCTGAATACCCAGGTAGCACACACGTTGAATGTACTCACCAATCCCCTTCTACTTATATCTTTGTTCCTGTCCCACTCCCAACCCCATTTACTTCGAATCAAAGTGTATACGGATGGTGAAAGAGAGAACCTGATCTAGGAAAGGATTTTTTGTTTTGTTTTGTTTTTGTTTTTCTCCATGACTGTCGTCTTACACTTCAGTGTAAGTTTCAGAAAGCAAGGAAGGGCTGGAGAATTTCTTATCGGCCATCAGGGATGGGCAATTCAGTGATCTGATAATGGTGAATTCTAAAAAGAGATTTAATTCATATGGCCAAGGGATTTAAGCACAAAGGGCTTCTTTCTCTGACAAAATTCCCGAGATGTCACTGCCATCCAAATTTGACCTCTAATTAATTTTAAGTTCATTGAAAATTTGGCCCGGAGGGATGCCAGAGAGAGGACCCAAGGGTTCATTCCCGCTCTGCTATGTGCTGACGTGAGGAGAGCATGGGGCCCCTAGCTTTACTCCCAGAGGACAGAGTGTGGAGGAGAGTAGAACCAAAGCAGATTTAAGAGTGTCCCAGTAAATGTTACATTAGCCGTGTATAGTTCTCTCATTTTGTCTTCATAGGTCTACGATCAGCACACTCCAAGTAAGCTTATAGATTCCCCTGGGGCTTGAAGAGCCACCATGAGCATTCCTTTGCAAGGAGGGAGACTGTAGAAATGACCAGCTTAAACTCAGCTAACCCACGATGCATCACATTTTAAAAAATTTCTTGGCAGAGGTTTTAAGTCAACACCCAAGAACTTAGCAGTGATGAAAAAGAAAAGCCACCCTGATGATCTCAGAAGCAGAGATCATCAGAAGAAACCGTGATGAAGATTACCTCCCTGACATTTGCTCTGATATTCAAGAGGCCCTAAAGGAGATTAGGACTATTAGATAGACGGTCACGACCCCAACCTCAAGCATGGACACAAGCCCCACTCGGGGCCAGCTCTCTGCAAGAGCAAGAGACAGGAAGGCTAAAAGCAAAAACACCTGTTGGTAATTTTTTTCCCAAGCAACATTTTTGTCTTTCAAATGACCGAAGCAAAGCTGAATTTGAGAGTCGAGGTTTCCCTGGTTGGAAACAGAGCAAGCCAGTTGCACCTTTAAACACTTCCCTGTTTTTTCAGCAGCCGGGGGAGGTAAAACCTGCAGAGAGCCTGGAGAGGGCGGCACTAGGAAGGCCCTACAGAGGGTGCTTCATTAACCCGATTAAGCAGGTGGATGGAGAGGGCCTCGCTGATAATTTACACCTTGCTAATGAAGCGTGTGACTCTTAATCTCCTCCAAACAAGATACACTCATGAAACTCTGGTGCAAGGAAAGGGGAAATTAATTAGGTGAAAAAACTATGAGATTATAGCAGAGGGATTCCTGCAAGGCAACTGTAACCTGGGTGGTTATTCATTTTAGCCTCTCTGAAATTAATGGCTGAGCTGTCCAGTAAACAAGTTGTGGTACCTTTTGGGCTTATGAGAAGTTCAAAAGCGGTGCCTCATTATGCGTCTGATTTTATATTTCGTGGGATGTCTTAGAAAATCACCGCGATGGAAATGGTTGCTCCGATTTCTAGCGAGTCATTTTAATATATTTGCCTGTGGTGCAGCTATTTATAGTAACAGGGTGTAAAGAGGATTCACTTACATATTGCCCGTAATTTCAAAAGTTAACTTGCAAAGTAATTCTTATACCTAATACAAGATGTGAGGCTTTTTGTACCCTGAAGAGAAGCATTTTATTTCATGTTTCTTTTATTTTGTTTTCCAGCTTTATTGAAACATAATTTACATATAACACTGTATAAGTTTAAGGTGTAAAATAGGGTTGATATTATACTTGTATATTGTAAAATGATTATCACCATCGTATTAGCTAACATCTGTGTCGTGTCACATAGTTGCTATTCCTTTTTCTTGTAGTGAGAACACTTAAGATCTACTTCCTTAGCAACTTTCAAATATGTAATATAGTGTTATTGACTCTAATCACCATGCTGTACATTACCTCCCCACAACTTATTCATCTACAACTTAGACATTTGTACCCTTTGACCAACTTTTCCCCCTTTCCCCCACCCCTCCTCAGCCCCTAGTTACCACCATTCTAGTCTCTTTCATAAAAGAGACATTTAAGTGATTGGAGTTATGACATGAATGGGGTTAAGTTAGTAAAACAAATGTAATGACAGTAGCTGATATTTATCAAATATTGGTATGCATCAAATACTAGCTAAGTACTTTTGATTCACTAACTCGTTTGTCCACCATAGCAACCCTAGGAGGTAATCATTATTAGTCCATTTGTCTGTAGACGGGTAAACTAAGGCCAAAGAAGTTAGGTGAATTGTTTATATCATGCCATGTGTTTTCTTGCTTACTTGTAAATGAAATAAACCAGGGCTTAACACTAGAAATTAACTTAAATGGTGTTTATTTCAGAGGCTTTGTCCTATTTTTGGTCAACTATGGAAATGCCCTAGATATCTATACCAATCAGAGTTATTGAATACAATTAGAATAGAGAGTTGAAAGAATACAATCTTCACAGTGAGTTAGGTCTGGATTCAAATTTACTTCATTTGCTGTGATCTTTGGCAAGTTACACGACTTCTTGAAGTCTCTGTTCCTTTGTCTCCAAAACAGGGGTAATGATTCCTGCCTCATCAGATGGAAAGGACTCCCATCTAAGATATCACACATGCTATATCTTGCACATGGTCAGCGTTCACACGTGTTACTCTTTCCATACTTTGCTTCTTTGGGTCTACACCAGGCTTCCTGACAGAGTCATTAGTCTAACTGAAAACTGTAATTACTTAAAAGCCCACAAACCATTTTTTAGTTTTATTATTTTTTAAGATTTATTTATTCATTTGAGAGAGCACAAGCAGGGGGAGAGGGGAAAGCAGACTCCCCATCGAGCAAGGAGCCTGACATGGGGCTCGATCCCAGGATCCTGAGATCATGACCTGAGCCGAAGGCAGAAGCTTAACCATCTGAGCCACCCAGGAGCCCCACAAACCATTTTTTAAAAAGATTTTATTTATTTGAGAGAGTGAGTGAGAGAGAACACAAGCGGGGGAGGGGCAGAGGGAGAGGGAGAAGCAGACTCCTCGATGAGCAGGGAGCCTGATCATGACCTGAACCGAAGGTGATGCTTAACTGACTGAGCTACCCAAGCGCCTCCCCCCTCAAACCATTTTATTTTATTTTATTTTTTTGAAGATTTTATTTATTTATTTGACAGAGAGGAGAGAGATCACAAGTAGGCAGAGAGGCAGGCAGAAGGCAGGCACAGAGAGAGGGAGGCAGGCTCCCTGCTGAGCAGAGAGCCCGATGCAGGGCTCGATCTCAGGACCCTGAGATCATGACCTGAGCCAAAGGCAGAGGCTTTAACCCACTGAGCCACCCAGGCACACCCCCCCCACCACCATTTTAAAAACAGCTTTTATTCTCTGCCCTATTTAAACCCAAATCCTTGCCCCAAGGCCTCACAGGCTCTCTTCTACCCAGCGTCCATCCTGGGTTCTAGGCTGGGCAGGGTTTTAACTGTGCCCATTCCTACTTCCGTCTGTACATTCGTGACCTTCTCCTTGTTTGGAGCGCCTTCCTCTTTTCTTTCTGCCAGTCCAGATTCTATTTATCCTCTAAGATGCAGCGCAGTTCCTAAATTCACTCATCTACCACCTACAGTCAAAGAACATTACCCCACCAGGTGTGGAGCAAGGGGCTAAGTCGTGAGGATCCAAATGAGGCAAAGTCCCGAGCCTTGAGGGACAACGCACACGTAACCAGATTTCCATGCAAGGGCCGAGAACAACGTCCATGGTACAGGGGCCGTGAGGGGGTCTGGTTCAGTGTTGCCTGGTGTTAGGGTGACGGGAGAGGAGCTGTCTCTCAATGTGGATAAGGTTGGGAGGGTGATTTCAGGCAGAAGGAACTCAAAGACTCGAAGCTGTGAAACGTCAATTCATTGAAAGGGCCATCCAGTGCTT
Source organism: Nasua narica (assembly GCA_028533885.1). Taxonomy (NCBI): domain Eukaryota; kingdom Metazoa; phylum Chordata; class Mammalia; order Carnivora; family Procyonidae; genus Nasua; species Nasua narica. The sequence continues at coordinate 88,951,347 of CM052797.1, read as the reverse complement.
TAGTACCACTGAGCTGCGGAGACCAAGGTTTCTGGGCTCTTCTCTTTGGGCAGTGGAAATTGTACAGATCCTAGGAGTTTGCATGCTAAATGCAAACGGCAGATTACAGAAGAGCCAGGCTGGAGACAGGGAGAGGAAGAAGTCAGTTGCTAAAGTTCAGCTGAGAGGTGATGAGCGTGCCTTCAGGACTGTGGCTGCAGGGGTGGCAGGAGGGCAGAAAATAGGAAGGGATCACTAAAACAGGGTGCTACATAGTTGATGTTAAACATACAATTGTTGAAAAAATGAGAGGCATCTATGCTTTTTTGGTTGTTTTTGTTCTCTGGTTGCGATTTCTTAGCCCTCTAAAGATATTAATTCTGCAACTGGAAGTCTTTTCCATAACTCCCGTTCCCTGCTTCATCTGTTCCCCCTCGATCCTGTATTTCCTTCATTGGCTCTCCATCTTTAATAGCAGAGGCTTTCCTCAAAAAGGGGGTGATCCTGGCGTGTCCATTCCCACTTAAACCCAAAGTACTAAAAGCCAGTTGGAAGTTCTATGTACACAGGCAGAGTTTGGTTGATTGATGATTAGGCATGACAGGATTCCTACTGCAGGATCATTGGCTATGACCTAGTTTTTATATTTGGAGACCCTAAGTCTTCGGTATTTTTCACAAGAGAAAAATTCAGTTTCACTGGAGAAGAGTTTTCTAGTACTTCTGCTATTCAACTGGTACGTATGAGTGCACCCATCCTGGCTGTTAAAATATTGGAACTCTTATTACTGGTGGTATATAGCCACTGCCCTCAGCTCCCAGACCGCCCCTTACTTTAGCAACCCTGAACCTTCCAAGCCTCCCACTCCCCACAACTAGCAACTATAGAGTTAAAGCCTGCAAGACCTCAGTGCTGAAGCCAGTGTTCATTCCCATTGGTGGTTGGGGTTTACGCTTACCGGCTATATTTAACCTATTAAGAATAATTCTGGGAGAGCAGGAAAAGGGGGCTGCGGGGTCCTGATTCAGCATGCAAGCTGTCAATCATCTCTCTCTTTCAGTGCAGGATTGCCCTCCTCCTTGCTCCATGAGCTCATGTCCATGGTCAGAACCCCACCGTGGATCTAGTTCTTCAGAGAGGCACTATCCTATTTTCTCCTGGTCTGAGGGAGGGCTGGTCAGTGGGCTCCTGTGTGAGTAGCCCCATGTAGGACTGGATTTTTTGGTGTAAAAGCCCCATCGCTAATTTACTCTTTAATAATAACACTGCTGCTTCTAAATCCTGCCACCTTCTTGGGTTCTGTGGCAAATAGCCACTTGCTTTTGTTTTGTTTTGTTTTGTTTTTGGCCATTCCCTTCTGCAGGTGCCGAGAACCGAACTTTCTCTGCTTTGCTGAGTCAGTTACTGCCGGGCCATCTGCTTTCCATCTTCCAAACTTTTGTGGACATCTTGGCACATGCTTCTCATGGATACTGATGAATCCTGGGGCTCTCTTTCAGTCACTTTGAGCTGCCTGAAAGAAAAATGTTACATTAATTAGTCAAGACTCAATAGTCCCTTGAAAAGAAAGTAAGTCAAACTGGTGTAAGCAAAAGTGAGAAGAATATTTCAGGACCCAGGGGTATTCTTTCAGACTTTCTCTCAGCATGCGTGCTGGAGGCGTTTTAGGACCTAAAGTGCAAAGCCTCTGGGTTTTCTATTTTTCCTTTCTGGGTATTTTTACTTAATTCCTTTCTTGCTTGCTTTCTCTTTGACCAGTTCTATCTCTGTGGTCATGTGGTAGACAATGGCGTACCCACTAGGATTCCAGGTACTTGTGGAATTTGTTGCCTCTCTGACCCAGTTGCCGAACCTGAGGAAGAAAGTCCTTGGCCCGGCTGGAGGTGGGTGACTGACCCCCGCGCCCCACCTCATCCCGATCCCATCAGAGGAGATCCAGGTGGGTCATGGACTGTTACCATGTTGATAGGCAAGGTGGGCCCGCTGTTTCCAGAACTGAAGGAGCCATGGCGAGCTGGCAGACCAGGGGTAGCAGCTACTACAGAGGGTGGAATCAATTCTTCACTCCCCTCATTTCCCTTACACATCTACTCCTCTACCTTTTTTGAGGGCAGAAAGAGGTAGGGGAGGATGGGAGACACATATGGCGGCTTGGGTGAGTTGTGGCAGCTCTGATGGGAGACCAGCCCGGGATGGGTCAGGCAGCTGCAGCAGGGGCCGGACTCCTCTAGGCCTTTCGTCACTTGGCTCTGGAACTTCTTCGGAGAGGGGGCAGCCTGTGCTCCTGGTGTCTCTCCGCTGGAGGGCTCCGGTCTGTTGCCCAGGAGGCCTGGGTCAGCTGCTCTTCATGTCCTGGGGCCAAGACCTCACTGAATTTGCCTTTTTTACTTCTCCTATTTTCAAAGGGAAATATCGACCAAGATCTGCTTGACGAATTTTTCAAATAAATATGGCAACGTATACACTAAGTCTTACGTATCAAGTTCCTCTGAATCTTACCTGCCGAGTAAAAGGTTTAGGAGTTAGAGCCCCATCTCCCACAGAATTCATTTTTCTAATGAAATGTTTATTGAATAGAGCAAGAGAAAGCAAGCACATGTGCTACTTATGCTAATCAGCATTTGATAAGTAGAATGGAATTTTCCCTTTAATCAACCTAGAGCCCATCATGTTCAATTAGTAATGCACTGGTGACGGCCCACGCAGGGCTGGAGGGAAAGGAGAGCAAAGGCTGTTCAGAGATCAACAACCGCAGGTTCGACACCACCCAACGCCATGCAAATGACTGCAGAATTGAAAGGGGCAGAACTTACCACCTGTAAATCATTTCCAGTCCCTGCTCTAGATCTAGGGGTCATAGCACGTGTATCACGAAATTCCTTTGGAAACGAAGTCCTTTTGAAGTGAAGTTGTATAGTATTTATAGATTGAGTGGCTTTATGATATTAGCTTTGAGTCACTGAAATGGAAAGTACATTTCAAACGAAACTTCGTTTAAACATTGGAGGGATGCTAATAGCAAAATTAGAAATAAAGCAAAGAGAGATGGATGCCCTTATTTTGGATTCTAACATTTTAGGACTCTAGAATGGTTCCTGGTGCAAATCTGTGGGATCTTGTGGGGTGGGTGCTGTCGGTATGTACAGGAAATGGCACTTAGTCACTTCCCCAAACGACTCTATTACTGTCTGACTGGCTTTCCCAGAAACTAGCCCTGAAGAACAGACCCAAGTTTTTTATTTTTATTTTCTAAGAGATTTTATTTATTTATTTGAGAAGGAGAGAAAGAGAGCATGAGAGGTTGGAGTGGGAAAGGACAGAGGGAGAGAGAGAAGCAGGCTCCCCACTGACCAGGGACACCAGATGCGGGACTCGATCCGAGGACTCTGGGATCACGACGTAAGCCAAAGGCAGATGCTCAACCGACTGAGCCACCCAGGTGTCCCAAGTTGTTTTGTTTTGTTTTGTTTTAAGACGTATTTTATTTATTCCAGAGAGAGAAAGAGAGGGAGAGTGCTCTAGCGAGTGTGCAAGTATGGGGAGGGGCATAGGGAGAGAATCTTCAAGCAGACCCCCTGCTGAGCAGGGAGCCCAACTCCGCTGGATCCCACAACCCATGAAATCATGACCTGAGCCAGAACCAAGAGTTGGATGCTCAACTGACCGAGCCACCCAGGTGCCCCAGACGCAAGTTTTTTTATTTCGGCTGTTAACAGAATGTGTTGCACATTGTTTCTGAGATGCAACGTTCCCCTTTACCAGTCCACAAGACGACTGCATGAAGAACCACTTAACGTTTAGGATCATTCCCTTGATGATGATGAATTTATAAGGCAGTAGGGGTGGTTTATCCTTGAGATAGTTTCTAAATGAAGTTCAGAGTGACCCTTTTATTTAATGTTGACATTGTACCTTACCTTGTTGTTGGTCTTACCATATTAAAAAATAATGTTCATTAAACTTTTCCACTAGAGGGATTTTATTTTATTTATTTTTTAGAGGGATTTTATTTTTTTATTTTTATTATTTAATGTTAGTAGGTACTTTCTTTTTTTTTCTTTTTTTAAAGATTTTAATTATTTACTTGACAGAGAGAGAGACACAGTGAGAGAGGGTACACAAACAGGAGGAGGGAGAGAGGGAGAAGCAGGCTTCCCGCGGAGCAGGGCGCCTGATGCGGGGCTCAATCCCAGTACTCTGGGATCACAACCCGAGCCAAAGGCAGATGCTTAACGACTGAGACACCCAGGTGCCCCTAGAGGGATTTTATTTTTAACCTCAGGTGCACATAGTTGAGTTGATCATACTCTTCAGTGGTTCACGCAGTCATCTCCCTGACCTACATCCCCATGTGTCCTCACCCTCTACAGGTACCTTCTCTAACATGGATCGTGTTTTCCCCTGGATATGCATAGATCCTTGGAAGAGATGCAGTATGAGGGTTTTTTTTTTTAAGATGTATGATTTTAATATAAATAAGTGATATTGTACTATGGATATCATTTCAGTTGTAATTTTTCCCTCCACACTATTTTCAAATTCTGTCCTTGTTGCTGTATGTCCATGTGGTTCATTGCTTTTGACTTCCCTGTAATATTATGTCACATGCCTCTGCTTTGTTCGAAATCTCCATTGGAATGAAAATGTGCCATGAACAGCCTTGTGCAGGATCACTTTCGAATTTGTATGAGAATTTCTCTCAGGTATATACTGTAAATAGTGTCAGATTCTATTGTAATGTAACTGTCCTTAGGTCTGCATAACCACCAGCAATGTACAAGGGTTCCTCATTCCCCAAATAGTCTCCAACACCTGACATTGTCAGAATTTTCCATTTGGTACCAATCCGGTAGACTTAAAGTTATTTTAGTGTTGCTTTAATTTATATAGCTCCGGTTGTTATGGCCTATCTTTCTGTGTATCTGTTAGCTCTTTCTAGTTCCTTTACTGTGAATGGAATATTTATATCTTTGGGGCATTTTCTTTTTGGCCTTCCCGGTTCTTTCTTTCTTTCTTTCTTTCTTTCTTTCTTTCTTTCTTTTTTTTTTTAAGGTTTTATTTATTTATTTTAGAACGAGTGCACACGTGAGGTGAGGAAGGAACAAAGGGGGAGGGTCAAAGGGAGAGGGAAGGAAAAGAATCTCAAGCAGACCCCCTGCTAAGTGGGGAGCCTGATCTCACGAGCCTCAGATCATGACCTATGCCAAAACCAGCTTAACTGACTGAGCCACCCAGGTGCCCCGCATGGTTTTTTCTTACTGATCTGCAGAAGTCCATTGTGTAGTTTAGAAATTAATATCTCATTGGCTTTACTTAGGACAAGTATCTTTTCTTTTAAAAAAAAATTATTTGAGAGAGAGAGAGAGCATGCAAGCCCAAGTTTATAAAGATATTCTTTTTTTTAAAAAGATATTCTTCAGTATTTTTCCTATATTAGTTTTTCAGTTTTATCTTTCACATTGATATCTCTAATTCTCTCTGAAGTTCATATTTGTAGGTAGAGGACAAAGTTTTTTTCTTTTTTCATATAGTTAATCAGCTTTCCAACTCTGAATCAGTCTAAATGACTGTCTTTTCTTCACTGAGCTTTGAGGACATTTTTCTTCATACAAAGTTCTTGTTATATAAGAGAAATATCACATATCTATACATAATTGTACTCCATACATATTCATTCTATTCTGAATCACTGGATTACTCCTATATCCATATAACTTTCTTGGTAAAGGCAACCATTATTGTCACCAGGGCTTTATTGCATGCCTGACTATCTGGTAGACTGAATCGTGCTCTTCCCTCTTTGCTCTTCCTTTTTTTTTTTTTTTTTTAAAGATTTTATTTATTTATTTGAGAGCAAGAGAGAATGAAAGAAAGCAAACATGAGAGGGGGAAATTCAGAGGGAGAAGCAGACCCCCTGATGAGCTGGGAGCCCCATGCAGGACTCGATCCTGGGACTCCAGGATCATGACCTGAGCTGAAGGCAATTGCTCAACCAACTGAGCCACCCAGGCGCCCGGCTCTTCTTTTTCAAAAGTATCTTTGCTATTCATGATTCTTTATTCCCCATATTCAAATTACAGTAACTTGGTCATTAAAAAAAAAAAAAACCTCCTTTTGGAATTCTGACCATAATTTCAAGAAATCAGTTATGTTATCAGCTCCGTTCTACACCTGGGCATCCAGGCTGTCCTGATGTTACCTGCTGACTTCAGCTAGTGCTGGGCTGGCATCGATAGTTTTCTTTCCTCTCTTTTCTTTTTTTTTTTGGAAGATTTTTTGATTTGAGAGAAAAAGTAAGTGAGAGAGAGAGTGTGCACAAGCAGGGGGAGCAGTAGGCAGAGGGAGAAGCAGACCCCCTGCTGAGCAGGGAGCCTGATGCGGGACTTGATGAGTCGAAACAGATGAGCTGTTTCTGAGCAGAAAACAGACGTCCAACCGACTGAACCACCCAGGTGTCCCGTGGCATTGATAGTATTCTGCCCTGTGGAGGGATGGCTTGTGCATGGGGCACTTTGGTGGAGAAAAAGCACACAGCAGGAACAGGCTCCCTCCCTGTCCTGTCCTGTGTCTGGGACACCTGCCTGTCTGCTTTCCCTTCCTCCATTCCCAGTGCTGACCAGGTCTGTAAGCTCCGGATCCGTTGGTCCTACTCATGCTTCAGTGGCGCCTGCAGGGTTTAAGGTTTAAGGCCGGAAGCTAAGATCCTGAGTTGTTCGCCATCTTATCAGGAACCAGAAATCCTTTGCTACAGTGTTTCAAATACTATTTTCCGCTGCCTTCAAAAACAAACACCACAACGCCAACTGCTTATAGATTTTACTTTATTTTTTAAAAAACGATTTTACTTACTTGTTTGAGAGGGAAAGACAGTGAGACAGGGCATGAGAGCAGCAAAAGGAGGAAACAGACTTCCCGCTGAGCAGGGGACCCCCGATGTGGAACTCGAACCCAGGACCCCAGGATCATGACCTGAGCCGAAGGCAGACGCTTAACTGACTGAGCCACCCAGGTGTCCCTCCTTATAGATTTTAAAGTAACTTCTTGTACAGTAACCCTGTGAAATAGGTAAGGCAGATATTACCATCTTGGGCTTTAGAAAATCTCCCTAACTTCCCTAAGACGGCAATGTGAGGAGGAAACGAAGACAGAGCTAGAACCTCAAACCGTTCCCTCCTGTTCCAGAAGAATCTGGACTGAAATGGAAGACACAGGAGTCTGCCATGGAGGTCCTAATCTCCTCGCCGCCATGATGTCAGCCGTTGTCCCTGGGATTTGCATGCAGTCCGGAGCCTGTTTCCTCCTGTCTGGGATGGGCTAGGTGGTCCTTAAAGCCCCTTCCAAAACTGTGAGACCCTGAATACTCAGGGGAGGACCCAGGGCTGCTTTTATGAGAATCTCAACCTTCTGGTCGTTCTTGTTCTTTTTCTGCCGAAAGTGCTAATGAAAAGCCAAGCGTCCAGAACACCAGGAGCCTGTGGAGCTCTGTAATTAACAGGCTGCAAATATGGCTTCCAGATAAATGGAGTGGGTTTTGTTGGGAGAGTTGCTCTTTAACAACTGAAGGGGGACGGTGTTCCTGACATTTGAGTTTCTGTTCCTAAAAATCAAGCACTACTCTTGAGGGAAAAGGTGCTGAGAATCACCGAGGCACTTTAGAAAACAAACAAAGCCCAGAGACTGATGTGTTGCTAAGGGAGCCTGTGCTAAAGAGAGGATGGAAGGGAGAGATCCCTACTTGGTAGACAAAGAAATGGACACCGCCATTATGCAAAAGCAGCATGTGCCTCAGGAAAGCAAAAACAAAAATAAAAACAAAGCAAAAAAAAAAATTAATTTAATTTTTTTTTTTTTAATGAGAAGGGGCCGAGTGAGAGAGAAGAGAATATAGAGTAAGAAGCCAACTCATTTAAAATCCTGACTCTATCTCCCTTACTAAGCTATGAGAGTCAACAGTGGGAGACAAAGTTCCAGAATGCAGAATGAACTGGAGACACATCATCCTTCACTGAAAAGTCAATGAATTGGAGGCTACTTACGAATTGAGAAACGGCAAAATTGAACACTGAATACTGTCTTGTCTATCAATAATGTCTATATTTAATTAGGCTAAGAGAAACAAAAATGTTTTCTTTAGAAATGTTTGAGTCAAGTGTGATCGTCAACCCATCCCTATTTATGAGGCTCCCTGGCATTGCCATTCGTGGAGTCTACTTTCTGATGACCTAAAACTATTTCTGTTGTAATTGTGTGTCTACAATTAGTTCAATTCTTTTGTCCACATTTGCAAAAGGATCCCATCTCATAATGAGTTCGGCTGACATTTTGGGTTTGTCTGTTTTTCAGGACTTGGTTGTTTTCAGTAGGACAGTAGCTCAGTGCTAGTATTTAACTTAAAATCTCTTGGACAGTTTGTTTGTTTGTTCTAAGTTAGCTCTATGCCCAACGTGGGACTTGAACTCACTACCGTGTGCTCTCCTGACAGAGCTAGCCAGGCATCGCATCTTGGATAGTTTTACAAGAAGACACTGAGAAACAAATTCTGACCTGTGATGGAATCAAAGTTTTATCCATAAAAGACTAAAATTCTGTTGAATATAGGTCAATTATAAAAAGAGTTCATTCACCTGCATGTCAGTGAGGCTCCTAACTCAGAGACTAACCTACTCTGCACACAAGGAGAACATTTTGGCAATAGCTCTGCATTTCTTGGATGGTTACGCTTCTAGACTGTGTTGTAAATTACAGAACAGGAGTTGGGTGTTCGAACAACTCAGACTGTACACTCTAGGTTTCTATAACTTATATTATTTGTGAGTACTTTGGTGTTGTTAAATCTTGAAGCGTTTCCCAGGTGAGATCCCGTATTCTTATTTGTTCACAATGCAATTGAAAAGACTCCCCAAGAGCAACAGACTTACTAAGAAAAAAGACTCTGGGTTTCTGTAATTGCAGAAGATGACCTTACAGTGGAACCGCTGCCTGCCTCTGTCCCTCCTTTGGCACCAGGTACCCTTCACTCCCAACCACCAGGCTTCTTTTGATTCCTTAAAATGAATATGCCTTCCCCACCTCAGGACCTTTGCTCATGCTGTGCTCTTTGCCTACTGTGAGCAGACTTCCAATTTCCCCAGCTAATTCCTACTCTTCCTTAAGATTTCAGTCCAAATGTCACTTCCTCAAGGAAGCTTTCCTCAGTCCCTGGAATGATCTGGCCTCTTTTCTCTTATGTACCCCCTCCCACCTAAAGGCAGAACCCCCTGTTTTTGCATACCATTGCTCCCTCCACCCCAGTGCAGTGCCTGGCACGTTGTAGGTGTTTGAGTTCTCAAGGGCATACACAAGGTACCCCAAACACAGTCAGCCTGCTTCAGTAAAACATCTTAGATTTTGAAACACAGAGCTGGAGAGTATCTCAGTTGATCCCTTGACCCACTTCCTCAGTCTTTAGAAACAGGTGATGAGCAAGTAGAACACATTGCTGAAACAATACAGTGGTTTGAGCATCTTACTACGTGAGCAGGTCTGCATGAACGATGGTGATTAGGAACTCCACCATAGGTCACGCACTGCGGGGAGCATAGGTAGACACACGGTCCGTGAAGCTGTGGCTGCTATGTTCATGTGTGGACAGATCACGATTCTTCTTTTCCATGGTGAGAGGCAGTGTGTCCTGGGCACAGAGAGCCCACATTCCTGCAGATTCCTGTTTGTGAGGCTGGGAAGCTGCCCACCGATGGGGCCATAGGGTTTTTGTTGTCGTTTCATTCATTCATTCATTTTTATTTTATTTTATTTTATTTATTTTATTTTATTTTATTTGTTTTACTTTATTTGTTTGTTTACCAATGCTAAGTCACTGTGGAGGCAGAAGTATGTGTTCTCCGGAGAGGAAGACGTAGAAAGCATTTAGCATTGGAATTTCTCACCCGAAGGGTGTTTTCCTAAGGCACTATAAGAATGGGGGCCATTTTGCCGTGACTATTTCAAATGGGCATCACGAAAGACGTGTCTGTGTGTCCACTCTGGTTATTCGCTAACCCCAAAAGGCCCATTTTCTCCTCCTCGTGCCAACTCTATGTAGCTTATCGCAAAGAGAGGATTGCTATTGCTGTCTAGTGCCCATAATTAATCCCGGAGACACTGCGGATTTAGGACTGTGGCTGATTTCAAATTAAAAAGTCACTGTTAGTGTGTGAAACAGACACCATATGTTATAAACGAACCCTCTGAATGATTTAGAACGTCAAGATAATTTTTATGCGAGGGTGGGTTGCACTTAGGAGAGTATTATTACATACGGCCCTTCACACTTTTCAAAGACATTACAGACACGCAAATATGGAAAAATGCAGTGTTTTCCCTTTGGTTGGTCCCCAGAAAATGTGTGCAATTTTAAACATGAATGTCGTGCAAACCTCAAATTACTAGTTAGGAGAGTTGTCTTTCTCTTTACCGTCAATGTGGCGAGGGCGAACACAGGCAGACGCCAGTCCTATTGGTTAGTGTAATCCAACTGTCGAGTTGAGCTTCTTTTCTTGTTCCTGCCATGACTAATTTGTGGTTTCGCAAAGTGTCTCTGAACATCAGACACATCAATTATGAGAGGTGGGCAAGATGCATGAGGAGAACCGTAAGAGGGAGAGGAGGTTAAGGGACGTGTACAAAAAACTAACGTATTGACTGTAGGCAGAGGTCCTCCTGGATGTTTGCAAGAGCAATTCCCTTCTTTAAGAAGGCGGCTGGATTAGGGCGCCCTGAAGGCTCTGTCGTTAAGCGGCCACCTTTGGCTCGGGTCAGGATCGCAGGGTCCTGGGATCGAGCCCCACATCAGGCTCCCTGCTCGTTGGCGAGTCAGCTTCTTTCTCTCCCTGTGTGATCGCTCATTCTCACTCTCTCTAAAACAAATAAATGAATTAAAAAAAAAAAAAAAAGAAGGCGGCTGGATTATTTCCCAATTAAAGAACAAACTATCTGTCCACTGCCTGTGCAGTTCGTGGCCCCATTTCTTCTTCCTAATTGGTCCCCCGGTTGCCTTCGGCTGGGCTCGGAGATAAGCGGGCCAATGGCACCTTCGCTCTGCAGACTTGGGCGCTTTGAGGGAAGGCCCGGGTAGGTATTCACAAACAGATTCTCTAAAGGTGTTTACTTTCCATGGCTATGGTGATTTTTCTCCCCCTACTGAAACTCTATTATAGACCCTTTTGTGGTCTTGGCTGAAGCCTGTTGTTTCTGCAGAGACAACAATAGGCCCGAAGATTAGGGTCGCATTTTATGGGCCTAGCAGCCCAGCAGGGCATCGTATTTGTATCAATCCTATAAATTCCTGGCATCAGGCCCCCTTACTCCTAGTAATTAATCTTTCTCATAAACGCTGTCATGTTTAGAGCCGTTTTATTAAGTTTCTGGTTTCTAAATTTTCCGGACGCCGCTCCTTTGCCTCATCGGGGTCAGAAATGAAATTAGAGACACAGGCCCAGGAAAGCCACCAGACAGATGGCTGCTGTTCCCCCATTCGGGCTTTCTTTCCTTCCTCAGGAGTGTCCGTCAGCGGAGACTCAAGGGTCACCCCTTCTGCCTTGATGAGCACCGGCCCCAGGGTCGTTTTGGGTGCTCCTAGCTGGTGTGGAAGCTCAGCAGGTCTGAGAAGCTTAACAATCAGGAAGGGAGACTCGCTTCTTTTAGTCTCTCGCTCCCTGGTCAAAATGCCAAATGCCGGAGCTGGAGAGGAGCGGCGCTCACCACCGTTGGACCGACCCTTCCAGAAGCATTCTATATTCCTGAATCCTGTCCCTGTCGCCTCTTTGGGAATTGCAATTGCATTGGTGTCGGGGTGGTGTAAGCACCTTTTTTTCTTTGGCCCACTGACCTAACTGCAATAGGGGAGGTAAAATATTTTCATTACCCTCTCCCCAGAATATAGAAATCTTCAAAGGGAACCCGGGAGGGAGGTTAGCCTCTTAACCCTAATTTCCCTACCACTACCTCAGCTTGGCTGTGCATCACAAAATTAGTCTTTAGTCGCCGAACATAGCGGCACCGGGATTGTTGTTGGTCTTGCTTTTAAAAATCATTTCATATTGTAAACCCGGCGATTATTTCATGCTGTTTAAACTATATTTGCAGTCTTTGATCATGCATAAGTAGACTCAAGTTAACTGCTGATAGAATGATGATATTGTTCTCCGTGTTTCTTTTTCTTTTTCTTCTCTGTCTTTAAGGACCCTGTGCCTAGGAGCTGGCATCCAGAAACTTCCATTACTCCATTACAACGTGCCTTTGTTTTTTAATTGGTTCAGGATTACCTATTTGCATGACAAGCAACATAATTCAGTCAGAAAAATCTGTTGTGTATATGCTATGCATAATATATATTTATTGCATTTTATAAATTACTGATTATTTACAAATTTGAAAGGCGCCGGATTGGCATAGAATGCTGAAGAGAAGGAGAGAAGCAGTCATGGCTGATTATTGTTATTGTACCGCAGGCTGGTTTCTCCTCTCCTTCCTCCCCCTCCATTTTTCTTCGGGAGTTTTCTGTGGGCCACTCCTTTCCGCACCTCGCTCCCCAGCGGGGAGACACTGTACCTCCACGAGTGGGGGCTGAAAATGGGGCAAAATAGGTTTTGAATAGCAGCGTTGAATAAATTCAAGTGCCTTTCTAAATATACTGCAAGATTAAGTAATTAAGGATTGTAAAGCACTTGGAAAAAATAAAGTACCGCGTAAGTGCTAAGTAATAAAGAGTAATCATAACAGTAATAAAAGGGTGAACGGCTCAATCTTTCTCCCTTCTTTCTCTCCAAGGATTTTCATCATTTCAGATTTGGCTCCTGAGTACAACTCTTTTCTTTCTAATGAAGAACCTGGGCTAGAAATCATCATCATCATCATAATAATGAGGAGTTTTGTTTTGTTTTTTTTTTTTAAGGTTTGTTTAGTGACTTATGGAGATTGCTCTCTACGCTGCCTTCTCCCCTTCATCCCCCACAGCTGCTCACCCCCAAAGATTTAAGCCTCTTTTTCATGGGTGGGCTATAGAGGAGCTCAGACACAGAACTCCCTCCAGAGGACACCCTTGTGCCAAACATGGTCACTCCATCAACCTCATGATGAATTTGTAAGATTCATGTCACTTTTCGGTATACTTGACCTTGCTTGCAGCACCTGCTACTGCTTCCCATTGTAGGTGGGGCGGTTCATTCCCCTGGACGACTTTTACAACAATCTGACTACCCTTGACTTCTGGATGCTCTCTCTGTGTGACTCTATTTATCAGAAATGTACGTTTGTGTATTTTTTAAATAGGTCATGCGTATTGGTTTCTATCAGTGTTTATTTTCCATTTCCTCCGACCTTTAGCCAAAAAGTATCTTTTCTTCTGCGCACGTCCTTATCGCAGTCTGTTTGGAGATCTCAAAGCCTCACACGAGTTGGGACCACGATCCCCCTGGCTTTTGTGCACACAGGTACGCCGACCACAAGTATGATTTGGATGGACCACCGGGGATCTAATTTGATTATGTGACCCTGGAGCCGGCAGATTTTCAGCCCGTTGTTTGGATGCACGGAATAAGGCTTAGCAATATACGTTCAAAATTGTCATTTGCTTTTCACTTTCAGGCAAATGCCTCTGCTGCTTTACACTAAATATAGAATGCCATGGGATGCAACTTTTCTATGCTTTTTCTGTGCTATATCACCACACAGCCTGTAGGACCAATATAGGAAATTATTTGATGGCCCTTCTCAGAATGGGTTAGAGAATTGGGATTCAGTAGGAACTCTGGTCAAAGAGCAATAATAACTAAACAAAAAATAAAACAGTGGCTTGTAAAAGGTTTTCTTTCTTTCTTTTCTTCTTTCTTTCTTTCTTTCCTTTCCTTTTCTTTTCTTTCTTTCTTTTCTTTTTTTTTTTTTTTTTTGTAAGAACAGCTCCAGGAAATCTCTCTAATTAAGGCATGGGATATTTTGGAAGTATACTCAGTAGAAACAGACCTCAAGGGAAACTATATATGATAGAGAAGTCAGAAAAGAAAGGTCCAATGATTCTTCACTTAGAAAAAGGGGGGTGACTTTATTACTATCTCATGAGAATTTGAACTTCTCCAATAAATCTTAAATCCAAAACACCAGCAGCTTTGATAGGTATAAGATTTCATTCTCAGAAAAATACAATTCTTTCAAGGTTTTGTGTGTGTGTGTGTTTATTTATTTTAGTAACCTCTACACCCAACATGGGGCTCAAGTTCATGACCCCCCAAGATCAAGAATCCCATTCTCTTCCAACTGAGCTGGCCAGGTGCTCCTGATTCTTCCAGGTTTTTAGAAATGGCCCCGAAGCATCTAGAAGCCAGGCTTCAGTACCCACCTCCAACACCTTTTGGTTTTTTTTTTTTTTAAAGATTTTATTTATTTATTTGACAGAGAGAAGGGGTCACAAGTAGGCAGAGAGACGGGCAGAGAGAGAGGGGGAAGCAGGCTCCCTGCTGAGCAGAGAGCCTGATATGGGGCTTGATCCCAGGACCCTGAGATCATGACCTGAGCCGAAGGCAGAGGCTTTAACCCACTGAGCCACCCAGGTGCCCAACACCTTTTGGTCTTTAATCATAAACCCATTCACACTCATTCAGAGGTTCCCTTCATATCTAGTAGTGTGGGAGACCCAGGTGATCTAAGGCAGAGGTGCAGACCCAACAGTGGGGGACAGGAATTTAAAATTAGTTGAGGAAACTTTGCATCTATAATAAAACTCTAAAAGGCAAAGTAAGACATTCTAGTTTGAATCTGAATTCCACTAATGATTTTTTTGCATGTGACTTCGATCAAGTGGCTTGTCCCTTTTAGTGCTTGTTGCATTAGTGAGTCATAGAGTTCAAAGAGGTGCTGGGAAGATAATAATAATTCCTTTAAAAGATTAATTTTTATAAAAAAAGATTAATTTTTATATTATGGTCTAATAATTTAAAGTAGTCTTTAAAAAACCTCTTGAACTAAAAAACTTCCATGAGTTATTTTATGTGTTAAAATATGGAATGATTTATAACATAATTATTTGAGAATATATTATCAAAAACATGCACAACTGTGGAGTTATACCTCTTGATTAGATTTCATGAGGTGTAGACAGATCTAGAGATTTGGAAGAACCATTGTTATTATATTTGAGTTGACTTCCCAAGGAAAATGTTAACTTTTTTCTAGATGACTGTAAAAATCTTTCAAATTAGTAAGCACAGTTTTTGTCTGTACTACCATTTTCTTTTCCTACAAATTCTTTTCCAGGAATCTGCAAATTGTGAAATCAACAAGACATAGCGGTATGACTAAGATACTAAAAAGGAAAAAAAGGCTTTGTGCAGAGATATGACAAGCAGCTCAGAGGTGAAACTGTTTTCCTTTTTCATCTAACACTTTTGCTTGCCAATGTGGTTTTTATTAAAATCTGAGTAGAAGGGGTGCCTGGGTGGCTCAGTGGGTTAAAGCCTCTGCCTTCAGCTCGGGTCATGGTCTCAGAGTCCTGGGATTGAGCCCCATATCGGGCTCCCTGCTCGGAGTGGAGTCTGCTTCCCCCCCCCTCTCTCTCTGCCTGCCTCTCTGCCTACTTTTGATCTCTCTCTCTCTGTCAAATAAATAAAATCTTAAAAAAAAAAAACCTCTGAGTAGAAGCAAATGTAGATGGGAAACATAGTGACCACAAATCCTTTTGAAGTGGGTTAGGTCAAGGGAAGAGAGTAAAAATTTTGTAAATATAGACTTAAGATTCCAAAAATATGTAACATCTTTGAAAAGATTCATAGGGAACCACATTAGGAGAAACTCCTTTATTATGGTAAATTACCTGAACAAATATTCAGACAAATGAATGAAAGAATATTTGTAATTTACAGCAAAAGACACAGACAGTTAAAACAATAGAAGTCACACCCAAATGAGAATTCTCAAGTATGAGCATTCATATTTTCACAAAAACATATAAACTTCTCAGGGATAAAATCAGCAGATAGTAGATGGAAAAAGCAAGACCATTAACGATTTACTCCAGGCCTTACATGCTTCCTTCCTTCCGTTATGTTGGCCTTCTTTTTTTCCCTTCCTTTAAAGACTCAGAACCCTTAGTCAATTTCAATTAGACCAATTGGAAGCATCATTAAACTTTGCCGCTTTTGCGTGCGGGAACCAAGCACCTTTATTTGCCTGCGAGGCCTTTTGAATTCCACCTTTGCCCAAGGGAAGGGCCCTCCCTGGCTAGGACCAACTCTCGGGTGTCACCCCGAATTGAGGGCATAGTGGCCGAGTCTGCGAGGGGTCGTGAACAGATTGTGTAACTGTTGCACAACCAATGTGTACACGTGTGTCACTAATTTAATTTTAATTTTACTGTACGCGTTTGTGTAAGATCCTGCAGCTGCCATGTGCTCGTCATCTGTCACTGAACTATCACTAAGCCATGCTGGGCTAAGACAGGATTATAAACGATGAACTGCCATGTGCTCTAAATCTTCTTATTTGCCTAGCCTGGAAGGTATGCCCTGTAAAATTTGATTGGCAATGTGCTCGATGCCGGCCATTGACTTTTGAAGGCCTTTTCAATGGGTCCTTTGAGCAGCTCTCTGCGGCCATATTGGCCGTCACCTGCTGATTCCCGCACATGCCTGACCTCCAGCCTCCACCCCTCATCTTTCCCCCACTTGTCTGGGGACCAGCTCGGAGCCGGCAAAACAGGCCCTGTCGCTCTGGTGGCACGTGCACTATATAGGGCATATGGCTGACTGGTTGTATGCAGAAGAGGGTAACTGAAGCCAAGCAGATCCGGTGCTGTTATTACAGCAGATGGGGGAAGCGTGGCATTCAATATTTAGACAGATGCCACCTCCTTATTCCACCTGTCTGGAAGTTGGACATTGTACAGAACGAACTGTCTGCCTAATGATGAAGGAAACAAAGGGCACATTTATGAAGCGCAGCAAAGCAGTGCATTTCCTGGGCACGCACAATATAATTGTTGACCATAACAATAAACATAAACTGCTACTGGCCAGAGTGGCTGGTCTGTACACACAGGCACAGTGGGAGTGGGGACTTGTTACTTTTTACCAGCTGTTTTGGTGTCTTTAATTTTGATGACGGGCAGTAATAGTTAGGACTCAAAGTTTGTGAGGGATGCCTGATTAGGATCGGCTTTTCTCAAATGACAGTCCGTGCTCCTCTCTTGTTAAAATCCTCAAAACGAGGGTCTCTTTGTCTCTGGTTTGCATGGGTCTTGAAAATTCGGTCCTTTTCTCATCTATGAGTGGTTTCGGACCAAGCAGAAAACAAAGAAGTGATCTTTGTAAACTGCTACTATTTTGATGAGTTGGACTTCAAAGTGAGTACATCTTTTTCCTTCAAATTCGAGATACTGATGTCACTGAACCCACAGCAATGTCTGGATTGAGTGAGAAATGAAAAATGATGGCGCATATTCTTTGAGGGTGTGGATTTTTCCTGGTAGATCACTCAGTGTGGTCTTTTGTATACTTTGACTTGTAAATTGTTTTATCCCTTCCCTACCGATTAACATTTTTCTGTCAATACTCATTTTTATTTATATGTAAGGTTGCTTCGCCTTGTATCAGTGGATGGGAATAAGTATTGCAGTTTATGAATTTCCCATAGACTTCTCAGAGGAGTAGAAGTTGACTAGCTTGTTAAGAAGCAAAATAATCCTTGGTTTTATGCATCTAGTATTTATTTATGATAACTATAGGTATAAAATGGAAGTCTTCTTTCACAGGGAATTGGTGAATGGAATTCTCCAAGCTAAAAATGTTAAAGGTAATAATTTACAAAGAATAATCAAAGGTTGAGCTTTTTCAGAAACACAGTGCATCATCCCCGTTTTAGAATTGGCCTGTGTGAAAGACAAAACCCTATTTTTCAAGATTCCTCTATATCTATTACCAGGAGCATCGCTGATCTAAAACACCCAGAATTATGATTTTTAGGGCAAGCCACAAGGAACAAACAACCGTAGTTGAATAAATAACTGAGATGCATTTGAAGACTGGGAACTTTTTGTTTTATTTTCATCCAGGTATCATTGGGGGGGGGGCATTATTCTTTTTTTTTTTTTTTTTGATTCGTCTTTCTTTCTTTTCTTTTCTTTTTTTTTTTTTTTGATTCGTCTTTCTTCAGTGATTATTTCACATGAAAATCCCATCTGACGAAAGGCATATGGAAGGGAAGGGAGGTCGCTCCTAATTGAACAACCTAGGACTCGTGAGGTTAATTACAGATATTAACTCTGCGGTTCTTCAACTTCTTGCCCTCAAGAAGCCTCTAGCTTCCAAATGACCTGGCTCCAACAAAGAGGCTCTCTTTAGCCCATTAACTAATTGATAAAAATGTGAGTGTTTAGAATGAGTCTAATTAAATCACCGAGCCTTACAATTACTAGTCCATTTGGTAGCTGTTAGGAGATGGGCAACCTCAGCTGGTATTGTAGGGGGAATAAAAGATAAAAATAAAAGGGGGCTTAAACAAGATCATTCTAAAAGCTGTTCATTTGAAGACAAAGTACACATTTGCCCGAAATGTCTACGTTTGCTACTTCAAATGCATTCCCTTTCTAGGATAGCACAATCTGGGAAAAAGAAAATAATGTCTTTTTTCTTCTTCTTTAAGAGCGGGCATGCTCCACTTTGTCTAATAAAGTTCCACTAGTGGCTGGGACACTTTTTCTGCATTAGCGTTAAGCTAAATTCCCTTAGAGCTTAGAACATCAAGGTTGGTCTCATTGAGCTTTTGTTTAAGGGCTGGCAAATGTTGTGAACAATAGACATTTGAAAACCCAGAGTGGGTTCCTGGACTTCTTTATCCTGAGGATGTTTCTAATTCCCCGTGGCTGCAGCAGCCTGTTTCATGGTCTCTCTAGGAGGTCTCAAGGCTGGGGGCCCCCGGGGCTGTGGCTGGAGGGATGAGAAGCACTGACTCAACAGTGGGAGGTTCCAGGGCCCCTGGGTGGCTCAGTTGGTTAAGCCTCTGCCTTCGGCTCGGGTCATGATCTCAGGGTCCTGGGATCAAGTACCTCCTTAGGCTCCAGGCTCAATGGAGGGTCTGCTTCTCCCTCTCCCTTTGTTCCTCTCCCTGTTCCAGCGCATGCACTCTCTGTCTCTCTCTCTCCCTCCTAATACAAAAAAAAATCTTAAGGAGCGCCTGGGTGGCTCAGTGGGTTAAAGCCTCTGCCTTCAGCTCAGGTCATGATCTCAGGGTCCTGGGATCAAGCCCCACACGGGGCTCTCTGCTCAGCAGGGAGCCTGCTTCTCCCTCTCTCTCTTCCTACCTCTCTGACTACCTGCGATCTCTCTTTCTCTGTCAAATAAATAAATAAAATCTTAAAAAAAAGAACATCAAGACACAAGCAGGTTCAGCAGAACCTGTACAAAACCCCAGCCACACAGCCCACATGCTTACTTCCCATCTCCAGTTGAGAGATGTTTATGGGCTCCTTTGTGGGAGATAACGCAAGGATGATATGACATACTCCTCACTGACATTTTTAAAGCAATCTATTAATCCAAGAGCCAAGGGATTTAAAAGAAGGAAATATAATTTCTGAAGATCTATGGAATATTTTTCTCCATTTATTAAAAAAGAATACTCTATGGCCAAAAATCTAATTTATCCTGATGTATCAGCTAATCTAGATTGACGTCAGACTCTGTTGAGGCAGGTTATATAATGGATGGGAGAGAAATCGGATCCGTGTCCTCTATTTTTTATAACACCTTTGTAGTAGGTGGTCATAAAAATAAAATGGGGCTTCTTGAATGAGCGCTCCTGTTCTTAATTAGGTGTTGGGATCTTCAGTTTTATCTCTGAGAGATGACTACTTGTTACTGTTGGAAGCATTGGTCTGGTGTCTAAGCAAACAGTTGTTTCCAAGGTTTCTGTGATGTCAAATGGTTGAATATACGTATTAACATCTTTCAGTTCTCTCGAGCACTTTCTTTGCCAGAGACATTAATATTGATAAACAATGGGCCCATCCATACACTCTACGTTAATATGAACTCAAGCAAAAAGTGTTAAAAGTACATTCCACTTTTTAATCATTTACTCCTAGTCTCCAAGAGGAGGTATTTCCTTTCTGATTATCCTGTCATTCAACTCATGCTAATTAATGAGTGTAACAGAACTTTCGCAGACAGTTTGGTTGCAGGTGTATTCAGACCAAGGGAGATTTAATTACTTGCTAATTGCCTGGTGTCCAAGGTAACATAATATTATAGTTGCAAATGCTATGGTATTAATCCATCTTAAAGAAGAGCAGCGTGGCTCAGTCTCTATATTCAGAGACTCCTGGAGGACACAGTTGGCATTGCTACAAGTACATTGAAGATGGGGGGATCGTGGCTTTTGTATTCACCACTGAATACCTAGTGTCTGGCTTGGGGCAAGACACATAGTAGACCCTCGGTAAATATTTATTGAGTAAGTGAATGTGAATGAAAGTTAGCCAGCCACAATCCAGTATGGATTATCTGAGCACAGAAAGGAATGCTGTAACTTAGAAACTTAAAAACAAAAGTAAAGGGGAAAAGGAGTAAAACTAGCATTTTCTGAGTACTTTCTGCCACGTACCATAATTTACCTAAATTCTCTCCCTTTATCGTCTCAGCAGGGTAACTTAGTAATTAAGGTTGTCTTTGGATAAGAAAGCTGTGGATTCAAATCCTACTTCTTACTAGCTCTAGGTCCTTGGCCAGTTTGTCTAAAAGGCTCAGTTTGCTCATCTATAAATGGAGAGTGTGGGAATGATGCTTAACTCAAGGAATAGTTGCAAGAGTTAAACAGGATATATAAAAAGTCTAGCGTATGGTAGGCAGTCAATAAAGCAGTTCATTACTTTCTATTGTGTAATGGTACATAAATGAGATATTATAATTGCCATTATACAGAATGGATACTTAAGACTCAGAGAATTTAAAGAAAACGGTGACTCGTTAATCTGATTGGCCATACCCGGAACCTTCTGATGCCATTTTGATTAAGGACAATGGCACCTTTTGTCTGTGAGATGAATGCTGGGGAAGTGAAAACACCTGGATTTTTCTATATGCTGTCTCTGATGCTGGCCTTGTAGAGCTACATAGGCTAAAATCAATCACATTCATCCTTCCTTTCAGAGCTAACTCTGTAAGGAAGTCAGTTTTTTGAAACCTGAGGCTTAGGGTTTCCATCCTTCTGTGTTAGTCACATAGATCTGTTCCTTGGTCACAGGTTTTGGTCCTTCCTCTGTCAGTCACCCTATCATTGACCATAAGCAGGAACTTGGTAGACTGTGTGAACAACTCAGGGTGATGTCAGCCCTCTGGAAAGTTGTCTTAAAGAACATGATGGACCATCAGGTATGGCATTGTCCCCTCAAAGATACTGTTCTTTTATCTTCCTCCTCATATTCCCAATCTTCTTGCACTTCAACTTCCTAACAAAACCTCATGCCAGTCAATAACATTAATAGCCAATGCTTTACCTTCCTGAGGATCTCTGCCTTACAAGCTGTGAGGCAGAGACTTCCAGCTGTTCACCAAGAATGTCTCCTTTTCTTTCTCACTACCCAGATAGTCTACAAGTCCTCAATTCCCTTGCAGTTATGTGTGATCATATGAATGAGTGCTGCACGGTGTGAATAGTTCAGGGTAACGTCCATGCCCTTCCATGCTTTTTCCCATTCTGGCTGAGTGGGATGAAGAATGATCAAGGGGACTTTGGAAGTCATGTGTTGAAGGTGGCAGAACCCCTGGGTCCCTGAACATTTGCTATCTCTGACCAACACATGCCTGGAGTATTTTAAGAAAAAAAAAGAAAAGAAACTTGATGTTTATTTGTTACAGCAGCTAGCATTACCCTAACTCATACAATCTGGGTTTCTCCTATGAAATAAATGACATGATCCAGCACAAAAGGAATACCAGGTATCACCAAACAGATGGTGGGAACCTTGAGGGCTCGAATTGTCTTCAGTTCTGCTTTCCCTACCATGGAGGTGACTGCCCTTCCTACATAGATTTCTGGATTTTGATGACATTTGGGAGCAATTAAATTAATGCTTTTCCCCCAGAGCTTGTTAATTTGTGAGGTGAGCCTCATTAGTAGTGAATCCCACCCCCATGGAGCCTCTCAAATGAGGAGTCAAGCAACTGGTCTAAAGGGCAAGACTCTCCCTGGTGCAAGGAGCAAGGTGAAGCAGTTATAGGAAAGTCATTAGGCATCCAGATATTTTCCACCTTGGGGGGTTTTATTATCTAATGTTATCACCTTTTTCTCTGTGCTTAAGCCACAGATGGAGGCTGCCCACGTACTCTGTCAGGGAGAGATATTTCTTAGCAAAGCGCACAGGTCTGCTCTTTCCTAACCCATCGTCACCAATAGTCTGTTTGGGGAGGAAGGGCTTGGTTTTAATTTTGTCTGAATCCATAGGATGCTTATCCTACTGATTCATGGTTAAGAAATTTATTTAAGTCTGTGAGTTGCCTTGGAGGACAATGGAGCAGTGAATTTTTGACCTGAGAAAATGTCATGTAGACATCTCCTGTGTGTAAAGGCAGGTGTTTCAAGATTAATGAACCCATTCTGACATTAATAAATTTCAAGATTTGCACTGTTTCCTGGAGGGGCAAATCTACACATTTCCTGTCTCAATCCTATGCCAGCTCCCTTCTCAAATTCTGGGATATTATCAAGAAACTCAACTTTGGTGGGACTCCAATATCTTATCACACTTTCCAAGAGAGCTTAGAGGCTTTCAATCATCATCAGTGTGGGTGAAACAAAAAGCTAAAGGCTTTTGGATCAGAATCTAACAAATGCCTCAGACTCGAGTAAATCCCCACCAATGAGCACATTCTCTAACCCAGCAAAGTTGAGGAACATAATCTGAAACCAGAAAAGGAAGCATCAGGCAACCAGGAAGTATTCAAGATAATCATCTGCCCAAACCCCCAGCCATTGTCTGAGGGCCAAAGTGCCATATGCACTGTACATTGATTATGATAGTAAAGGGATTATAATTCATCTTGGGCATTTTGTATATTACTGAAATCCAACAGATGGGAAATTGGCAGGTCCTGTCAAACAGAAAATTCAACATTAACTCAAGTGGGCTGATAAAATCACCATAAACCATTTTAGAATATCCCTCAACCACAAAGCTCTATGATTAAATCGAACACCTCTCAGTTCTCATCCCATGATCATTTCATGGCACGTTAGGGCTCGAGGATGTTTCATCCCTAAAGCTCAGAGGTTATAACTTCAACTTACATAAACTGAATCTTACGACACTGTCAGAAAAGCCTCTTGAAGTCTGTCCTTAAAGAACATTTAGCCAGGCCACACTTCAACAGGACAAGTATTTTTCAAAGTGGTTGTTTTCTCACGGCCGAAGGGCTGGATTCACATAGTATAGAGAGATTA
This sequence comes from Nasua narica, assembly GCA_028533885.1. NCBI lineage: Eukaryota > Metazoa > Chordata > Mammalia > Carnivora > Procyonidae > Nasua > Nasua narica. The sequence continues at coordinate 88,927,907 of CM052797.1, read as the reverse complement.
GATCAATCAACAGAGGGTTAACTATACTAATGCATTGATAGACATATAGAAGATGACAGTGTCTCTACATTAGGTTGGAAGCTTCCCAAAAGGGAGTGTCATGATTGATGCTCGCCCTTTTGTTGCTGGGAGATGGAAAGAAGACCGGATGTGAATGGGCAATTTCCTAAAAGTGAATATGGCCGATGAGCAGCAAATTTCTTTAGAGCAGGGCAGTGCTTGGGAAAATGGGCCAGATGGTATCAGGGTGGGGAGAAAACAGTACACCCCAAGAGCTGATCACAGAATCCCAAAGGGAAAGAGTTCATTGGCTGGACACACAGGCTACTCTTTATAGCAAAGATCCTTAGGTTCCCAATCATGGTGAATTGAGCAGGCCCGTAGTATGCCAAATATCCTATCAATGAACCTCTCTTGTGGGTGGGTTGTTCCGGACATCATCCTCACCACCATCATCAAAACCTGTCCTCATTCACGTCATAAATGGCAGTCATTATTCACTAAGCAACTGTTCTATGCCGAACATTGTATCAGGTCCTTCACATATATCTTTACTAAGCCTCACACAAATCCTATGAAATAATCTTATTTCCATTCTTACAGTGAGGAAAATGAGGCTCAGAGATGTGAAGTGACTTTCTCAAGGACACAGAGACGTAAGCAACTGATGTTGGATTTGAATCCCAGTCCCTCTGATCCCACTCTCCCATGCTATATTCCCTTAGCAAGGTATTTATACCTTGCCTGCTTGTGGGAAGTTCCTGAGGCTTACCTATGTCACCAGAATATTCAGTCAAGAGAAAACAAAGTTTTCTTACGGAAGATATTATAGAGCATTTTCGTTTCTAGGTGTTCAGCTGGACCTGTGCCTTTCTCTCACCCCAAAGTGCTTCCTGGAGAAACCTGAGCACTGAGGAGAATAGGAACCAAAAATTATGTGCTGTGAACCTCTCCCAGGAGAAAACATCATGCTGGTTTTATACAGGCCCAAAGCTCAGGTGTATTTTATGCGGATTTTCTCAATTGGTGACTTCAACCTTTTTGCATTTGGCCCTTATTAGGGGCTCACCAGGGGCCTCCTGCTCCACAGAACCTCCTCCCTCCGAGATCTTACGATCTAGTCAGGAGGCAAAACAGACACACAAAGTAAGCAATTAGAGAACAAGGAAGCCTCAAATTGTGTCAAGCCGCTGCTGGAAGTAGAAGACTGCAGTGTGTATTGGGGTGGGATGGGGGAGGCAGGATGGAAATGGGCTTAGTTGAGAACATGTTGCATTTTAAGAGCGGAGGCCTTGGAAAGTGCTGGTAATCTAGAATTAGAGCCAGGGTCCGTGGTCAGCACTGCAGAGGAGGTTTCTGAGTTCTACACAGGATGATATGAGGGAGGCGAGAATAAGCTCTGGACAGTTTAAATTTAGAAAGAAACAAGTAGAGGATTAAGGAACACCCGCAGTCGGAGGACCAGGGGGAGAAAGCTCAGGCAAGGTCACGTCACAGAAGCCAATGGTATGTTTGACAGAAGGACGTCTGCAGTGTCGTCAGCCACAGAGAGCAAAGGCTGGGGTTCTCTAGGGTGGGGGCCCAGCCATAGTTCAGTGATTCTCTGAGTTCCTCTTAGGTAAGAGGGCTGCCCCCACCCCCTCCAACACCCCGCCCCACCCCCCGGCAAAACCTGTAAGTTCACAGCCTCATTTGACCCACCTAACAACTTCCTAGCACCCTCTACCTGGAAGCCGAACTAATGAATTAGTACAAATCCCAAGATGGAAGGCCTTAAATGAAACGAGGGAGTGGACTTATACGCAAGCGTCTACTGCACATTTGAATATGCAATGAAAGTTCACAGGTGGTGTTGGGGGCCACACAGGCCTTCTTGCAGCACAAAACAGCACCCTTCAATCAGCCAATGAAAAAGTGAATGCTGCGCTTTGTGGGGCTGGCCTTCTGCATGGGCAAGTGCAGGATGGATCCATGAAACCGTGTAACTGTTCAGAAAAATCGTGTCATCTGCAAAGTACTTGTTGCTAATATCTAGTATCATTGTGTAAGAGTGGAAATATGGATGAATGCATTAGAAATAAGAGCACGTGAACTAAAACATTTAAAAAAAATTCTTCAAAATTATAATTCACTCCGAACAATAAAAGGGCATTTAGGATACGCCATAGGCAAAGAATTTGCCCAAAGTGAATGCATCGGTGTCGTAAAATGTGTTATCCAAATTCTCTTACTCGTCTACGCTTTGGAACGGTCGAACAAGGATAATACATATATGGGACAGATGTGGCTCAGAGAGGGTGATAAGCCTTTCGAAGTAACACAGCCACAGTGAGTTGAGGATCCAAACCATCCTGTCTTCCTCTCACTCTGGTACACACGCCACCTTAATTACAATCCTGATAAACATATCTCATCCTCTGTCTGATCCCTTAACAAATATTTGCTTATATAATGAATAAGAGTCCCAAATTGAAATGGCCAACTGTGGAAATAAATACAAAACAGCTGCTCGAGCTGCTGGTATAAATTCCAAAGGGTGGTCCATATTCAGGGTATATACCCCCCCCCCGAAACGCCTTAGGGAATGGGGCGTTTTGGAAGAGCAAATGTGAAACATTCACATGTTAGCATATTTCTCTCTCTGACTGCCAGAGAAGGCCAAGAAGAGCCAAGTTGTAGATTTAACTAATTAAAACCCTGTCGGTATCAGCAAACGATCTAAAATGTGGTCCTGGCTAATTAGGAGCTGGGGCTGTCCCCTGGCGGCGTATATGCTGAAACGGTGTCTGCGCTTTCCGTGGGCTTTGCCCTGACCGACAGCATGCAGTAGGCATCACGAAGTTGCTCTAGGAGGAATGACTTGATTGCCCCTTACTGATTTCTACCTCTAATAATAGCAACTTGCTTGCCATCACAAGAAGCAAATGACAACCGACTCCTTGTCGCTGTTGTCTTCAAGACTGTTCATGAAGGATTTTATGAAGAGTTCTTAAGTTTGAGTTAAAGAATCAGGAAGCATTTGCAAACTATCACCGGTGGGCTATACAAAAGAAAAAGTGGCTTTTAACCTTTAGGAATGTGCCATTTACTTGGGAAGAGGAAATGTGTGTGTATATGTACATACGCAAAATAATTAGCATATAACAGTTGGCAAGATTTGATCGGGAGCTAGTCTTTTTGGGTTGGCTGTCGGTGCAGTAGGAATTCAGAAAACCGTAGGGTCAGCTAATACGTGTTGAGGAGTCAACGTTTTGAGACTGGGTGCTTTACGGAGAGTATCTGGGTTAACTTCCAAAGCCACCCTATGTGCGAGGCGCTGGTTTACTGAGAGGAAAAAAGAGGCCCAAAGAAGTTAAGTGACTCGCTGGTGAGCAGCAGAACCCGAGTTTCAACCCAAATCTCTTGGGCCTGGGGACCCCACGCTTTTAACCGTTGTCCAACATAGAGTTTCCATTCAGGGATCCCGAATTCAATTATCCCCAGGTTTGCCCTCCTCACTTCCCGGCCGTTTGATTTCTAGATTAGGGTCAGAAATATTTTCCTCACCGTGTGATTTGCTCCCAGCAGAAGGCACTGGCTGGTTGAGGGTGGCTTAAGGAAACCTGGGGATACAGAGTTCTGGTCTTGCCACTCTTCTTTTCCAAGCATCCTGCAAAATGAAGCACTGTGCGATGCTTATCAGTGACCGTGATGAGGCAGCTTTTATAGGTGAGTGGATCCCTGCACCCCAATGGGTCTGTGCTTCCTTACCGGCGCTGAGAGGTACAGCATGGTTTGGACGCCAAGGGGGAAAGAGAACATGGCAACCTAATTGGTCACCGCCATGAATCTATACTCAGGGGACAGATAGCACGACCAGAGGTAATAGCTTACACACATATTCTTGAGCCGTGCAATAGACGGAAAAGGGTCCCAGATGGATTGGGCAGGGGCTTAGTTCCGGGATTATGATGAGACAGTGGGTAATTATTGAGTGGCGGGGCCTCAGCCCTGATTAGTATCTGCAAGCTTGTTCTCCTCCTTCCCGGGAAAGCCTTGATAAAGATAAACCACACCGCCCCATGTCCTTCCTGCGAGCACAAAACAACACATTTCAATCTAACAGGATCAGGTCTCCGCTTTGATCGCAATCTGTTACCTAGATGTCTTTGCAAATTAATCAGTCCTGCTTGTTTAGCTCCAGTCAGTTTACTGCTAAATTAATAAATATACCGAGAGCAACAGAATACATAATTGAATTCTGCAGTTTAATCGCCACATAATAATTTTGACCTTAGTCTGGGTCCTCTGCTCTAGCCAGTAGAATGCAGACCAGACCCCGCCTTCTGCCCTGGCTGGCTCAAACCAGCAGGGAACCCGATGGGTGGGTGGCCTCCACGACCCTGCAGATCGGAGGAGTCCTGATAGAAAAATGCGGCAACCGACAAATGAAAAATTCGCGGGCTGGGCTTCAAGGGCAGAAAAGGCAGGGGAACGAAGCAGTTGGGATTCTGGGCTGTCTTTAAAATAGAAAGCCCCCTTTCGGAAGAATTACAGAAACTTCCTCGTTTCAGAAACAAAGGACATAGGTTTGTCAAGGGCAATGCCCTAGGAGATCAGAAAAACAGCACCCCACTAACGGGCTGGGAGCTCTTCTGGAGGGAACGTGGAGTCTGAGTGTGGGCTCCTTCATAATGGTCTGACGTCAGGTGTTTGCTTTACCCAAAGGTCATCAAGCTGATAACCGGGCTTGTATGCTTTGACATGGAGGCAGATCTGAAGCTCCTAATACATCCTGGCCCTGAGTTTTCCTGCAGGTCTTAAGGGGTCTTTTTTTGGTGGGTTTTTTATTGGGTACCTCTTAGGAATGTGAAAATGTCTTAGTTTACTTTGTGTAGACCCGTGTCGTGTTGTTTTGTTTTGTTCTTTAATAGTGTCTCGCCAGCCCTTTTACCACTTCCAATTATATTTTCCACCAAGATAATTATTCTGAATTATATAACCTGCTGGATGTCGCGCTCACGTGTACTTTTAAAAAGCTGGTCATTCGGCTGTTAGAAGAACACGAGCAGAGAAAATGAGTCGATACTCCGCTGAGCTGAATTGTTGCATTTGATTAGGGTTTGAAGTTTTGGGTGGCATTTTACTGTCTTCGTTTAAACTTTCGCATTCTGGCACCATTCCCTTGACTTCCAGAAGCAATGGAAGTCAGGTAGCAAGACAGTACCAGCTGTAAGGACACTGAGCTGGGAACTGGGAAATATGGGCTCGTGACTGGGCTCTCCCACCACCCACTAATGACCTGGGCAGGGCACTTGACCTTTGCGGGTCTCAGTTTTCTCATCTGAAAAATAAGGGGGTTGAACTAGATAATCTCCAAGAGACTCAAATTCTGTGTCTGTGATCCCACTCACACTGAGTCAAATGGGAATTAAGGCAATTACGGGGATAAGACAAACCAAAGGGACACTTTTTCGCCCTTCTCCGCGATTGGGGTATTTCAGGCAAAACTGGTTGTTGAGCTTAGTTTTTAACCTGAATTATATAGATAATTGCCCTAGTTCGGCCATGTAATTGTGTGTCTGTCAGCAAAGGCTTGATGTTTCTACCAGATAACCGATGATTAAAGTATTTGGTTAAATATTCGGCAGTGTGGAATTTTCGTTCAGTGCTACTAAAAAAGGAGGGTCGGGGGAGGGTGGGGTGTGTGTGTGTGTGTGTGTGTGTGTGTGTGTGTGTGGCCGAGGGGTAGGGGAGGGATTATGCATAATTTGAAAGTGTGTAATATTTGGGTCACCAATGTTTTACCTAAAATGAATTGATTTCATTTGAAAAATAAGTTGGTCTTGTCACAAAAGATCTCCAACATAAATTAAACATGAGGAATGCAGCTGTGCAGTAAGATGTTAAAATACAGACGGTTTCTGGAAAAAAAAAAATAAGAGAGGCTTAAAGGAAAGGTTTTAACCTGAAATTAATTCAAGTATTATTTACTTAAATACTCTGGCGTGCATTTGTGTAAAAGCACCATCTATTTTTATGAGAATGATTTTATTTTGGCACTCTGAATTATGGATTAGAAACATCCAGGGGTGGGGAAGGAAAGACTAGTTTATACATCTTCTGGTTTTCATCTGAAAAGGTTGAGAGATTAAAATAATTAACTTCATTTTTATGATAAAATAACTCATTGCTACTTACAGGAAATGGTTTATATTGGAGTTCCCTTTCAATCTTTCCTGAAAGCACCATCAATATCATTTAATATGTGGAATTCCCTGAGGAAAACCTATTAAAGTGTCCGTATGTCACCCATGTGAATAACAAATGAATTAATTATGACTGGTGCAATTACAAGGAATAGTTAATGAAGCCGTAATGACCAGACTCTGGTGGTTAATTTTCAAAGCACAGGGAGAGGGAAGTGTGGCAAAAGGTCCCCAAAGAAAACAATACGCTTTATGTACTCACCTTGGAGTCAGGGTCTTTGAGCGTGATGAGAAATAAGGCTGGAGGACACTCACTGTGCAGATTGAGCTCTTCTATCTATGACTGCTCACCTCGGGTACAAGTGTCCCAGCAGCAGCTCAGCCAAATCAGCAGTGACCAGCAACTACTCACTTGCTCTTGAGCAGGGCTCCCGGCCGCATTAAGGTCCTACGTTAAGGACACCATGGTTTTCATTGACCGTATTCATGTACATTTCACCTTTCCCAGCAACAATGGAGGGCAGTTTCCAAAAATACACGGGGTTGAGAAAGACAAACTAAAAGTTGGGGCGCCTGGGTGGCTCAGTAGGTTAAGTGGCTGGCTGCCTTCAGCTCAGGTCATGATCTGAGCGTCCTGGGACTGAGCCCCACGTCGGGCTCTCTGCCCTTCGGGGAGTCTGCTTCTACCTCTGCTTCCTGCTACTCCTGCTTGTGCTCTCTCTTTGCCTTTCTCTTTCTCTCTGTCAGATAAATAAATGAAACTTTAAATAAATAAGTAAAAGTAAATGAGGGGACACCTGGGTGGCTCAGTCAGTTAAGCATCCAACTCTTCTCCTCTTTTTTTTTTTTAAATTTATTTATTTTTAAGAGAGAGAGAGAAAAAGAGAGCAAGCATGAGCAGGGAAAGGGGCAGAAGGAGAAGCAAGCTCCTCGCTGAGCAGGGAGCCCAATATGGGACTCAATCCATGGACCCTGGGATCACGACCCAACCCGAAGGCAGACACTTAACCAACTGAGCCATCCAGGTGCCCCAAGCATCCAAATCTTGATTTCAGCTCAGGTCATAATCTCAGGGTCCTGAGATGGAACCCCATAGCAGCCCCTGCACTCAGCAGGGAGTCTGCTTGGGATTCTCTCTCTCCCTCTGCCCCTCTCACGCACACCCCCCCCTTCCTGCTTGCATGCTCTCTCTAAATAAATAAATAAAATCTTAAAAAACAACAACAAAAAAAGTGAGAAGTATGCCCGGCTGGCTCAGTCAGCGAACCATGCTACTCTTCATCTCAAGGTTGTAGGTTCGAGCCCCACATTGGGTGTGGAGATTACTTAAAAATAAAATCTTAAAAAATAAATAAATACATAAAATAAAAGTAAGTGAGAAGAGTGAAGTGAAGAAGGGCAGGAAATTGAGACGGAGTCAGAAGGGAGATTGGCACACGACCTGCAGGCCTTGCACGGGCCTCTTGCTTTCTCAGTTTGGGTTGGCTTCGCATCTGAAAAATGAGGGGTGGGACCAGATCATCTCCAAGGGACTAAAGTTCTGTGTGTCCGTGACTCACTTATAGTCCACCGTTCTGAAAAGCAGTTTGGACTGTTTATTTTCTAGTGGCCATGCTGAAAAGGGCACACACTCCTGCTAGTGAGACCAGAAAGCAAGTTTTGTACTGAAAGAACACAGGGGCTTGCCTAGAAATCCACCTTCTTAAAACACACACACACACACACACACACACCCCTTAGGGTATCAGAGACGTATTTTTAAGTAAGGAGATGCAGAACCACATTGTTATGTTATGTTACGAGCATTTAAGGGGCCTATTTGTCGATTTTTGAAAATATTAGGTTGGTGGGGTGCTTGGGTATTTAGACATCCAACTGTGGGTTTCAGCTCAGGTCATGATCTCAGTGTCATGAGGCTGAGACCTGTGTGGGCTCCGTGCTCACTGTGGAATCTGCTTGAAACTCTTTCCCCCTCCCTATTCCTCCTCATCTCCTCCCACAACCATCCCCCTACCCCCACTGCGTGCTCTCTCTTAAAAAAATAAAATTCAGTTGGGGTGCTTGAGTCCTTACAACAAGGAGGAAACTTCTGGCTGGATCCATTGGGTGCTCATGCCAAGCCGCTCTTCCTGAGGTCATGCTCCCCCTGATAGGAGCATGAACTGGACGGCAGTCAAGGAGTAAGGGAGGTTATGATTGCGAGTTCTCCGCGCGGAAACCCGGAGGATCAAGTTCTAATGTCACCACCCCCTTTCACCTCCATGAATGTATTTATTCACCTCTGTGGATGGGAATTAGCTAATATCTGTCAAAACAACAACCAGCAGGATCCAAAATACACAGAGGAATAAGTACTTACTACCTAGGGTATTTTGATAGTGGTTTATCTATATAATCTACATGCATATTTTTTTCAAGGTTTAAAATCCACGTCAAGATCTATCCTAGCTGTCCATCTCTGATTGGCTTACCGTTCTTGAATGTCAAGAGGCATTTCATTAGGAGACTGTCTTCAAAGACATTTGTGAGCACTGCCTCAACGGACAAGGTTCTTATGCGTTCTGTCTTATGCAAATATTGATCACCTACTGTGTGCCAAGCACTTGGCTAGGTGCTGTAGATTCACTGATAAACTGATGAAACACCTATCTTTGTGATACTTCTAACACGGTGGGATGCAAGATGAGTAAAGAGATGCTCATAAATGAAATGGCATTCTCTATGTAGGGGTTGACAAGGGATGAGGAAAGTCCCAAAGAAAGGACCCCTAATCTTGGCTGGGGCTGAGGGAGCTTTCCAGAGAAGGCTTCCTGGAGGAAGGTGACTTCAGGTTGGTTCTAAACAGTGAGGGAAAAGCAAAAGGCACGCATGGAAAGTGTAAGTGTTCTAGGTATAGGGAACAGCAAAGGGAAAGTGCTGGAATTTACAGGGATAGCTAATAGGTATCAAACGCTTACTATTTGCATGGCGTTCTTCCAAGCAATCTATACATATGTATCTTCCCCATAATAACTCTATGGAGCACAGTATTCTCATTTTATAAATGGGAGAATGGAGCCATAGAAAGTTTATAGAACTTGCCCAAGGTCATTGAGCCAGTAATAAGAAGATGGCGGATCCCACCCCAGGTCGTCTGTCCCAGAGCCACCATGTTTAAGACAAAAACCACACTGAATTCGCGGTGCTTTGGGAGAACTGAAGAGGTTCAGCACAGTTAGTGTGTGGGAAGGGGAGGCCAGATGACATTGCAGACATTAGCAGAGGCCCATACCTGAAGGTTCTCTTATAAGCAGCACCCTTTCCCCCTGTGAGTACCTGAAAAAAACCTGAGTGTGGAAAGATGGGGAAGGAGAGTCCTGTTTGGCTTTGGATGCCTTTCGAAGGAGCTGAATTTGTTTTTGGTGTTTTTTTATCCTTATTTTAATTTCTCTGCACTAAATATAGGAAAAAGTCACTTGATATAAATTAAGCAAAGGAGAACTCATTGGATGTCACTAACGTACAATAGGGTAACGTCATGGCGACAACGTGGGGACAGCAGCAGTAGGAACCGGTTGATGCCTACCGCGTTGGCCCGGCAGACTTTCTTCATTCTGGGCTTCTCAAGGGCTAGAACATTCTAACTTCCATCTATGACCCCAGTAGGTTGGGCATCCGTCCAGAAGGCCTCTCACAAGTTGTTTGCTGCCAAGATCATAGATAGGAAACTTGGTTCTCTTGCTTTGGGGTGGGAGGTGGGTCAGAGGTCCCACACAGCAAGCCCTACTCCTCAGCAACTCTGAGAACCTCTGTCGGATCATCTGACCTCATTTCACGAAAATAGCGAGGTTACAATAAAGCTGAAAAAGATAACAAGGGTACTTTTCCATCAAGTCTCAGAAATAAATATGAAAGGGGGAAAGAGACTCCAATACCAGATGTAACGAGAAACATAATGGATGGATTTGGACACAATGAGAAAGATAAATGTACTCAACTTCTGTCCTTTTGTTAGAACAAAAGAACTATATTTTAAAGAAAGCCAACATTCAGTTTATTTAACCCCCCTCTCCTGGGGTCCCCTTGTACCTTTTATAAAATAGGGTTAATGAATGTCTTATCTATACCAGGGACTGGCCCTACGCAAGGGATCCTTTGAGGGCCCCAGCCCTAAGATCTAGGAGCTGGTTGGCATTCCCCTCGTGCTCACCTTTGGCAGGGCTGAGTGTCCCGAGAACTGGTCAACAAAGAGGCAGCCAACCCTATTGTTATTTATGATTAAATTAAGGAGACAAAGCAAGGAGCTTAAATGATGGCAAAGATGGTAGTCACCATTCCCAGAGAGCTCACTGCACACCAAGAACCTCGCCAAGTGTTCAGCATGAAGAACATCACTTCCTATACCAGCCCTTCTGTGCGTTAGGACTCTGACCTTGGACAGGTGAGAGATGGAGAGGCAGAGAGATTATTAAGTAATTTGCTCCAGGTCATGTAACTGGTAAATGCGGCACCAGGATCTGAACCTAGTCTGTTTTATTCTAAGGCTCACATATTTGGCCGTAGGAAATAGTGCTCCCAACAGGTACTATGGGGCTACCTAATAAAGAATAAATTAAATTTGTAAAAGTTACACTGAGGATGAAGAGAATGATTCATGAAATGAATACAAAGGAGAGAGAGGGTGCAAGTTAACTTATTTCTGCTTTAAAGATTTATTTATTTTAGAGAGAGAGATAGTGACGGGCATGGAGTGGTGGCAGGCAGAGGGAAAGAGTCTCGAGCTGACTCTGCAGTGAGCACTGAGCCCGGAGCCCCTCGCATCACGGGGCTGGATCCCACTACCCTGAGATCATGACCTGAGCCAACAGTCCGATGCTTAATTGATTGTGCCCCCCACCCGGCGCCCCTATTTCTGTCTTAACTATACTATCTTTGGTATTTGGTTATCCTCTATTCGATTGAATGCTAAGACAGGGTTTTAGAGATGTATTTCTGATTCTAAGCACCTTAAATTCATCTCTACATCCATTTTATTTTAATTTTCCTTTTTTAAACATTTTTAAAAAGATTTTGTTTATTTATTTGAGACAGAGAGAGAAAGAGAGAGAGAGCACGAAGAAGGGAGGGGCAGAGGGAGAAGCAGACTCCCTCTAGCAGGGAGCTGATGTGGGGCTCGATCCCAAGACCCTGAGATCATGACCTGAGCCGAAGGCAGATGCCCAACCAACTGAGCCACCCATGAACCCAGGCGCCCTTATTTTAATTTTTCAGTTCATCTCCACATCTATCTTATTTTCATTTTTTTCTTTTTAAAAATTTTCCTGAAGAATTATTAAATTAGTCAAAATGTTGCTATGTTGAGAGATACTTAGCTAATGTTAAACTCCTATGTCGATCCTGTACCTGAAACCACTGCAGAAATGCAATACAGTATCTCTTTGTATTAAATTTTAAAAATAGTGGGGCGCCTGGGTGGCTCATTGGTTAAGCTTCTGACTCTTTGATTTCGGCTCCAGTCATGATCTCAGCATCATGAGATGGAGCCCTGCATCAGGCTCCGCACTGGGCATGGAGCCTGCTTAGATTCTTGGTCTCTCCCTCTCCCTCTGCCCCTTCCCCCTGTCGTGCACACTCTCTCTCTAAAACAATAAAATAAAATAGAGAAAACTCAGATGAAATGAATAATTAAAAAAGTATATAGAAAAGTACGCCTTCTACACTTGCTCCCCATTTCCTTTCACTAAAGGCAAATCATGTTAACTGTTGTTTGCTTGTCACTCGAGAGACATTTTATGCATAGTCAAACCTACTTGTATGCGTTCTTGCAATCATTCCCATTCAAAAAAAAAAAAAAGTGAAAGCCTACTGTACACACGGCTCTCCCTTTGTTTTTCTAACCTAGCCAGGGATCTGGCATATAGTGGGACATAAAAAGCTTCCACGTTTTTTATGGCTTTACTAATAGTGCACGTCACCGCTTTCCTACTGATAAACGCATTCTGTAAACGAGGATGTCTGCGAGAAAAATTCCTCCAAGTGGAGCTGCGGGGTCAGAGTGCATTTGTGAACTCAATAGAGAGCCCCGACCGGCAACGATCTGAATGCCCCCAGCTTTTCTATCTGTGGCCGTGCCTGTCTCCCCACCTTGCCAACACAGCACCACGCATTTCTGTCCCTGATCGGTGCAAATCTGATAGGAGGAAGAGGTATCTCAGAAGAGTTTTAACTTGCATTTCTCTTCCGACGAGTGTTGTTGAGCCAGAGGTGACAATTTACATTGATTTTATTCTTCTTGGTGCCTCTGGTGATGAGAAGCACAGAGGCAGCAACGGCTAATTGCACACCGTTTGAAGGATTATGGAGGGAATGACATCCGCGCGCACACAGTCGGAACGGTCAGGCCTTAAAGAAGAGAAAGACGTCAAAAGCACAGCTCATTGTTCGCTGAAGAAAATACACACATCCAAGGCGGAGAAAGTAATTTGCAGAAGGTGAGGCCTCAGGTTGTCAAAATTATGTTTCTTTGCCTTGTTGCTCAGATTTTTCTAGATTGGGGGAAAGCTCTTCAAAGGGCAGAGATGCCACCGGGAGAGGCCTGCGACTTAGCCGCCAGCCTGCCATCCTTAGACAAATCTTTGATAAATTCCTGCTTGGAGGATCCTGGGAAAAGACCTCACTTTCCTTTAGAAGGGTCTCAGGATCACTTTAAAGTCGGCGGTAAATCCCAAATGCTCCTAATTAGGCCTCTGTTTCGTTAATTGCTCCGGGAACTCCCCAGGAGAGGGTAGAAAGCCCTGGACCTGCGGTGGTTTGGCTCTAAGTGTGTGCGATGGCCCGTTGAGAGGAGGGCCCACGTCTCTGCTCCAAGCGGCCTGGCTCCTTGCACCCGGCCCAGGGCCACCTGGAGAGACAAAGGGAGGGGGCCAGCAGGGCCTGGGAACAATACATTTAAGAGCCGGGAGCCCTGCTTCCTCCTGCCTGAAACGGGAATCCAGGAAAGGTTGCCTTTGAAGCACAGCAAAGTAAAACACTTTTTGCGAAGCCCGCACTGGCTTATCGGACTTTGCTACAAGTGTGGCCAGGGCCCAAAGTGTCCAGGCCTTGAAAAAGGAAGCCTGAATATGAGCTTTACCACCTCCCTGCTCATCCATACGGCCGTCTAATTTCTCACAAAGCCACTGTTCTGTAATTGTTCCGGTAAAATCAAATAGCAATTTGGAAGGCACCTTAGAGCTTCTAAGGCGTTTTCATATACGTTCATATGTACTGTGATTAGTTCCACTCTATTCAGGAGGACCCGGAAGCTCCTGGAGATTAGGGGACGGGCTGGAGGGACACCCAGACACAAAGAGTCTGAACAAAAACCGAAACCCATTGTATCCTGTTACTCATTAACACTATTCTGAGGCCATAAATCTGGCTCATTTAAAATATATTAACCAGTTAATTCCATAAGTATTTCTTAATATCTACCATGTGTCTGCACCTATTAAAATACTAACCATATAGCATCGCACAAAACACACAAGGTTGCTGCTGTCACGGAGCTGACATCCTAGTGGGTGAGATGAATAAGAAACAAACCCAAAATACATGGCAGGTGGTGATTTATCAGTTTTGAGTGATAAATAAATTAAAAAAAATTTATTTATTTATTTGACAGAGCAAAAGATCACAAGTAGGCAGAGAGGCAGAGAGAGAGAGGGAGAAGCAGGCTCCCTGCTGAGCAGAGAGCCCAATGCGGGGCTAGATTCCAGGACCCTGAGATCATGACCTGAGCCAAAGGCAGAGGCTTTAACCCTCTGAACCACTCAAGCACCCCAAGGAATATGATAAAATAGCATTTTTTTCAATGTTGCAAATGAGGTCAGAGGCCCAGGGTTCCACAGTACCTGAGCAAGAGAAGGCACACGCCTCTGGTTGGTAGCACCGAGTTTAGCCAGCTACCCCAAAACAGCTTCCAAAATGGCGGTTCGCTGGAAGAATGCTTCTACTGAAGTCACTTGTTTCACTCCCTTCTCCCAGAGCTTAGGGTTGCTTTGCTTTTCCAAGTTGGAAAAGACTGATGTAGTCATCAATCCTCAAGTGTAAAAATCTCTAACAACTGGATAAGATATTTTTGTCTCCCCTTGTTATGTCCGCCCATTGTTTCTTTCTTTTTAGCTTCTTTCTAAAAATTATTTTATTATTCTATTCTATTCCATTCCATTCCATTCCAATCTATTCTATTCTATTCTATTCTATTCTATTCTATTCTATTCTATTCTATTCTCATTCCAGGATAGTTAACATACAGTATTGTATTCATTTCAGGTGTACAATACAGTGATTGGACACTTCCATTTATCACCCAGGGCTCCTCATGACAAGTGCTCCCCTTAATTCCTGTCACCTGTTTCCGGTTGCTTCTTTAAAAAAAAAAAAAAAAAACAAGAAAACCACACTTCTGGCATCGCTACACGAAATTCCAAAGGCACCTGGCTGACCGCAACATAAATGCAAAAGCAAAAGGGCCGTTTCACAGCCGGAAAGGGCTCCATGCAAATGCCCGTGTGACAAGGAGGGGAGTCCTGGAGTGTGTCCGTGGTCTGCCCTCCGGGTGGAGGGCGAGCTTGCTGACCCAGCCTTCCCCTAAGGGCCTGTTTACCCAACAGGTTGATATTTTTCTCAGTTCTTGGGAGGTGATAATGTGTTCCACATATGAAATTCATATCATTTGTGTTTGTCCTCTTTTGCCATTCTAAGGGTTGCGAGGGGCACCATTTTAAAATTAATTTGCTGGGTGTCCCGTCTATCTGTCAGGAGCAGGAGGAAGCAAGCCTGGTCCGAGTATTTATCAGACACATGCCGCCCATCTGCCAGAGCTAGGTCGAGGAGGATTTGCTGTTAATCCTTCAGACCCATCTGTAGGGGGTTCAAAATGCTGACCAGGAAGCTAGACAAGATGAGGTTTATTTAATTAGAAAAACGGCTCTGGAGGTTACTGGAAATCACTCTGAAGAAGGAAGGGCTTTTGCTCACGTCACTCCTGCAGGGGTGGGAAGGGGCTGAAAGGGGGTAGAGTGCAGAGATTGTTTTGTTGTGGGCTTGGGGTGGTTTGTTTCCTTTTTTTAAAGTGGTGTGGCCCGGACAGGGGAGACGGCTTCCTCGCTGCTCTGTACGAGCTGGAACCGGCTTCAGCCTGGACAGTGCCACAGGAAGTTCACGTGTGGGAGGCGATGCCGAGCCACGGAAGACCAGCTTTTGGTTTGCAAGTTTGGATCCAGGTGGGAAAGGACGAAATTGCTGATGAGGCCAGGGCAGGACTAGGTGCGCCGCTGAATTCCCCACACTTAGGCTCACCCGCTAGAGGCTGAAAGCAGCTTGGGGCAGAAAGGGTTGCCTCTACTTTAGTCTTCAAAATTCGCTGGAAGATTCTTGTAACTGGGGTTTATTGCCATTTGAGATCCATTTTTGAGGAAAAGGAAACAACAAAATTGCATTTAAATTTTCCCCAATGGGAAAAAAAAAAATGACATCCGTTCAAAACAAAATAACCAGCAATCGCGCATTTCCTTTTTAGTATGAAAATATTATTCGCATAATTGGCTTCTGCAGGGCCGCCATTTAGGACAACTGGGCAGGGAAAATTGTGTACCTTCCCCCAGGTTCTGATTGTTAAGACAATTTTCATTGAAGTGGGTCGAGATAAACGGTCCCTTCTCCGCTCAGGGCTTTTTGAAACAGTGTCCCTGTTGCTAGCCAGATTCCTGGACACTGGTATCCCAGGGGTCACATTTTTGAGGCTGAGGTTTTTTTAGGGTTATTATCCAGGGACCAGAAACCAAAAGCTCACCCGGGGGCAGGTGTCCAGCAAAAGCAATTGTTAGCTGGAAAGAACAAAACATTTATTTTAGGTCAACCAGAGGAGCTGGAAGTTCTGGCCTGGTCTCTGCACCCCTCTGCTTCTCCCACAAGCTAGGGGATGGATGCATGGAGGCCCGGCGGCGGGGCCCCGAGCACACCCGTCTTCCCAATTCACCTTCTACCTTAAATTTGCTGGGAATCCTTTCTCCTTCCACTTTAGAAACTCTGGCTGACAGGGGATGCCAGGAATCCTTGGAAGGTTAAGAGATTCAATCAAGTTTTGGGGGTCAGGCAGAACACAGAGCCACTTAATTGATTACGTGTCCCATATCCCGCCCTCCAACCAGCTATGCTAGAATGTTTAAAAAAAGGGGGGGGGGCAGTAGAACCCAAAGACTCTCCTGGTTGTTGAAAATAAAATTTAATTCTACTATAAAAGAGAACCTCTAGGGGCGCCCGGGTGGCTCAGTTGGTTAGGCATCTGCCTTCAGCTCAGGTCATGATCCCGGGGTCCTGGGATCAAGTCCTGCCTCAGGCTCCTTGCTCAGCTGGGGAGCCTGCTTCTCCCTATGCCTCTACCTCTCTCCCTCCAGCTCATGCTTACTCTCTCTCTCTCTCTCAAATAAATAAATAAAATCTTTAAAAGAGAGAGAAACTCTTTCCTCAGGCACAGGCTTTCTGCTTTGTCTATTGAAATAGACTTCATTTCTTTTCAGTTCTATAGGAAGAGATATCATGTTGGCATATAAAAAAAATGAATGTTTTATCCCTAATTATTGGTGATTCATTTTATCTTTTATGTAAGAACCTAAATTGTCTTTGAACAGGAGGTTATAAGAAATGTGATCTTTGGGGCGCCTGGGTGGCTCAGTTGGTTCAGCGGCTGCCTTCGGCTCAGGTCACGATCCCAGGATCCTGGGATCGAGCCCCACATCGGGTTCCCTGCTCAGTGGAGAGCCTGCTTCTCCCTCTCCCTCTGCCTGCCACTCTGCCTACTTGTGCTCTCTCTCTCTCACTCTCTCTCTGTCAAATAAGTAAATCAATAATCTTTTAAAAAAGAAATGTGATCTTTAACATCAGGTAAATACATGTTTGGTAACACAGCTTATACTTAATTTTCTAAATTAACTCTCTCTTCTTTCATGTAAGTTGAACAAAGCAATACTTGAGTGTGTGAAATATTTAGTGTGGGCCATTCCTTGCCATAGTAGACACTGTAAAAGATAGATTAGAACTTTTTCACCCTTAAGGGCGTCTGGGTGGCTCTGTCAGTTAAGCGTCCGACTCTTGATTTCAACTCGGGCCAGGATCTTAGGGATGTAAGATCAAGCCCCACGTCCGCTCCATGCTGGGCATAGAGCCTGCTTGGGATTCTCTCTCTCCTTCTCTCTCTGCCTCTCCTCGCCTCAAAAAAAAAAAAAAAAAGAATTTCCTTCACCCAGAATTTCTCATTAATCATCCCCTGCATAGAGTTTTATTGAATATTGGGCAATTGTATGCATTCCCATTTTCTGGAGTTGTTTTAAAATCTCCCAGTGATTGTAATTCAAGACAGTAATCACCAATAAGCTAGAAATAACAACGCGGCTGCTTCTCTTGGTGCTGGTCTTACAGATCATTATATGATATTCTTTGTTTAAATGCCAAATCCATCCTGAGACTTGCAAAATCACCAAAATTACCATCTTACCGCTAGAGAATGCTTTCCAGGAGGGAACTTCCCTTTTGGTTCCCAGATCTGTGGGGCTTTCCACTGAGTTCTCTTAACCTCATGAAAGGCTAGAGCCCAAGGCTGACATGTTCTAATGCAGTTGGAGAAAACGGGATCCAAGACTATAGGAGAGGTGGCTGCCTCTTCCCTAGCACCCCCTGCTGCTCCCACCCCTTAGCCCTCAGCCCTCAGCCCTCTGCCCCTCTGGGCTGGGTGGGGGCTGTTGCAGTGCCCTGGGGTCTGGCTCTCAGTGACTTGGCAGGATGGCTCCTCTTGGCATTATTTTCCTCAGGTATTAATTAGTGAGCTTGGTGGGCACCCCAAGGTTGCCAAAGATTGAATTTAGACTATGAGGGCTCTTCACCTGGGCCCATGGGGGGCTTCGGAAGGCACGAGATCCTCTAGAAATATTAACCCTCGTGCGTGCTTGCACACGTACGGCTGTGTTTTTCAAGAAAAGGATCACAGTTTCCATCAGATTCTCACAGCAATCCCCCCAAATTAAAACAACAGATTTTAGTGCGAGAGGTGGAGCTCGACACCATGCCCTCAAGGTAAGGAACACTTGAGAAACTCAGGTGTGGCCTTCTCGGCACAGCTCAAGAGACCTTATTTTATCTGACTTCTGAGCCCTTATCACTGGGTACCTGTATTCCCATATTTGCTTCTAAATAAGTTCTTTGTCTTCATATCTTGCCCCTTAAGAACTTTCTTTTACCAAGGTAATGCCTTTGTATTTCCCGCCCTTGGTTATTTCTGGTTTTTGCTGTTGATAATACTCAAACTCTTTATTGACTGATGAATCATTCTGGAATCAGCCATTTGTATTCAAATTTAGATCTGCCACTTACTGACTGTGTGCCCTCCGGTAAATAGCTTTCCTATACCTCGTCTGAAAAGCCAAGATGGCGATAGTACTTACGTCATGGACATGCTGTGGGGATTAAGGATGATCCTGAGCCTGTAAAGTACTTAGTTCAATGCTGAGAATATTGTATGTTATCTACACACAGAAAAAAAAAATCAGGCATTCACAAATATTTAAGGACCACTGATGCTAATTGAAATCAATGTGACTAAATAACAGATCGGACACTTTGTTCTACTGGGCTCCTGGTCTTTCCGGTAAAAGCCTGTTATCTGTGGCAGGATGCTAGAAAAGTCCATTTGCAGCATTTAATTAACACTTCTTTGCCTCTGTGCTGGCCATTCCTTCTACCAATAATGATAGTGTAACACCAGCTACAAAAAATGGCCGCAGACACAGATGTCGTGTTACTTCATGGGGGGGATCCTAAGCCCTTTCCACATAGGGGCTGGTTCAATCTTCACCATATCCCTTTAGAGAGGAACTGTTAATCTCTTCATTTTGCGGATGAGGAAATCGAGACAGAGAGGGAAAATAACTTGTCCAAGTTCACACAGCTGGTCCGCGGCTGAGTTGCGTTTGAATCCAGCAACAGGGGTTCAGAGAGGGTGACCCAGACGGCAGTGTACTTAATAGTAACCGGTTAAGAAGACTGAAGAAGCATGGGCCTCTCTCTCCTTTCAGCCGCACCTCCTTTAAAACCTGCCTCAGAACTCCTTTCCCCCATAAAGCCCTGCCTGACATGATGTGCAAGTCCTGCCCCTTCATTAGTCTTTGTGCCCCCCTGATTTACCCCTTCAATATGTTGTTTGCAAGTGTTCACCTGCTTCTGTCCAGTCAGGCTCTCACATTCCTCAAGGGCGAAGACTGTCTTTTGCTTAAGGGAGACTTTCCTGGGGTCTATTTGAGGGCTGTGCTTTCAGGGAACAATCCAAACCTCTAGGAGATGTATGGTTATTTGGAAACTCTATTATTCATTCACTGAGTGTTTATGGAGCATCTATACCGGGGTCAGGCTGTCGCCAGCACCGCTGAGACAGCGGTGGGAGCCCATAGTACTCAGGATACCTGTGACTTGCTGGGGAAGAGAAACACCTAAACGAACTCTGGGCAAATGCTCCAAAGAAGGGCACCCAGTTGTAGGATGGTCTACAAGGGATGCAATTTGACTCGGTCTAGGAGGTCGGGGAAGACTTCCCGGAGGAAGGGACGTTTTAGCTAAGATCCGAAGGGTGAGTAGTACTTACTCAGGTGAAGGAGCAGTGGGGAGTGTTGCCAGCTACAGCTCTGTGGTAGGAGGGAGAGACTCACACAACCTCTGGGTGTGAGGAATGGAAAGGTCAGAGGGCAGCCGGGAGCCTGGTGTGAGTTGAGGTTGCAGTGGTCGGCAGGACCGTGCAGAGCCTTACTGACTTATGTCTGAGTTCGTGTCATGCAAAAAGCAAGAGAAACTATGGAAGGTTTTTAAGCTGGCAGAGCTGATCGAAGTGTGGACTAGGCTGGTGTTGAAGGAGAAAAGTGAGTGTATTTGGTAGACATTTGGAAGTAAGATGCAAAAGGATTTGGTGAGGGGCACCTGGGCGGCTCAGTTGGTTAGGTGTCTGCCTTCAGTTCAGGTCATGATCTCAGGGTCCTGGGATCATGTCCCGCATCCGGCTCTCTGTTCAGCAGGGAGTCTGCTTCTCCCTCTCCCCCTGCCTACTGCTCTGCCTACTTGTGCTCGTGCTCTCTCTCTCTCTAATAAACAAATAAAATATTAAAAACAATAAAGATTTATCCATTTATTTTTAGAGAGACAGAGAGAGACAGAGAAAGAGAGACAGAGAGAGAGTATGTGAATGGGGGGAGGGGCACAGGGAAAGGGAAAGAATCGATGAGCAGACTGCAGAGCCTGACTCGGGGCTTGATCCCAGGACCCTGAGATCATGACCTGAGCCAAAACCAGGAGTCAGACTCCCAACTGACTGAGCCACCTAGGTGCCCCAGGGAAGAATGATTTTTTTTTTTTTATTGAGCACTTGACCTCCTGGTACCATTCTGAGTGCTTTACATTCATTTCATGTACACTATAGCCATATGTAGTAAATGTACATCCCCAGTTTGTACCTGAGAACACTGAGGTATAGGCCAGCCAGTTACGGTCCAAGACCTTCCTCTTGGCCACTATACGTGAGTGCTCTCCGTGTCTCAAAGGCACCACGGTGCCAATGGAGATGTCATTCAGTGAGAGGAGACAGTGGTAGAAAGCCTGCTGCAGGGGGTGGGCAGGGAAACCAGGGGGTTGGATGGGGACATGTTGAATTTGAGTCCATATACCCTGTAAAAACTGAATTCATCTGGCAGTCATTTACACCTTTCTCTTCTCCTCTTCCATCACCAAATCCTTTTCTCAGATGTTACTTTCTCAAATGAGGTTTACCCTGACCATTCTATTCTGCTTAAAATTATATTGGGTCCTGCCTCCTATACAGTGCCCCAACCTCCTCTTATCTTTGCTTTTTCACCCTAAACATTTATCACCTGCTCACATATTATAGATTACTTGCCAAATGGGTTGTCATTGTTGGTGTGTCCTTGGAGAATTCGAGCTGTTCCAGGGGAGACATCTTTGTTTTGGTCACTGATGTATCCCAAGGGCCCAGGACGGTGTCTGGCACATGGTAGACACTAGCAAATACTTGCCGAGTGGATAAGTAAAAATGATTTTCTTTAGCAGGACTGTTGATAGACTCCCAAATTTGTCTAGAAGACCAGAGTTGTTTCTGTGTCAAAATCATGGCGGTGATTAGCTGGAATAACTCCATGAGCAACCTTTACTGTTGTTATTTTAGTGACTAATATTCCATTGTTGATTAGATCCATTTTGAACCTTTGTTTTTTAGTTCGATGAGGAACCGCTACTGTTACATGCTAGGTAGTATTTGTTGAGCTTGTGAAGATGAAAAATTGTGCTTGTGTTTTCTCTTTTGCTCCCTATTGTTTTTCTTTAGTCACATTGTATTGATGTGAACATCTTTTTTTTTTTTTTTTAAGAAATGCAGTCCTTTTTTTTTTTTTTAAATATTTTATTTATTTGACAGAGACTGACACAGTGAGAGAAGGAGCACAAGCAGGGGGAGTGGGAGAGGGAGAAGCAGGCTTCCAGCCGAGCAGAGAGCCCAATGTGGGGCTTAATCCCAGGATCCTGGGATCATGACCTGAGCTGAAGGCAGAGGCTTAACGACTGAGCCACCCAGGCAGCCCAATGTGAACATCTTTTAATATGTTTTGCTAAATAGGGCCTGGCTGGGTCAGTGGTATATTTCCTTTCTGCCCTCATATCTGATGGCCAAACCAAACGATTCTCAGTTTAATTACTGCCCTCAAATATTGTCACCGTAAGTATTTATTGGAGACTTTTGTTATGAGTTCATAATGATTCAATACCAGCCAGAGAATTTTAGCGGAATAGCAAAAGGACATGTTCATTATTCATTGTCCTAGACCCTCTAAGTTCTCTCACTGTATTAAGTCAAGCCAGCATTAAAATACTTAGCACTCCGTTCTCTCAGCCCCTTCTCCCCTTTCCCAACACCACGATTAAATCATGAGCCTTATGACATCACAGTAAATGGGTGGATGGAAGAGTTCTCTTTGAATACATAAAGCCAGAGGAGAAAGCATCATCCTGTTCCCCAATATACGGTATTCATGAAATCACATCATCAATTTCTCCTGGAAATTAGTTTCTAGAAAAGAATTTCTCCTTAGTCAAGTGTGTGTGTGTGTGTGTGTGTGTGTGTGTGTGTGCACATGCATGAGTTTGGTGAGGAAGGACACCATGTAACCCAATATACTTTCCCCCTTGTTTTAGTTACCTAGAGACTTGAACCAAAATCAATTTTCGGCAACACTAATTAACTCCTCTTAAGAGAGTTCCAGGAAGACCCATTTCCCTGCATCCCCAGATGGTCCCCGTTCTGTTTCTATCTTTAATTGTTCCGTTCGGTATGATTTTTCACACTGTAAGTCACCTGAACTCCTTTGTGGAAGATGTCAGATATAATCTGAATTGTGGACCGTTCTTCTGGTCTAGGCTCACATTTCTTAGGAGGGAATTGGAGAATCTCTGGAAGCAATAACAATAGTAAAAGGGGACTTTTATTTTCTACTGGAGAAAGTAAAGTGCTAAACACTTCCAGAACTCTACAACGGCCCTAATTCTCTACATGTAATTGTCGGTTCACAACAAGTAAGTGCAAAGTCAGGATTCTTTTTTTTTAAAGATTGATTGATTTGCGAAAGAGACTGGGAGGGAGGGAGAGGGAGAGAGAATCTGAAGCAGACACCCCACTGAGCCCTGTCATTTACATCACAACACAGGACTCAGTCTTGACCCTGAGATCATGACCTGAACCAAGACCAAGAGTCAGCCCCTTAACTGATTGAGCCCCCCAGGTGCCCCAAAGTCAGGATTCTAACTGCCAGATTGCAAAGACTGTGTACCATAGGATGGGACAATGGTGTGGAGTGAGCTCCATGTTTTCCCGGTTGTACTGACTTAGGAAGGGGAGAATCCCCACCTCTGGGCCCAGCTGGGCCCTTCAGAGCATCTTCCCCTGTCCCTCGTGCCTCTGCCCATCCACCACTGCAGAGACAACACGTGGACATGAGCTCTGAGGCAAGGGCTCCACAAGGCACCCTCCACTGGACCCCTCCTCTTGGCACTCCCCCTCCATGCCCTTGTGAGCGGAAATTAAAAAATAACCATCCCTCCTCAAGTTAAGGGTAAAAAGACCCCCCAATGGACATTTATCCCACTGGCCGGGGCTGGCATGGGGACTGTCCCCCATCCTCTCTCCAGCTTTGGTGGATCCTAAGGAAAATGAGAGTTACTACCACGGTGACTCTAAGAGGACAGAGTTGGAATTTCTTTTTGAGAGTCTCTGCCCATCTCCAAGCACTCTCCTTGTCATTTGTGAATTTAAAAAAAAAAAACAGATTTCCAGTAGAGCAGGCCCCCGGCACTAGCTTCCTGCTCAAACCTGCCTTTCCCCCGACCATCCTATCTCCCTACTTGGTTTGAAATTTCCATTCACTGGATTTTAAATCTCAAGCTCCAGTCCTCCCCCACCCTCCTTAATTTTTCTGTTTTTCTTTCTATTTCCCTGAATAGCATGGCATCACATCAAGCCTGCTATCCCATACTTCAGCTATTAAGTTGTTGGCTATATTACACAGTGGATTTTGATTCGGATCAGTTAGAGCTAATAGCAATTTTCAGTAAAATATTAACCAAACACACACAAAAGTCGCTCGTGTGGCTCCATCCTCCCCTTCAATAGGATTAATCGAGTTAGCTATTTACTCTTTCCACCACTCCAGTGTTTTCCCACCTTCCACTCCAAACAAGAAAATGACACTAAATTCATTTAATACAAATTTATATTATTGTCTGAGACATTTTAAGCAATGCTTAATTTAATTTCCTTGTTTGGAGTGTGGTATTGGAGAACAGGACCACAGTGTAATATAAAAATAGGATTCGCACATCCACCAGGCACCCAGCTATATTCTCCAGTGATTCACTAGAGCGCTGTTTACATTCAATTGCAATTCAAATGTGCCACATCATCTCTCTGTCCTGCAGTAAAAAGAAAAGTCTGCCTCTGAAAGCAGATCATCCCACCCCAGGCTAACAAAGTCCCAGGGCCTGACCTTCGGGATATGGTACAAGTCCTCTGATTTGATTAGACTTTGGATAGGTCAACTATATTGACCGTTCATGTTCTCTTGGCCTCGTTATCAGTCAGCCAGAATTCTAGTGCTTTCTGCTTGGGGAGATGGAAATAACCTTTATTGAGCATCTATAACGTGCCAGGCATTACCAAAAAAAACCCCAACTGTGTCCCATTTTTCATCTCTCCGAAGTCCTATGGGTGAATGGCGCAATGTCGCCATTTTACATCTAAGAACAACCGGAAGCAGAGAGGATATGTAATTTGTGCAAGGTCACATGGCCAGGAAGCAGTTGCTATGTGTACAACCGTATGCCCCACAGAGCTGGCACTTTGCATTGTCCCCCAGGCCCCCGTGTAAAGGGTCACCCATTGTGTGGCAGAGTTTCTCAGCCAGGGGTTAAGAATGGTGCGCTTCCGTCAGGTCACGAAATCCCTGAAATGTTATATAAAATGTGTGTTTCCACCCCGTTTGGAAGAGTGACCTGTAGCTTTCTTTAATTCTGAAAAGGCTCCATGATTTAGAAAATAAACACTACTGCCCTGGGTTTCTGGAAGGCCAGTGACCGAGGGCTTTGGGGCATTCAACATACATGTTCATTCTGCACTTGGACTTGGCCAAAGTACTTGAGTAACAATAGTACATCAATAACCACCACAGGCTGAGGACCTACTATGTGCCAACTTGGCTGAGTGCTCTCATTCGTGGGAAGGGCTGGGGCGAGGCGGATGGGAAGACCTCCAATCCTACCTGGGTGGTGATAAGAACAGAGTATCCTACAGCTGCTGACTGTAGAAAGTCACCAGGCAGCTTGGATTTCTAATACGATATTGTCCTCTTTGACCCCAGCAGTCCCGGTCCCCTGACTGGAATAACCCCATCAAGTGTTCGGGCGCTGCAGCACACAGAGTGGGGCAGCGAGAAAAGAAGGGCAGGCGAGGGAGCCAACAAGCTGGGTTTCCAGCTCCTTTTCTGTCATCAGGTCCAGATGGCTTGGAGCAAATACTCTTGTTATTACCAAGGATACTCTTGTTACTATCACTATCCCCGTCTCAAAAATGAAATTAATACCTACCTCCAACTCCCTGTCTTAAAAATCGACAAAACCCAAAACAAACCTAAAAAATATCTGGGTGTTACTTAAGATGATCAAATGAATGGGATCCCAATTATTGAACGCAACTCGCATCCATTTATTTCATTGACCTCTTGGAATACTTGGCTCTGAACACAATGCTGTGGGGGTAAAATAATGGAGTCCCAGCCCCGGGCCTCAAGGTGATTAAGATCTAGTATCTAGAGAAAGGCAGGCATATGAAATGGCTGGTGCACAAGGTAGAATAGAGTACACATTATAAGAAATCTATAAATGACTTGCTTTGGGACATCAGGAGAGGGGAAAACATCTTGCTTAGGGAATGAGATCAGGGAAGGCCTAGGGAGGAGGTGGCATTTGAAGATCTGAAATGATTTCAGCAGGCAGAAGACATTTTTGGAGCATGAACAGCGGAAGGCTCTGTGAAGGCAGGAGAAGTTGGGGGTGCATCTAAGTGATCACAAGCAGTGTAGGCTGCCCTGCCGGTGAGGCCCATGCAGGCCAATGGCTAGGCTGGAAAAAGGGCCAGATGGATTTACATCTCACCCCCAAGAGTCTGATTTAAAGGCCTCCAATGAAGTTTGTACTTTGAAAATTTTTAAACCCCATGGGGAGTCCAATTTGTAGCTAAGTCAGGCTAGATGGTCTTCAAAGGTCCTTTCTAGCCCCTGAAAGAGTTGTGCCTTTTCTGGTAAAAGTGGCTTGGTTTGAAAATGTGGGTGCCTGGTTGTACTTGTTGAAAAGTTCCCCACCGAGAAGGGAGCCTGATGCAGGACTCGATCCCAGGACTCTGGGATCATGACCTGAGCCAAAGGCAGAAGCTTAGCCGACTGAGCCACCCAGGCGCCCCTGGAGGACTATTCTAAGAGTGAGGGCCAAAGCCCAGTCTATCCATAATGGCAATGAGTTCAGTGGGTCCGGTAGGGGCTGACACCCAGTAGTCCTGCCCCATCCCCAAGGGGCAGCCTCTGCTCAGCTACCAACAACTGCAGCTAAGTAGGGATGCGGGCCTGGGGTTGCCAAATCTGGTGAGTTTCCCTTTCTTTTCTTTGCTTTGCTTTGCTTTGCTTTGCTTTGCTTTCTTTTCTTTTCTTTTTTTTTTTTTTTTAAGATTTCATTTATTTATTTGAAAGAGAGTACTCAAGTGTGGGGGGTGGGGGCAGAGAGAGGGAGAGAAGCAGACTCCCCGCTGAGCAGGGGCCTGACATGGGCTCCATCCCAGGACCTTGGGATCATGACCTGAGCCCAAGGCAAGCACTTAACTGACTGAGCCACCCAGGTGCCCCAATCTTGTGACTTTTCAAAAGAAGCCAGGTATCTGGCAGAAGATCCTGATTTTATGTTAGTTAAGAAATTGTTATGTTAGTGAACAATTCAGGTTCTTGACGAAGCACAACGGCCAGCCCGATTCGGACAGCAGGTCTTTGGTTTGGCTCCTCTGGCTTAGAGTTGTCATCGTTGAAAGAAGTGGCTCTCGATATTATTAAGCGATTGCTACTTGATAATCTTTAGAGAGATAATCCTTGTGTATTGTGTGTATTCATGTGTGTTCATTTTCCCCTGTGATATCTGGCTGAGAAGACATAAAAAAAAACTTCCATGTGCATTTTTCAATTAATGCTCAATATTGTCCTACCTATGGTCACCCCTTTCCCTATTAATTTGAAGCAAATCTCAGACATCATATTATCTATGAACACTTAAGCATAACCACAATCCAGTTATCATGCCTAAAAATTCATAATGTTTCTCAACAATACCCAGTCAATGTTTAATTTCCAATCATCTCAAAATGTCATAATTTAAAGGAAAAAAAAATCCAGTTTGTGTGAATCAGAATCCAAATAAAGGCCACACATTGCAGTTGGTTGATATGCTTATGTTTGCTCTTGATACTGTTTTTTGCATGTTGATTTTGCTGAATTGACTATTATTAATGTGTTTATATGGAACCTTTCGCTAAAGGATTTGTAAAAATGTAATGAAGGTTTGCAAGGCCAAGCTCTGTGATTATATTAGAAGTTGGTTTGATATAGTAAGTCTTATAAACAGCTAAATTCTGTCAAAGAAAAATCCATTCTTAATGCATGATTGAATATTGATAATTAATGGGAACTATGAGGAAGTCATATGCAAAGATTAATTACCAACTGAGCTCTGAGAACATTTTTCTTCCTTTGTAATCTCACCTCCTGAGAGAAATAGTCTATATTGGTCCTAGAGTGAATTGACAGATATGTCCAGAAAGAAAAGCCACACACTTTAATCTTTATTGGTCATGCTTAATTGGATGTACTATTATTTTTTATTTGCAGAGACAATATTTTCCAGTTAATTCTTTCTACAGTGCTGACACGGGAAGGTGGGGATCCTGAGGCCTTTCTCACCATGCTGGATGTGGGAGCTTAGAAGTGCCAGGCTTCTGAATATCTCTCTTTGTTGCAAGTGTTCCAGCGCCTCTCTAGGATGGAAACGAATTGTCTGAACCAAGGTCATCCTCTACAGGCCAACTGTCTCCATAGCAGTCACTCAACTCTGACAGAAAGGGATGCCCTGGGCTTTCTTCTTCTGGAAGTAACTTGAGGTGAACCGACCCCTGAAATGCAAGTTCATTGACACGGGGGGAAAATACTGTGAGTCCGCCACGTCAAAAAGCCAGACGGCCCTGGCTACTTGGCCCTGCTGGAGAGCACGGTGTTTGCACATCTACCTAGCCTTCTGTTAAGAGACACCCGCTGGCCAGCCTGGGATTGGCAGCAGCTCAGACCCAGTTTGCAAAGATGGCCGGTGGCCGGTGGCTAATTACGCGTTTGATGAACTTGTGGTTAAGACAATGCTGCCCGTGTCCTCCCCCGGCTGCAAACTGCCAGGTTACTGTAGAGTTTCCTGTATGGATACTAATTAGGCCTCACTGGGTCCTGAGATTTCCTCATTTGTCTTTCTGTCACCGAGTTTGTGGTTACAGATCGCCCCTGTTGACCGGGAGTGTGGCGGCATTTCCGACGGCTCGCACGTGTAATAAAGCCATTCAGGCAGCCAGCAGTGTTCAGCTGCCTTTACAAAACACAGCACATCCTTGGCTATTTGCATCCCCGAGAAAAGTCTGCTTTCTCCAGGTATTTGTTTTCACAATGCATTAAGCACCTGTAAAACAGAGCCAAAGCTTCCGAATGTGACTCGGTGAGGTAAGGACGGCCATGTGCTCCCTAAGAAGGCCCAGCCAGGAGGTTCCCGGGGGAGGTGCGGTAACCCCACATAGGCAGGTGGGGGGGTTTCGGTGACCTGGTCCCCCCGGGGGTGGGGTAGATGTCACCGCACTCTTCTCTCTCAGGTCACCCCTGCCTGAGAGGCCCTGGAGAAGAGGGCCTTGCTTGGCCACCGAAAATGGCAGGCAGCCCTTTTGTAGCACCTTCGCTAGCCAGGGGGTCTCCTCTGGACTGGGAGCTCCCCGGCCAGCTGGGTTCCTTCTCTAGGTGGTGGGAACATAGGCAAGAATGGAGGCCCTTGGGGCATGGTGGGGGGCCTCTTGCCCTTCTTCACATGTGCCTAAAGTTTTTACAAGGAGCCAGATTAAGACCCCAACTCTCAAATATTTTTCTCCCGAGGAGGCTCTAATACAGTGCTTCGTGTCCCAAGGAAAGAGCCTGGTGAATACCCCTACAGCAGGAGGAAGGCCTTGCTTCCAAGCCCGAGGGTGGTGTGGGACGAGGAAGGGGAGGGAGGAAGGTGAGGAAGCATCAGGGCATCAGGAGCCGGCAGAGGTGAAGACGGATGTCCTTGCTGGTGTAGCTGTGCGGGGAGGGGCTATGGGGAGAAAGGCATGGGTCAGCCGCTGAAGGGGGTAGGGGGATGGGGGGATTGAGGTGAAAAGATTCCCTCCAGGGCTGACCCAGCTGCCAGGAGCGGTATTGAGCAGGTACCGCAAGGCCTAATCCCACCTGGGGAGAGAATGGTCGGTTGGGGACTGCTATCTTCGGTGAGCCAAGTTCCCAGGTGTTTTTGCAAGATATTTTGAGTCAGTAAAGTACTAACTGTTCAGTTGCTATGAACTGATTTTATTTGGACTTCAAAATGGCCGCTGTTCTTCTGAAGATTTTGTTCTTCAAAATCCCCTGTTCCTCTAGGGGATGGAGGTGACCTTTGCAGCTGTCAAAAAAGCCTTCTATGTGACCACGAAAATCAAACATCGGAGGGGTCTAAGGCTTCCCCAGCGGCCCGTGTTAGCATAACCAGAAGAAAGACAGTTTACTCGCTGTCTATAGGTAGTCTGTCTCTCAACAGGTGGTCATAGATCCATACAAAGCAACTAGAGTCACCTGTGTGACACTAGAAAGGAGGAAACCAATCCTGTTAACTAACAACCCAGATGAAGTCAACATCCCTGGCCATAAAGATTAGCCAGGCAGCCGCTCACAAGGTGGTGAAGAGCTCCGATAGCCTTGTTTTCCCTTAAAAATGACAAAGGCCAGGTGACTGAGGTCTGTAATTGTGTCCCTCTAAGGTCCTTATCCAATTCCACTGAAGTTAAGTATAGATCATAACTATATATGATATAGAGCAAGGACAAGCCACAATGGCCCCATGTGAGCTAATTTTGGGGAGGGCCACCAATGACATCGGAATTGGCACGGAATCCACAAAGATCAAGTTTGCTTTCTTTAAAAAGCACAAGGCAAAGCTGCTGTCGTGTTTTTCTTTGGGTTTAATACATCTCGAGGTGGGGGTTGGGGCGATGGTGCAGGGGTGACTGGTCAACCCGGCAAGGCCTCTTCTCTGTTGGCAAACCCTGCTAGATCCGTAGTTTCCTCATCAGCTAGAAGGGAAGAGAACAATCGACTCTATAGAGCAGAAAATGCATTGAGAGCCTGAATTTGGCGTCGCATTTTGATTCCAGGATTTTCCGCCCCTTACTAGCTACTTGAGCGCAGACAGTACCCCAAAGTCTCCGTGAGTTTGGTTTCCCCATCCACGTGAGAGTCAGTTCTTACCTCAGAGACGGGTTGCCCCTCTTAAACAAAAATGAGTAAATGGAAGCTGCTAGCGCCCTGTGGCTCTCAAACCACAGCCACCCCAGAACTCTGTCAGTGACTGGGCTGGGCCAAGTGCTCCAGCCCCGCTTCCCAGACGGGATGCCTTGGGGAGACATTCAGATGTGTCCTGCCCCAGGGGGAGCCTCCGGGAGGCCCTGGCTCCTGGTCCTAAGTGAGGCAGAAGAAGGGAAGCAAGCCCAGTGCCTGTAAAGTTGGCTGCCGCTCCTCGCTCTCCTTCCAACCTCTCTAACCCTGTTTCACACGAAAACATCAGTTTTCAGGTTGTTCCAAGCTCTCCTGAGCCTCAGAGGCGAGGCCTGCTGTCACAGACCCTCTCAGCAAATGGCAAACACTTTACTGTTTTCCCTGGAGAGCCTGTATTGGTGCAGAGCATACTCAAAGCCTAAGAAGTCAGGGCAGGGGTACGAGTGGTTGGGGGTGGAGGTGGAGGCGGTGGGGTTGGAGGTCCCGGCAGAAGAGCTGCCCCGGTAGCGGCCTCCCACCGGCTGCCATCTTCCATAGCACACCCGTATGTTCATTGTCGCCTGACTTGCCCACGAAAATTTTCTGCAGGCAGAAATCTGGCATGGATGTCTCAAGCCAGGAAGAAGCTTTTATTTTTTTCCCTTTTGATAGACTTTGAATCATAGTCATTCAGTCCATTTGACCAAGGAGAAGTTACCTCACAGTAGAGTTCTGCCTCACCCCAATCTTTTGGGGGGTCCAGCGCCAAGAACAACTTCTCCAAGATGACCTCAAACTACCCTTCTGGGACTGAGCCTTCAGGAGCTTTGCCCACAGCCTATCCTGAGCACGCTGTTACTCTCTTATTGATGGTAAACATCATAACCTTCCTCTTGGCATCATTTCCGTTTATTTATTCTGTGCCCAGAACTTCCCTGGGCTCTCATGAGGATCTTACAAGTAGAAAGAAACAACTTCTATACAGTGTAGGAAACCTAAAAAAGGACTGGGGAGAATGAGGGATGTTTGAAGTGCTTACATCTCATGCCAAATTACTAAGAAATTAACATTTTTGCTGGGAAAATTAAAGAAGTTTGGAATCGAATAGAAAAAAATTTTTTCAATGTAGAAGTGTAAATTTTGCATTTCAGTGTTTGATCAAAGGAAATTCCACTGACAAATGAGAGCACTTGAAAATGCAGTGTAGGCTACTTTCATTAGGATGCAATGTATTGATAATCAAGGACGAGTTGTAGTAAAGCCTTTACTTCTAGGTTAAATTTTAATTGATCTTACTGTCCATTCATTGATTCATTCATTAGATATTATCCAGTGTCTACTATGAGCCAAATTCTCATTGAGAAAATGTTACACACTTCTTTTCTGATGTAGTCCTTGGTAATCCTGTTATTTTACATTATGAGAGCATCTTATAAAATGCAGTTCTTATCATGAAAATTCACTCTCTGACCCTTAGAACTTTCCTCCCTATGAAGCTGAGACACCGGAGAGAACCCACCATCCTGGAAGCTAGTTTGCATCTCTGACATAAGAGTTGGAACTCTCTACCTTGACTCTCTTAGGACCAAAGTGGAGGACAGGTAGGGAGAAAACTTCTCTTGTGTAGCCATTATAGACCAGACACTTTACAAAAATAATCTCATTTAATTTTAATTCTCACGACCTAAGGGTAGATAGGATTTCCATTTTGGAGTTCAAAAAACTGAGGCTAGGATGGCTGATGAAAAAAACCAGTAGGTGTTGCATCGCTAACCCTCACCGCCTTTTAGCACATCACCCATTTCATGAGTATGTATTTATTGAGCGCCTGCTGTATCCTAAGCACAGTTCAGGCACTAAGGATTAAGTCGTCGTCCTCATGGGGTTTCCAAGCCAGTGGTTAAGACAGTAAACAGACTTGGTGAGAGGCTGCGCGGTGGCAGCAAGATGAAGAAAAAAGGAAGAGGTAAGGGGATGGGGAAGGGAGTCCAGGCTGGCCCTGCGGAGCTTAGTGTCTCCAGTCTCTTCCCCGTGAGAAAAGGAGAATGCGCGCATGCTTGGGCACCTGCACCGCCTGGAAGGTTGCGGGTGAGGGCAGTGAGGAGTGAGGAGGAACAGGAGCCTAGAGAAAATTTGCAAAAGGGATTGTTCCTTGGGCTTTGGTCCATCCCTCTCTGTTTGTCTTCTGTCAACTCTGTAATGACCTCCTGACTTAACCCGTTTTTCTCATGAGCTTCATTATATCCTCCCTTCCTGGGCTGGTCTGCTCTGAAGGTGATAGCTATCACCCCCTGTCCCTCCCAGCCCCTTGAATGTCATCATTTCCTAGTGACCTTGCCTTGTCTCCTTGATAATGTACACATCCTGTGTTTCAATCCTCCAGGGCCCATGAAAGGATCAGATAGCTAATTTTTTTCTATACAAAGTTAACTTCTTTTGCATTTGTAATTAAAGTTTGATAAGCTGCAAATATGCCCAATGTTGACGCACCCCAGGACGTCTTTTTATCTTCACCTTTGCCTCCTTGGTGATCTCATCCAGTTTCAAGGCTTTAAAAAACATCCGTAAATAGATGACTCTTGAATAGACAAGTCCTGCCCTCTGCCTACTTGACTTTTCTCCCGGGAAGTCCAACAGACTTCTCAAATGAAGATTGTATGCCCAAGCCTTGGTTTCCATCGACAGCCTTCTCCATGTAAGTCAATGGCAACTTCATTGTCCCAGATGCTTAGGACAACAAACCGGGGTCACCCCTTACTCTTCCTTTATCTCCATATCCCGAAAGGATTGGTTTGCCTTCAAATGAACCCAGAATTCAACCTTTCCTCAAAATCTCCTCCACCACCACTCTGCTCTAAACCACCATCATATCTCGCTTTGGCTGTTCCAACAGGCTTCTAATCCTTTCTCCCTTTGGTCTACCCTAAACTTGGCTGCCAGAGAGATCTGGCTAAAAGAACCAATCACATCATCTGGCCCTTCTGTTTACACCCTCTAGTGGCTCCCACTTGGAGGGGTCAACCTGGAAATTATTCTCTTCACCTCTGCTTCTCTGGATGAAACAAAAACAAAAAACCAGCCCTGCCCTGCCTGCTCTAGGCCCTTCCCTTGAGTTCTCCCTCTTTCTCCTGTGGGAGCGACCGGGTGATGACTATTTACAGGGCCACACCCTGGCTGCCCAGGACCGCTCACGTGCTAATCCCTTGGTCATTTGAAACTCGGTCAAGGTTAGATTTGCTAAGAAATGTCTTCCCCAAGATCCAAGAGCTCTCCTTACTAGCCCTAGAAGATAAGACCTTCTAGTGGCTTTATCTAAGGAGAGATTGTCCCCTTTGTCCCCACCCCCGACCCCGGCAGGAATCCCCATTCGGTGGCCACACAGCAAATGAGCGCCCACACCTACAGGAAATGGCCCGTTTGTTTCAAGTAACATTTAACTCAGTGTCTTTCTTCTCCTTGGGCCTTCACCTACTTTCTCTCTCTCTCTTTCTCTTTTTTCCCCTTTAAGAAAAGTACGTCCATTTTAATTTTATGGGCTTGACAGAACTAGGACAATAGGACAATGTTTCCTCGGATCAAATTTTTTTGTGGGAATTTTTTTGGCAGAATCAGTGTTTGCAAGAAGCAGATAAAACTTGACTGTTGGAGAACCTCGCAGTAGCAAGCAGCTGCCTGCCAGCAAATCTCCAGTTAACAACGGAGCTGGAGTCATTGTTAGCCAGGTAGGAGAGAGATAGGGGGGAGGAAAGAGAAAGCCCTAGAGCTTCCTTGTTAGGCTCTAAATGAATTGGTTGTTTAGCAATTACCGTAAGACAGCAGATCTGGGTACATGAGCTCTCTGAAGATAACATCTCAACTTGGTTCGCCTTCCTTACACAAGGCGGGTGCATATGCCCCACAGCCCCCAGATATTTTATTCACCTCACACTCTGAGGAGTTCACTGACTGGAATTCAATAGAAACTGTTCTCTGTGTGAAAGTAATTTCAGAAAGTAATCTAGTTTATGGAAATGAAAGGCATCAAAACACAAAAAAACACTGTTTCTCTACAAGTGCTTTGCCTCAAATATTTGACATGGAAATTTGTATAATCCCTCTGGGGGCACGTGGGTTTCACCAGTGTTAACATCTTTTGAAATGAATTTCACGAATGTTTATTGGCCGTGCCAGGCGGACAAATAACTTTGAATATCGAGGCATCTTAGCAGAATCAAACTGGATCCGGATCTCAGGTGATGGCGAAGGTTAAAAGGTGTGAATCTGAAACGGGGATTGGGGTGACATCACTTTCAAATACTGCCCCTGGGGAGCAAAGGTGTCGCTCAGCTGCTCTGGGCTCCCAAAACTTCTTGCCACAGAAGGCACCTCGGGAATGACAATGGACCCTCTCACTGCCGGGTCCTGCTTTCTTTTTCACACAGGAAACAAGCCTTTTGGGCCCGGTCTGGAGGGACAGGGGAGGGGACAGACTGAGGACAGGCTCAGATCTGAAGTGGGCCCCCCGTGAAATGAGGTGGGCTCCTCTTCACCGGTCCTTCGGAAAAGGGTAGGCCCAAGATGAGCCCTTGGGAAGACAGGCTTTAGGTTGGAATAGACTCGAGACAGATCATGAGAGAGGGAAGCTTGTGTTTCCCATCATCTGAACCTAGAATGCTCTTTTCTTCCTTTGGGAGAGCACTGGTTTGTCATTTTAGAGGCTCTCTTGTGGTCCCATAAGAACTCTTCCCCCGCATGGAAGGAAGATCCTTTCCCCTCAACCTTCTGGGCCTTGATGATCACTACATGCTGATAGGCGGACCCAGGCCAGAGTAGGGCCCACTGGAGGAGCGAGACCTAAAGCAGGGGTCTGTGGACCCCACAGACCGGTGGAGACCAGAGGTGGGACAGCGAGCTTCTGGCTTTACAAAACCGGCAGCCGTGACCTTCTTCTGAGCAGGTCCAAACACCCACTCGGCTGTCTGTGAGACACCTCCGGCCGGAGGCCTCACGAGCACCCCAAACTCCGTGGCTTCCTCCCGCGTCTGCTCCTCTTCCTGAATTTCCATCTCTGTCTATGACACTGGTCATCAGATCTAGAAACCTCAGCAAGGCCATCGACCCGCATCTCCCCCTCCGCTCCTCCTCCCTTTGATCACGTACCGAGCTGACCCAGCGTCTCGCAGAGCGTTCTACCTACTGGTATCATTCAACAGGGAGAAGTGGATAAGGCAGCCTGCATTGTGGGACTGTCCTCTGCATTGCAAGTCATTTAACAATTCCGACCCTGCCCTCCAAATGCTGGGAATGCCTGCCCATCACTGTGACACAAGCAGCCCTAGAGGTTCCCACGTGTCCCCCAGGCTCAAAGTCTCCCAGCTGAGAAGCGCAGGAAATTTTCTTCTGTCCCTACCCTGGATCCCGATAATTTGCTTTTCATCTGAGATGTTGGATTTTTGAATGATCTAATTGGCCTTCCCGCTCCTATTCTCTCCCATCTCCAACCCATTTTGCACAAAGCTGTTAAGTAATGTTTCTAAAGCACAGCTCTGATCACATGACTCGCTGTTCAAATTACTTGGTGGCTCTCTCTCTACTGCCGGTGAACAAAAGCTAACTCCTTAGCCTGGAGTTCAAGACTCGGTACCAACTGGCATTGGTAGCCCTTCCTCTCTACTGCTTCCTTCTCAAGACTCTTACGTCCTAGAAGGAATGGTGAGTGACTGAATGAATATTTGACCAGAGCCCTGGTGTCTTTTTGAAGACACGAGCCAACAGCGGATGATTCGCAGGTTGTCCTGTTAACTAATGCCGCCTCATAAACCACTAAAAACGTGGTGGCTTACAACATCGACCGATTTTATTTTTACTATAAATTCTTGGACCGGGAATCCGGGCACCCTTCTGCTGGGTGCTTTGCTTGTTCCCGGGGTATCCGCCGGGATCCTTGGTATCAGCGGGGCTGGTGGCTGGTCTGGTCTGAGGAATCCCAGACGGCATCCCTTGGACGTGCTGGTGCCTCAGTGAGACATCAGGCAGTCTCAGCTCAGCTGGTTCCCTTTCCCCATGCAGTCCCACTCTCCAGAGTGGGAGAGGGAGACCCCCCTCCCATGCTGGCTCGAGGCTCAAGAGGAAGGAAGCAGAAACCATAGGCTGGAAACTTAAAGGCTGGGCCCAGAACTGGGAGAGCAGTCCCTGCGCCTGCCCAGACTCGACGGGTGGGGTGCTGGGTGCCCGGGGGCACGTTTCTGATGGGAGGGGTCTCGAGAATTTGCAGCTGTTGGGAATCCTCCACGACAGGGTAGATGAAACCAGAGGTACAACAGCACAGATGTTAATCTGTGGCTTCCTCTTCTGCAGTTCTACAAATTTCTTTCAGACACTGCTGTTAGCCTAGCCCCGAAGTGTTACGAATCTCCACTTCACCTGTTTTGCTTCTGTCCTCTATCTAGTCTCCTTTCATCTGACCTGCTCCCTTCTTTTGCTCTGGAAAACCTTTAACCAATGAGGCATCATGGCCACACCCAGGACCACCTGGGAACTGCGGTCGCTGGAGCAGCTCTGTCCAGCAGAAATAGAAGGCAAGCCCCTCCAAGAACTTCACATTTCTTAGAAGCCACACTATAAAGAGAAAGGAGGGGCACCTGGGCGACTTAGTTGGTTAAGCATCTGACCCTTGATCAAAGCTCAGGCCTTGATCTCAGGGTCATGAGTTCAAGCCCCGCGTTGGGTGCCATGCTGGGCAGGGAGCCTACTTGACTACTTGATACAAAAAAAAAAGGTAAAAACAGGGGCACTTGATTGGCTCAGTTGAAACTCAGCTGGCTCATGTGACTCTGGATCTCAGGGTTGTAAGTTCAAGCCCCAAGTTGGGTCTAGAGATCACTTAAAAATAAAATACTAAAATAAAATAAACATGAAAAGTAAAAAGGAATAGGTGAAATTAATAATACATTTTATTTGCCCCAACGTATGAAAAAAAAGATCGTTTCAACAAGTAAGCATTACATAATAATATTGAGATATTTTACATTCTTTTTTACATAGAGTCTTCAAAAGCCAGGGTGTCTTTACATATACCGCCGATCCCGACTCAGTCCAGTAGTCTGGCCTCCACAGCCAACGTGGCTAGTGGCTACCATATTGGACAGCAGTGGCTTAAAGCTGTGTCACTCCTACTTGTCTGCTCCTCATACTACCATCAAAAAGTTAACGACAATGGCAACTGCTCTAGAATAAACTAGAATAAACACTCAGGCATCCTGAAAGGGGACAAGGCACCCAAGGATGTCCAAGTGAAGGAAAATTCTCCACTGTCACTCAGGTGGGAGTGGGACAGAGTGAGGCCGGTTGGTACATTTTTCTGCCCTCTGCAGACCCATCCCCTTCTCAGTGGTTGTCTTTCCAAGTCGGAGCCTCAGTCTCTCTATCTTAAGCAAAGCACTCCACATAAAAATTCAGATTTGCTAAGGAGCTAAGTGGCTATTCAATTTAAATAAGAGTCTGCTTTACCAAAGGATTCACTTCGGAATTGCTTAAGCTAGAGCATTTCTCTTGTGTATTCCAAAAAATCCATTTAATTTTAAAAGATTTAATCACATTTCACCGACATCTATTGAATGAAATAAATTAGCCCTACACACTAAGGCTTTCTGAAAGTTGGTTTTGGGGATGAGCATGAGCAGAGAGGAAATACTCTAGAATGTTAGGGCTGTAAGAAAACTCCAAGTTCACAGACTCTAGTCCTCAGATGGTGAATGCAAGCACCTGGGCCAATCCTTCTCGTGGGAGACAGCATGGCGGCTGGCCCTCATGACTGTCCAGTGTGGCCCAAGCGTCTTTCTCTACCTCTCTCTAGGCCCCAGCTATCAATAGAGCTGCGGCATCACTGAGGTGAAATCTGGTATCTCTGTTCTTATAGCACCTAGGACAGGTGTGGGATTACCTGCTGGGCCTTTACCAGTATTCTGAAATTCAGCTGGGCTCCCATTCAGGGTTGGCTGGTTTGGATTGGGCACCTGACCTACTCTAGGTTGAGGAGGCCCTTCCCAAGGGTTCACATTTAGGAGGCTAGAGGAGCAAGTCAATGAGTCTCTCTGGTGGCTGAACTTATAAGACAAAAAAACTCAGGAGTGGTCTGGGCTCTGCTTTTTCACCAGGGTCGGTGATGGCCCCTCTTTGTTCAACTCTCCCTTGGCTTCTGATATTACTGTGGTCTATCAGAAGCCATATATACGGATGATACCACAGTAACCATCCACTAAATTATCTTTCTGAGGTCTGAGGGTGACTTGGTTTCTCTCATTTGGAAGCCTAGAGTCATAACCGATGTATAGGACTAGCTTCATGGGTCTGAGACCTGGGCCTTCACACAGGGCTCTGTCCTTAGAAAGGCACTGCACTTGGTTTAATGTTCTTCTGTCGCCATGTTGAAATTCTTAATTTTTGAATAAGGGGCCCTGCATTTTTATCTTGTACTGAGCCCCCCCAAATTATGTAGCTGGTCCTATGAATATACCTTTATTTCATTAGATGAGTTAATTAAGATTGAGATGAAGCCAGTAATGCACCCAAAGTTGCAGAGCTGGGTACAGAATCCATGTTCAAACCAGTGGAGTCCTGTTTGGGACCGAGAAACTGACATAAACGAGTGAGAAGGGGGAGAGGGAAATAATTTTATTTCTGTTGCTTTTTCCATGGTGCAGAAGCTCCCTAACCCCAACCCCCCCTTTTTTTAAAGATTTTATTTATTTGAGAGAGAAAGAGAGCACAAGTAGGGGTTGAGGAGGGGCAGAGGGGGAGAGAGAAGCAGACTCCCCGCTGAGAAGGGAGCCTGATGTGGGACTCGATCCCAGCACTCTAAGATCACCACCTGAGCCGAAGGCAAATGCTTAATAGACTGAGCCACTCAGGCGCCCCCAAACCCCAAAATTTAATGACCATTGTTTTGCTTCTCCATTTTTCCCATAAAATAAGCAGGAGAAAGGGTAGGTAGAAAAAGGCTGACTGGTGTCACAAACCAGTTGTTCTGAAAGAAGGAAACATTTGCCACGTTGCCAAAGCCGACCTCATTTCCCAATTTCCCAAAGACCCAATTTCCCCAGCTGCTTTGTTGACATAGCAACAGTGAACTCTGAAAAGGTTGTTATAATATTAATATGTATTTCATGGTGGGCGTGCCCTGTGTTCTTCCCTAACCTTGTGATCCAGGCTTGAAAAGAGGGGCTGTTGGCATCTGGCCACTGAAAATCAGAAACTCGAGGCCCAATTCTCTGAGTGGGATGAGAAGTAAGTAAGGAGCAGGTGCTTTCATCAGCACATTCAGATAACTGGTGGAAAGGTGGGATACCCCAGCCCCCCAGGCTTCTCAGCCTTCCCCAGAGTGAAGAGGCTATGTAGATATTTTAAGTTAAAGCTGCACCTTGGGATACATTTCCATCCTCCTACTACTCGGGGTGTTAAATGTAGCACCTGTGAGCCATTGTGTAGAAAATCAATTATACCTTGGGCCCAGTGATAAGAATTCATCCCCCCCTGAGCTCAATTTTCAAAAGGCTTCAAAAGGCCTCCCACCTCTTTCCTTTTTTCCAATGCAAATGAGCAACACTAGGGAAATTTGCATGCCAAATTCCAACAAGGGTTTCAGTCGAGTAAATGGTCATATTTATTAGTAATAGCCGTAGTTAGGTGAGGACGAGGTATTTAATAAATGTACGTTCAGTGTGAAGCATTTTTGTAGCACTTAACAGTTTTCAAAGCTTCCCCACCCCCCCGCCCCCGTACATCATCTGATTCTTAAACAAGCAAGCAAACAAACCTAAAAGCCCTTCGATGAGGATAGAGGGAGATTTTTATCCTCATTTCCCCAATGAAGAAAATAAGGTTCAAGGAAGATTTTATCTTGCTTGATGTTACAGAGCTGATTCATAATGGTCAGAGTTATGGTTGAAAGTTGAGGGTGACTCCAGCAGGCCCTGCGTCACCACGGTACTGTCCCCACATGGTATTTCAGAAAAGACAGAGGGACAAAACAGAAGTTGTATCAAGTGACTGCGGAAAATGTGATCAAGAATAGCTAAAATCTATTAAAGACTTACTATGCATCTGTCATGGATATTAACTCATTTAATTATTTTAAGTAAACTTGTTAGTTGGACATAATTGTAGATTCCCATGTAATTGTAGAAAATGAGGGAGAGCCTTCATCTCCTTACCCAGTTCCTCCCGGTGGTAATATCCGGCAGAACCACAGAACGCTGTCAGAACCAAGATATCGACATCGATCCAGTTGAGATATGCAGTATTTCCATCACCACTGGGACCCTCCTGTTGGCCCTCTATACGCACACCTACTTCCCTCTCACCCCCTCCTCTCCTTAACCCCTAGCAACCACTAGTCTGTTCTCCATTTTTATAAATTTGTTATAAATTTCTTTATATAAATATAAAGATAATATATAATATATTATATGATAATAAATAGAAAATTTATATAAATTTCCATCTCTTATAAATTAATATAAGTGTAATTATGCAGCACATAATCTTTTGTGTTTTTTTTCCACACAGCATAATTTTCTGGAGATTCACTCAGATTGTTTCATGTGTCAATAGTTCATGCCTCTTCAGTGCTGAGTACTATTCCACAGAATGATGTGCCGCCGTGTGTCTAACCATCATCTGGGGAAGGACATCTGTGTGGTTTTAAGCTTTGGGCTGTTACAAATAAACATTCCTGTACAGTTTCGCGTGCTAACATAGGTCTTCATTTCCCTGGGGTGAATGCCAGGAGTAGTTACTGGGTTGTATGATAGTTGCATGTTGAGTTTCTTAAGCAAGCAGTCTTGTTTTACATTCCCATGGGGAGCATATGAGTGATTCAGTTTTTCCACATCTTCAGCAGCATTTGGTGTTACCACAATTTTTTATGTTAGCCTTTCTAGTAGATATCTACTGATATTTCATTGTAGTTTTAGTTTACATTTCCCTAATGATGGTGAACATAATTCCATGTGCTTATTATCACTTCTACATATTTTTGGATGAAATGTTTCTTCATGTCTTTTGTTCATTTTCTATTGGATTTTTTTTTTTAGTGTTGAGTTTTGGGTTTTTGAGTCTTATATATTGTAGATACTAGTCTTTTTTTTTTTTAAGAAGTTTACTTATTTATTTTTTAAACAATCTTTTTACCCAAGGTGGGGCTTGAACCAACAACCCCAAGATCAAGAGTCACACGCTCTATCGACTGAGCCCGGCAGGAGACCTGACACTAGTCTTTATGGGAATATTTGCTCCTATTCTGTAACTCGTTCTTTCATTGCCTTAACAGGGTTTTGTGCAGAGCAAACTTTAAAATTTTGATGAAGTCCAATTTATCAATTTATCCTTTTATGTTCGTGCTTTTGTTGCCAAGTATAACTCCCTGCCTAGCCTTAAGTCCTAAAGACTTTTCCTTATGTTAGCTTCCAAAAGTTTTATAGCTTTCCATTTTCCATTGAAGGCCAAGGTTCATTTTGGGTTGATTTTTGTATGCGTTGTGAAACTAAGGGAGGGCCTCCCCTGCACCCCACAGCCAAAGGATGTCCAATGGCCTCAGCACCCGCAAACTTGAAAAGACTATTTCTCTATTGAATTTCTCTTGCATCTTTGTCCAAATTCATGTGGGCATATTTGTGTGGCTCTGCTAATGGGTCCTCTGTCCGTCCTTGTTTCCTTTTTACCTACTTCTTGCAATAGATACTGTTGTTATTTCCATTTTACAGATGAATAAACTGAGGTGCGGAGTGGAAGCAAGTTTCTATCATCCAGTATTTGCTACTGTAAGGGGCAAGCAATGAATGCTCGTAAACATTTCTGCTTATAAAGGGAGAAAACTATATTACAAAATGGGCTCAGTGGCATTAAAAGTCATTCTACAGTAAGTCAAATCAGGAAGAAGTGTCCACACTTCCTTTGCAGACCTCCCCATCCAGCTTATCAGAAAAGCACCAAGACACGAAATAACTAATCTCAGACACGATAAAGTCGCTGCCAACTGGATTTATCAGTCTATTAGGCTCAATAAACATCACTTTGTTTTCCCTCACAAGCTAATGAGACTCGTTATTTGTTCAATAAGGTAACCATCAAGTGAAGGAAAAAACAATGTCCACAGGGGGCCCTCTACCTGTTGACAGATTGCTGTGATGGGAAGCCTGACACTGTGTCCTGATTGCTTGAGAGACTTCATAAAAAGCCACATTCCAGAGCCACATACGACAGCCATTCAAGCAGAGTCTCCAAGCTGGAGCTGCTTCTATTTATACTTATTTATTTCCCTTCTTCCCCCATTTGTGCAAGGTTTTAAAGTTCTCCTTCACGCAGCTGGTCACTGGACGGGCAAGAGGACTAAAAGAAGTTTTAAAAAATGTGGCAGATGCTACCTTTTAGAGAAGAGGAGTCCAGTCCCATTTGGGGGGCTTGCAGGGATGTGATAAACCCTTTTACGGTGTGTCCTAGGTTTAGTTTCATAGAAAGTAAGAGCTTCCAAAAGTTGTCCACCTGCTTCTTTCTCATATCCAGGACTGGGAGTGATTGCTAGAGATTTAATAGAGTTTTGATTTAACAGAGATTGCTCTGCAGGGCCAAGAAGCATATTTTATGGACTCTCAAATAGTCTGTTGTGAAAAGCAAATGAATCCTCATGTCAAGAAATCTATATGTCCTGATTCAGATTGTTTAGGCAGAAGGGACTCTCCAGCTAGAGGGTGGTGGCATGTTTAGGTAAGATTTTAAGACAGGTGACTGGAATCGTCATTCTTTTCTCTGATGATCAAACCAAGGATTGGGTCATCAACGTATGGTCAATCCAGAATGAGCTGCTCTGTGACTTCTGTGTCATTTTCAAGAATCTCAAAGGTTTATATTTGTTGTCTTGCTAGTGTTCAAACCACCTGGAATAGATACATGGTTCAGTCCCTTACACCCATCCCACTGTAGATCAGTCTATAAACACTGCTCACCTCTCTCTCACCCTCTCGGAAGCTGGGAACAGTGACAGAGACTTTCCAGCACCCTCCCTGTTTCATTCTAAAGTCCATCCCTAGAGCATGGGAAGATCATGCTTCTCTATCCCTTTGCAGTTGGATGGGGCCATAAAACTAATGGGCCATGAAGGACAGTGACAAGTATGGCCCCAGGGTTCAGCATTAGACTATTGCATAAGACCTTCCACCACTCTCTTCCTCTGCCACAGTGATTGTGGAAGAATGTTTGGAGATGCATTCACAAGATTTCTGAGCCAGCCCATGGAGATCACCATCTTGGAAAGTCTTTCGACTGACAGTAGACTTTGCATGAAGCAAAAAGTAAATGTTGCGTGAAACCAGTGAGATTTGGGGAGTCCATCCTTTCTCCCTCCTTCCCTTTTTTCCCTCCCTTCCTTCCTTCCTCCCTGAGAAAGGCTGCCCCATGCAGCACCTCATTTGAACATATCTGGAATCTTAAAAGTTGACCTCACCTTCTACAACTAGATTTTTAGAGCTTGTTTGGAAGTTACTTGAATACCTTTGAAGAAAAATCCTCCTCTATCAGGTAAGGTTGCCCTCTTCCACTGAGTGGGCAGCTTTGGGAGGGACACACATGGAGCCATGAGGGAGAAAGGGGACACTTGCCTAGGCAGCCAGATCAGCCAAATCAACCTTGGCCAACAATGAGGTGACAGATATTACATCCAGGTCACCCTCACATCCTGGGGACTATTTGTTTCTAGAGTATGCTTACACTCAAGCTAAGACCCTTTCCTAGATATGAGATAAAGTCAGATGGGGGATCTTTGGGAAATGTTTCCTTTCTCCTAAGAGAAACCACTGGATAAGGTATTTTTTCTTTTTTCTCTGGATTCTGGGGTCTGGGTATAAAGCCCGGAATTGAGTGCTACAACCTTGTCACTCCCAAAGGTGAGGCCAACACTTAACCTGGTGGAGTAAAGAGAACGTGGGTCCTTGATGACATCTTTGAGCTCCTGACTCCACCAGCCTGGGAACTTAACATACTTCTTTTCTTTCTGTTATGTGAGATAATAAATTTCTTATTGTTCAAAGAGGTTTGATTTGGAGTTTCTGC
Organism: Nasua narica; assembly: GCA_028533885.1. NCBI lineage: Eukaryota > Metazoa > Chordata > Mammalia > Carnivora > Procyonidae > Nasua > Nasua narica. Next base: position 88,883,425 of record CM052797.1, on the reverse strand, counting down.
TGCTTGCAATCAAAAGCCTCCTAACTGATAACCCCTGGCTGTTAGCAAGGCAAGATGAACCTTACTGCAGTCTGCTACAACTACCGCTCTCGTAGCAGACATTGCTCCGAGCTCAGCTTCTCACTTAAATGGGAAACTACATTTTAAAAAAGATCATGTACAAGCTTGCAATTGTTTCAAATGCTGCATAGTAAGTAAGGCTTTAAAACTCCACTTGAGCTAGTGAGAGAGTCTGCCTTCCAGCTGCGGGGACAAGGGGGCTGAGCCTTCCTGGCCAAAGAGGGGAGTGTGGTCACTCCAGCTCCATTCTCCCCATAGAGGTCCTGCCTTCCCACCTGCTGGGCTCAGCATCTCCCCCGGAGAATATACAGGTTGCAGAGAAAAATCATCACAGTTGCACAGGGAGTTTCAGACAGAGGGTAAGAGAGTCTGAACAGAGCTTGCTGGCACCCTGAGATGCCTTTCAAGATGAACTTCTCTTCTTGGTGCCAGCTTCCCAAGATGGGAAGGCGTGGTCTTTCATTATAGGGACCCAGGTAAAATATGGGGACTATGTGCCTTGTCACTCCAGTTCTGAGGGATCCTAAAAACTCATAGAAGACCTGAAATTCTTGATAGGACTCCCTTATTCCCTAGAGGAATGTCTGAAGGAAAGTCTTTGCAGATCCAAATTATACCTAAAGGATTACCTGGGAAGACAGAAAGAAGGGATCAAGTTGGGACCAGCTACTCAGTGGCTACAAAGCAAGAGGTTCAGGAATGATGACAAGGGAGGGGCATAAGTGATGACAAAGGTGTTCTTTGTGTGTGTGAGCATTTCTTCCTCTAAAATATACCTGAATTTTGTGAGATTTTTTTTTTTAAGATTTTATTTATTTGACTGAGGGATAGAGAGAGAGAACAAGTAGGCAGAGCAGCAGGCCAAGGGAGAGGGAGAAGCAGGCTCCTCGCTGAGCAGGGAGCCCGATGCGGGGTTCAATCCCAAGACCCTGGGATCATGACCTGAGCCAAAGGCAGTCATTTAACCAGCTGAGCCACCCAGGCGCCCCCTCTGTGAGATTGTTTTTGTATTACGTTATATTTGTATTTGGGGATGTAGATGTGGTTAGATAGGGTGAATTGATAAGTGATAGGATAAGTGATATAGGGCCATCTTGGGTCCCTTGCACTCACTCATTCATTCTTCCATCCAATGAGAATATGTTTATTAAGTAACTCCATGCCAGACACGGTGCTGGGCACATGGAGACAGAGGAGATACTGTCCCTGAATTCAGTATATTGGAGAGACAAACCAAGAAGCAGGTCAAGACAATCCAACGTGACAAAAGCCGTAAGAGATTATACCTTGGTAACTATGGGCTAGGAGCGCAGAGGAAGAACACTGCCGCCAACATGTATCCCGCAGCACAGAAAATTTACTATCAAGGGAGTCTTCTTAAGAAGTCCTCTGTTAGAAAGAAAAGTGCTCTGTTTTGCCTCGCCTTCCCAAAAAGGAGGGTCTGAGATAAGGGCCTGCGTGCAGGCAGTTTATTTTGAGAAGTAACCTTGCAGATCTAGAGTGGGGGAACCGGAGAGAACAAAACAGGGAAGAAGAGGAAGGCAATCCGAGGTGCATCTGGGAGCTGGCTACCCTCACGAGCCCATGGATCGGTTCCCTAGGAGGAGCTTCTGAGGAACTGTGTGAAAGACATGGGAGAGGGGAGTTTTAGCCATGGGCCCCTGTCTCTGTTGGTCCAGGTGTGCTCTGGGGGGCTGCTGACTGTGGCACACCTGCAGGTTTGTGTGTGTGTGTGCGTGTGCACACGCGCGCCTGTGCGGACACATGTGTGCATGAGTGTGGCGGGCTGGCTCCAGCAGGCAGTGCGCTGAGGAAAGCCCCGGGGAGCAGAACGCAGAGGGAAGGAAGCACAGGCGAGAAAAGGGGCTCCAGGCTGCAACAGAGCGCAGGTGTTGCCACAGCACAGCTGGAGGAACAGGTGGCCTGAGTCCACGAGGGCCAGGGCACCAAACCTGTCCGGCAGCAGGGAAACGTTCTCTCCGGGGGAAGAAGTCACTATTACGTTAGGCTTGCACCCACGGCTGAACGCACTTCACATTATTCAACTCTAATCAAGCTTTTATTCAACTTTCTACTAGGGTGCCGGGATGCTCGTTCAGGGTCCTCCTAAGGAAATGGAGCACGTAAAACTTGATACATCAGTGGGAGGAGAATAGTTTGGGGGCAGTGAGTGATGGTGGAGAGAGGAGACCCAGGCGGCCAATTTGGGTCCCTAACTACCTAAGAGGAGCCCAGCCAGAAGCCTGGGGTCTCCCGCGGAAAGCAGGAGAAAGCACCCAAAGCAAATCACTCCAACCCCACTCAGGAGGACCCCCTCTAGGAAGAGTTCAGGTGAAGACACTTCAAGACAGGACGGCGGGAGGGACTTTCAGAGAGGGAGGCTGACGCTCTAGAGAGGTCTGAGAAGCCTGCGTCCTTAGCCTACTTTCTGAGTGAACACCAGGCTGCAAAACCAGGCCATTCCGCGGGCTTGAAACAGAAGACGTGCTTTCCCGGAAGGCGAGGCCGGTTTCTATAGAGATGGGTCACGATGAATAGCCTTCTCACTGCTTCCCCAAACTTGGGTTTCGTCGGGGTTGAGTTACCCCACTGCCCCTTTCCACACACATGGCTGGGAGATGACACATGGCGTCCATGGTCATAATTCCGCGTTATGATAGAGTAACTGTCAGAAGCCCTAGGCGTCAGTTCTCACTCCACTTTCCTTACTGGTCTTAGAAAAATACCTTAGATGTGTTTCAAAATAAATGCCCTAGTGTTTTATCTTGGAAGGCTCAACGTAGCCTGGAACTGCTCAAGCAACCTGGGCCCCCACACACCCCACTTGGTTTGTTTAGTTGAATGTGCAAACCGAGAGTTACAACGACCCATGGCTGTAATTCTCAAACCAGGAGAGGATAAAAGAGAAAGTGAGCCACGAAGAAGGGATCAGAGTTTCAAATCTCCCAAGCCATGGACACAGAAATTAATTAAAGCTGCTGTTTCTGGAACACTTACTCTGGGCCAGGCCCGCACGACTTTCACTCATCCCATTTGGCTCTCCCAACACAGCATGAAGTAATGTTAGTTTCCTTTCTCTCTCTCTCTCTCTCTTTTTTTTAAAGATTTATTTATTTTGAGAGAGAGAGAGACAACATGGGGGAGTAGGGAGAGGGGCAGAGGAAGAGGCTCTCAAGCAGACTCCCCGCCGAGCGAGAAGCCTGTCACGGGGCCACAGGGCTCGATCCCACAACCCACGAGCTCACGACCTGAGCTGGAACCAAGAGTTGGGCGCTAGACTGACTGAGCTGCCCAACACCTCATTTTCCCTATTTTACAGTTAAGGAAATTAGATAAAGTAACTTGCCCCAAATCACCCAGTTTGAAGGGAAAGAGCCAGGACTCACACTTGGGTCTGATTCTGAAGCCCAGGCTTCAGACACTGAGTTGGGAAAAAAAGTGATTTTTAGGAACAAGAACAAAAATAGAACCCATGAAAACACTCTCTCTCCAAAGGGATAGAGTTGAGACAGTTCTTTCTTTTTTTTAAAGATTTTATTTATTTATCTGAGAGAGAGAGAGAGAACATGAGCAGGGGGGAGGGGCTGGGGGAGAGGGAAAGCAGGGTCCCCACTGAGCAGGAAGCCCGATGCGGGGCTCGATCCAGGACCCAAGCTCAAGGCGGATGTTTAGCCGACTGAGCCACCCAGGCGCCCCAGTGGAGCCATTTCTAGTAATTTGTCAACATTGCTCCAGGTTCTTGGCTTCATGAGCAGAGATGTTAGCTACCCTTTCTCCTCCTCGATGATTCCTCTACAAAATGAGGCCACCCGGCCACCACCTCCCCCGGGGTTCCCCAAACTACGGCCAATTAGTTCTACACACTCCTGCTAATTACCCGGAGTTAGAGGCGGTGGTGGGGCCAGCTGGCCGTAAAATATCTTTCTTCCATGAGGAATATTCCTCTCTGGGGCCGAAGACTCTTCTTGGCTACCCAGAACTGAGGACAGTACTGTCACTGAGCGGAGAGACTTTTTTTGACTCTAAGGATGTTTGATTGCATCCCACGGTGCTGAAAGGAGAACGTACTGGGTAGATCCGTTGTCAATTTTGACTCTCCCTGACGGTTAGGCTGTGGGATGATTGATCTGCCTCTCTTTATTACGGAGACTTCCTCTCTCACACACACGGATGCCTACTGAACCCTTTGGAGGCCACTTGTCAAGTAAAATGAGGCTCTTGAAAACAACTGAATGAACAACCTCCCTTTTCAAATTTGAATTGATTCTTTCATTTTGTCCTTCCTCCTGGTGGGGGACTTAGCATTTTAAATGCACACCTTTTCTCCATCCTACCCTCTTACCTGTTCTTGGTGCCTTTCACCTCCTTCTCGTGAAGCAGGATCAATATTCTCTTATTCTCGGTCATTTGGATGTCACTTGGGCAAGCGGTAGGGGGTTTTTTTGGGGTTGTCGTTGTTGTTTTCAATAACGTCAGGGACTCTGCTGTCCACACAAATCAACAACCACGAGAAGCAAGAAGTAGATTACTACCGAAATCCTTTTTGTTCTAAATTGTAATCAACTATATTGGATGCAAGAGTTGTCCATTTAAAAAATTTAATAATGGGTTTTGGCCTTCTTGGTTCTATAAAAAGGGCATTTATAAATATTAATATGGAATACCAGGGAAAGAACAATACATAACAATAATGAGAATCACAAAATCCCATCACATTTGACACTGTCATATCACCAGCTTAAGGATTAGCAGGTTAACCTTAGAGTTAAAAATATTGCTTTGTGATTAAAAAAAAATCTCTGCATTAAAAAAGCTCCTTGTTGCATTATATATTCCTCTTGCCTTCCTTATTTTTCTTCAGGTTACGGGATCACTGTTTCGATTAACATTTTTGGGAAGTGTGGGCTTAGGGGAAGGTGGTGAGTTGAGTTATCTGCCTTCTTTCTTGCCCACGTTGTGCTCAGCTTGGCTTTTGTATAATTCTAACCCCTGACACTGCTTGAGTCAAAGGCCTGGTGACTAATACCCCCATTTTAGCATGTTTTTTTTTTTTTTCTATCCACCCGAAGCACCATTTGAAATGATAAAGTTACCCAAGGTGTCAGTTTTCACCAGTATTTCTAAACACATCTAGTAAAAATGCAGCAATTTCATAGAAAATCCAAGCTATTGAGATCTAATCACGGCTTAAGCGGTGGCTTTATTCAAATCTGGATCACCAATATGGCTTAAGATGTAAATGAAGTGCAGAGAGAAATAAAGCAAGAAAATCTGTGATGGCCTTTCTCTCCGCTGTTTGATGCCCAGCCCTTATCAGCCAATTAATGCCGCTCAACGTCAGCGGCAGCTTCCGCAGAACGGCCCCGAGAGCGGCTGTCCTCCTCCAGCCCGAGCCAAACAAAACACACTTTCGGTAGCCTTAATAGGAAACAGGAAAAAAGAAAAAAGGTCAAAATAGACGGGCTTTGCCAAATAAATCCCGAAGCTCCATTCTAATTTCCACCCGTGGATCTCTTAAGTCGTCCTGGATGCTCTTTATGATACGTTGATCCACACTTAGTTTCATTAAAACTTTGTGACTTGGTATTTTTCAACCTGATAGCTTCACTGAACTAGTTCTCAGAGTGTTCGCTAAGCCGCTATGCATAAAACTACTTTGCTTCATGGTGGCTTCTAATATCACCTAAATGCAGGCAGCGGCCGTTCTGGAAATGAACCTGATCTACATGCATTCCATCTGAGCTTGGGAATTACTTTGCTTTTGCTTTTCCTGGATGTCTTAGGAGGGAGAGGTGCTGGCCTCAGCAGCCCCCACCCGAAGCTCTCCTGAAACTGAATGCTAAATTATCTCCCACCCCGTATTTGTTCTGGAAGCAATCTACACGGAACACGACTTTTATCTGCTACGGTTTCCAACTGGGATTAACAGATGCTGAAACATTTGGGGAGGAGGGAGAGAAGGAGGGGCCTGCAGAAGAGAGAAAAGAATTAAAATGAAGGTCTCTTCCAACAATGGCACAGTCAAAGGTGGGGGGAGAGTCAGACTAAGCTTAAGAAGCAAGAGGTTTCTCCGAGGGTGCACCGTGAACCTGGCTTCACTGACATGAATTTTAAAACGGTGAAAGGGGAAAATAAATAAATAAATGAATAAAAGCCGATCTGGGCTCCCATGAACATTAGCTCTAGGCTGGCTAGGTGTCCCTTCTGATTAGTGCCACGTCAGCTTCCCTCTGCACCCTGACATCTGACAGAGGGCCCTTCAGTTCTTTATCAATGGCCGTGGGCCATCTACGTCATTGCAGCCGATTGGCAAAGGGTTTCAAAAGAGGTGGAGATCATTTTTCTAGGGGGAAGAAAAAAGAGATTAAACATAAAATAAAAAAATCAGCAAGGCAGGGTAACAGACTCCTAGCTCCAGGTGAGCGTGTCCTTGTCCTGTGTTCAGGTAACACGGTGTCCCCCAAAGTTCCACCCAGCACGACAGGAGGACGGCCTTGCTCGTGGGATTCAGGGTGAGCGACCGGTCCTCCCTGGAGCTGGCCTGGCCTTCTTCCGCCGGCTCTGCCCCAGGCTGGGAAAGGGATGGGCCACGACCCACACTAGGCCTGCATTTACCTTGATCAGTTGTCAGGCTTTGCCAACGAATCAACCTGGACCTGAAACCTAACTCCCGGGGGACGGCTAGCTTCTCCAAGAGATGATAGGAGCGCCCTCTGCAAGGGGTGATTAAACATGGGAAGCACCTAGCCTGGTGGCTGGCACGTGCTTGGTACCTCATAACCGACAGTTTCTGTCATGAAAGCTTTTACCGTGTCCCAGGGGTACTCTGCCAGCCTGAGAGCTGGCCTGACGGTGACTGTCCACGGGGCCTCCTGAAGAAAGCACACACGCCCCGAGGCACAAACCGCCACTTGGCTAACGGTTGTGAAAGCCTTTCCCTAGAACCACACGGCGCCTGTGCTCCCCCCTCGCTTGGGAGCCGAGGATATTTAATTCCACACCCCGCACTCTCACCGGATGGTAGGTGGAGAAGGAGAGAACGACGGCAGGGCGGGCTCGAGTGCCCAGGAGTCCCGGGACAGAGTGGATCAGGCTTGTAGGGGAACTCTCCGAACACAGCGCAGGGGGCTCAGCTGGGGGGTACTGTGGCTCTGCCTGCCTTCTCCCCTCTGCTCTCCCCAGGGCATTTTCCAAGATGGCCTGGTGCTCAACTCCCAAGACCCTACTCGACCAGTGGCCACGGACAATGCTCAGTTCTGCTTTCTTTGTCGAGGATCTGTAAGCTCTGGGAACCTGGTTCAGAAGTGCGAAGCCTTGTGAGGAGAGACTGATGGGGGTAAAGGCCAGAGGGGTGGAGGGGGAATCAGCCATTCGGTATGTTTCCTATAATCCCGAAGAATCCAGTTTGGAGCTGTGGCTTCAGGCTTCCAGAGAAGTGTGCTGATCGCCTTTACTGACGCATGAGAAATGAGTTAGCCCCCTCCTTTCGGTGGCATCGGAAAGTCTGAAGACCTAGGAACCTGAGTGGCCTCCTTCAAAGAGGAGTCGGTGGAAAGAGCCCTGGGCGGAGGGGTCAGGGATCCCGGTCCTTGCTCTGCCACAGAATCACCGACTTCACCTCTCCGAATGCTAGTGTCCACATCTTGAAAATGAGGGATCATCTCTGAAGGGTAAGATGACACGAAGAGCTTCTACTCCCCACTTGGAACGCCTCAACTCATTTAGAAAATATTCTTTTTAACAGCATATGTAAATTACTTTTACAATAGAAACTTCTTTTGAAGTTTATTTATGTAATTTTTTTAGTCATCTCTACACCCCATGTGAGCCTCGACCTCATGACCCTGAGATCAAGAGTCACGTGCTCTTCCGGCTGAGCCAGCCAGGCGCCCCTATGATAGAAACTTCCCATTGAAAAGGAAACTAAAGTAAAGAGCTAGGACTAGAGGTTCTAGGAGACCCAGATTTAATGGCATGCGTGGATTGCAGAGGGGACCAAGTCAAGACACAGTTTGGGACAGCCAGGGAAGCTCAGGCAGGACAGGGTCATTAGCACCATGGCAATCAGATGAAATTGAGCCTATAAAACCCAGGTCCTACTGAGGCCCGCTTCTCACAAGCTGGACAATGGTTTGACCAACGCAGCCCCTCCCTTCAGGCTGCTGGTCCTTTCAAACACGACCTGGCACCATGAAATGGGATTTTGGAGGGACAGGGAACAATAGGGCAGCAGCTGCCCCATAGTCTCTCTTGGCTTGGGGAATGGTCCCTATTGCTGAGACTGGGTTTCTCGGATGATCATTCGAGGTGAGGGTTTGTGCTTTGCAAAGACTCACTCTGCTTCCCTGCAGTTTGCGTCTCTACTCAGAGGTCGTGGGTCTAATACCCGGTGATGAGCCTCTTCTGGCCCAAGGTGATCTTCTTGGGTACCCCTGCCCTTCTCCCCCTTTCATGCCCCAGCCCTTTGACTAATAAGGTCACCTGCGGGTCTAGACCAATATTCTGCCTATCAAGCCTGGTCGCGGAACAGAAGCACCTAACGGGTGATGAGTTCATAACACGGATTCCTGAGTCCCGACCCGGCAGGCTCCGGTTCAGGGGGTCCGAGTGGGACCCAGACATCTGCATTTATTACCAGGCGCTCCCAGTATGTCCAATGCCACCAGGCCAGGATGGTGACATCCACTGTGACCCATTGCCGGATGGTTTCTTTAGGGCTTCCCAGGTGCGGTGGTCCGGGCTGGAAAACACCGTCACCCAGGGACAAACCATCTGGATAGGTGAATCTGAAGACTGATACACGCAGGCGCGTACTGGTGATGGGGACTTCACACGGCCCACGGGTGTTCTGACTCCTGAATACCTCTCCTCTACCCCCTCCTCAACGCAGCATTCCGCCCCCCTTCTCCCCTCTGCCCAACGGCAAGTTAAGGCACAGATGGAGCAAACCTCTGAAAGCAAGCTCTGCATGAGGCGCCCTTGGCTTTGGAGAATTCAGTTCAATTTGCCACCAGTGTCTAGGCTGGCTTTTGATTATGTTGATGATAAAGACTGTAAACAAAACAGCCTTTCTGTACTAATTAATTCCCTTCGAAGAACTCTAAAGATCTTTAATTACACAGTTTGAAAAGCAGCGGTTACCCGATCGGGCTGATGGGCCTCTGTGCTCCTCTCTCTGCCCACCTGAACGAAATATTTTCTTGTTCTCTCTGCCTCACACACCTAGGATGGGCTGGCAGTAAATCCTGTCAACTAAACGCCTGACAAAAGTGCTCTGATGTCAAGTATAAAGAATGCCACCTACAGCTTAATGTCTGAAAAAAAAAAAAAATCCCAAGGGCTGCAAACAATGACGGTTTTTGTCTTCTTAATGCCCAGTATGCAATCGAGTGGAAATGCTACTTCCATCCGTAATTTACAAATGAAATTAAAGTTGTTGAAAGACACAGGGTAAACCAGAAGCCTTTGTTTCTCTGCAGAACAGGAAAAATTTAAACCACTAAATGTTTTAGCAGATTTACTAAATTTCCAATTAAATCATGAAATCTATTATTGCAGAGCTCTGAGAGGGCAGCGTGTCTCCGCGCATGCGCTTTCTCTCTCCCCGCCCCCACCCCCCAGCATATGCTATCAGAAAACCAAACTATGTCCCCCATCAACAGCCTCCTTCTGTTCTACCTACGGGGAAACCGGGGTACAGAGAGAGGCACACAAGCTCAAAGGGAGTGAGGCCGGCTCAGCAGTGGTTTAGGGGCACGGCCTAGGCCAGCTTTTGGAAAAAAACAAAAACAAAAACAAATACAAAAACAGCAATTTGCCCAAGTGAGAGTTGCAGGGCCCCCAGCTGGTGGAGGCAGCCCAGCCTGAGCAGGAAAGTCTGGGGAGCTCCTTCGTGGGAGGGAGTCAGATCTGCTATCCAAGAGCACCCTCTGCCAGTTGGCAGGGAGGGCTGGCTGGAGAGGCCGGTGGCCCAGAGGTGGGGGAAAGGGCACACAGGACCCCGAGCAGTACAAAGCCAGCGGGGCTGGGGGCCAGGCCCGAGAGAGATTCCATCTTCCAAACTAGACTGAGCGACTCACCTCCTGGAACAATAGCCAGGGCAGGCAGGGTGGATGCTGATTTTCCAAGGGCTCTCCACGTTAATCCGCCCCACCAAATCCAGCCACTAGGAGCCTGAATGGTCCTCCAGATACCCATTCAGGAGAAAATGACGGGCGATTTTTGCCCTTGTCTCCCGAGATCTCTGGTGAGCACCGCTGCTCTGGCTGACATGTGTTTGTAAAGATAAAGCACCAGGCTACTTTGGGGGCCCTCCCAGGCTATTACAAAGAATAAGTGGTGCCAACTCGGGCTCTGCATGGCTTTTTAGAATTGAGCTGTTAATTTTTTTTTTTTTTAATACACACCTCTCTCTGAAAAGGATTTGAAGCAACTTACAATAAAGGCAAACACAATAAGGTCATTCAACTAAAATTAGAAAAGCAAAGCCATAGAAAGGAGAAAGAAGCAAGAATTGACAGTCAGGTGTAATAGAGTCACTGTGATTGAGCTTCGGATTAGGTACTGAGCTTCCTGGCAGCCAGGGCAAAAAAGGATACCCAATTAGATAGTCCATACAACCTACTGGGAGGAAGCAGAACAATTCTCCAAGAGAGTTATCCTTTTTTTTTTTTTTTCCTGGCATTAAGTTTATTTGAGGGGACTTTGTGTAGGAATTCCAAAGCATCATACAGTGTGTTTGACAATCTTTTTATGTAGCAAATGTAGAGGCAATTCTGATATAGCTATTTCTTGCTATAATCTTTGGCAACTGTCAAGGGCATACATACATCAGTCACAACTCAATAACATCACAACTTTCCACTTCTTGATGGGAAGAAACAAAGCGGGAAATGGGGAGTAGCTAGACAAATGTCTCGAGTTTTGGCTCCTGAGTATTTCATTCACTCATTGACTCATTAGATATTTCTTAAGTCAGGTTTGGATGTGGGGGATAGAGCAGAAAACAAGCAGGCAAACTCTTACTGTTAGATACTAAGAAAAAACTTAGTATCCTCAGAGAGATGGATAGACAGCAGGCAAGCTTCCTTCAGCTTAGTTGCTGAATAAGGGCAGTTTTAACAGATGGGTACTTTCAGATGTTCAGAAATCCCACCTCAAATTGCCTTAAACAATGAAGAGATGTGGTCTCCTTGACTCAGCACCTCAATGATGCTCTCTCTGTGCTATACCACCTTACTGTTGGCTGTATCTTCCAGCCGAGAGCAATATGGCTATTGAAGTTCTGGGAGCCACAACCTTCAGATAGGACAATGTTCAGAGCAAATCAAGAGACTATTTCTTCTTGTGGCTTTCACTTAGGATGGAGGAAATTTTTTTAGCCTCTATACCCACCCCATTCAGCTAACTCTCTTTTGTCTTATTGGCCAGAATTGGCCCACATGCCCATTCCTGGTCCAGTCCTGGTGATATGGTGAGGTCACCCTTAGGCCAATTAAGCCATCCTTGGAGTTTGGCCAGAGTAGCCTTCCCCTGTAGTACTTGGTCAGGTGGGAAAGGAGGGTCCTTGAGCAAAATTGGTATTGTGTTAGGCAGGAAAAGAGGCAGGGGATAAATGGATGTTGAGGTAGACAGCTAACACTGCCATTTTGGTCCTCCAGTGTCATCTCCCTGGCTTATCAAGATTAGTTTAGGTGAATAGTAATCAAGGCTGTTGGAAGGTCTGTCTGCTAGGCTTTCTCCAGAAAAGAAGATCCTTACCATTTGTCTTATTTCTTGAGCTAGACTAACCCTTTCCCATACCTTCTGCAACTTTCTCAGTTTAGGTCTTTATTCTACTTGTACATGTTTAAAAAAAAAATCCTCTGAAATGGTCTTCCTGTCTCCAATTTTATTCAAATTGAATCTGTCTTCCATGCTGTTAGTAGAATAATCTTCTTAAACATAAATGTACAACACCACGACCCTCCTTAGCACCTTCTTTCACTTCCTATCTAGTACAGTATAATGTAAACGATCTTTGCATTAGCACACAAAAATGAAATCTTTAGGTATGCATTTAGCAAATATGTACAAGATCTAGAAGAAGGGAACAAAACAACTCCAATAAAAGAAATCAAATAAGATCTAAATCAATGGAGAAATATTCCATGCTCAGGGATAGGAAGTCTCAATATTGTTAAGATGTCAGTTCTTCCCAACCGTATCTATAGACTTAATGCAATTCCAATCAAAATCCCAGCAAGTTATTTTGTGAATATTAACAAATTAATTATATAGTTTATACAAAAGGCAAAAGACCCAGAAGAGCGAACACAATATTGAAGATGAATGAAGCTGGAGGACTGGTACTACTTGACTTCTAAACTTACCATAAAGCTATAGTAAATTGAGACAGTGTGGTATTGGCAAAAGATGAGGGAAATAGATCAATGAAACAGATACACATATTGTCAATTCATCTTTGACAAAGGAGCAGAAGCAATTTACTAGGAAAAAGATAGTCTTTTCAATAAATGATGCTGGAACAAATGGATATCCACATGCAAAAAAAAAAATGAATCTAGATACTTTACACCATTCACAAAAATTAACTCAAAATAGGTTATTGTCCTAAATAATCCTAAGTGTAAAATGCAAAACTGTGAAACTTGTAGAAGATAACATAGGAGAAAATCTAGGTGACCTTGGGTTGGATATAAATTTTTAGATATAAAACCAAAAGCATGAGTATGAAAGAAAAAAATCGATAAGTTAAAATTTATTTATTTATTTTTTTGATAAGTTAAACTTTATTGAAATTAAAAACTTCTACTCTGCCAAGGACATTGTTAAGAGAATGAGAAGGCAAGCTATAGACTGGGAGAAATTTGCAAGGACTTATACCCAAACTATACAAAGAGCTCTTAAAACTCAACAATGAAAAAACCATACAATTTGATTAATAAATGGGCCAAGGTTCTGAACAGACACCTCACCAAAGAAGGTGTACAGATGGCAAATAAGCATACAAAAAGATGATTAACATCATATACCATCAGAGAATTAAAAATTAAAATGAGCTACCATTACACACCTATTAGAGTGGCTAACCACTGACAACATGAAATGCTGGCAAGGATGTGGAGCAACAGGAACTCTCGTTCATTACTGGTAGGAATGCAAACTGGTACAGCTGCTTTGGAAGAGAGTTTGGCAGTTTCTTTTTTTTTTTTTAAGATTTTTAAAAATTTATTTATTTGACAGAGAGAGAGAGATCACAAGTAAGCAGAAAGGTAGGCGGGGGGGTGGGGCAGCAGGCTCCCTGCTAAGCAGAGATCCCAATGTGGGGTCAATCCCAGGACTCTGAGATCATGGCCTGAGCCGAAGGCAGAGGCTTTAACCCACTGAGCCACCCAGGTGCCCCAGTTTGGCAGTTTCTTACAAAGCTAAACAAAGTCTTGCCACACAATTCAGCAATTGTGCTCCTTGGTATTTTACCCCCATGTGCTGTTCCATGTGAGTAGGGTGCCCATTCTATAGGGTAGCAAGTGAGGCTCAGGGAAATTCAGGGACATAGGTAAGGTTGCTAAGAGATGACGGAGTTGCTATTCAAACTCAGATCTTTAGAAGAACAGAATTCCTAACATTTGCTGGTGGTTCATCACAAAGGGCCTAGAAAGTAGCCTGGAAGGGAGTTCATTTCAGACGGGAGATGGGTTTGCCCAAAAAGCTGAGCTAAATCTAGTAGGGTCTGTCCATACAGAGAAAGATTCAAGAGATTCTCCAACCCCATGAATAAATAGAGGCACTAGGGGCGTCTGGGTGGCTCAGTTGGTTAAGCCACTGCCTTCGGCTCAGGTCATGATCTCAGGGTCCTGGGATCAAGCCTCACATTGGGCTCTCTGCTCAGCACGGAGCCTGCTTCCTCCTCTCTCTCTGCCTGCCTCTCTGCCTACTTGTGATCTCTCTCTCTGTATCAAATAAATAAATAAAATCTTTAAAAAAAATAAAAATAAATAGAGGCACTGGACCCAGTCTCCTCAAAACCTTAGTGTGGCGGAGGAGGGCATTGTGAAATTTCACACTACGGCATCCTCTCTGCCTAGTATAGTGTTTGGCCCTCAAAAGATGCACTTTAAATATCTGCTGGCCAAATAGAAATAAATTAATATTTTATTTTCTAATATTTATTAAGTGCTTATCTTTTTAAAGACATTACACCTGCACCATATCTGATGTGCACAACAGCCATAAGGACGGTGTCAGACAGAATTCATTGCTCTCATGTTACGATGATGAAGGAGTCGGGACCAGAATCCAAGGCTCCTCCTGCCCAGGGCAGAGCACATTCCCTGTGTCTCAGAGCCGACCCCAAAGAAGCGAAGGCTCAGTGAGTAGATCAGCTCAAGGGAAGGAGGCTAACATTTGGTAAGCACCTGTAATTGCATTATATAATTTAATGTTCACACAGTCCTGGGGGCTACATAGCAATATTGCCATTTTAGAGATGAGAAAACGGAGGCTCGTTGGAGGTCATTACTTGCCTAAGGTCACAAAGATAACAGGTGCCAGAGCCTGGATTCAAACCCAATTCTGTTAGACTCTGAAACTCATGAATTTTCTTTATTTGATGCCAAGATACCTCCCAGTTTTCTAAATCAGGAAACTTTGAAAGGGTGCTATAAAATAAGTCCATTATTTTTGGAATGGAAGCTGGCTCTCCTTTATTTAGATAAGATTTAAGTAGTGGTAATGCTGATGGGTTCAGCTGAGGGTTACTGATTTGATGCAGCATCAGCCAAGGGAGGGGCCTCTTCTCCCCCTACCTCACCTCTGTGCTGCTCAGTTCATACCTCAAACTCCAAAACTGAACTCATCACCTTTTCCCAAACTTGCTCCTCCTCCCATGTTCTGCAACCCAATGAAGGGCACCCAGATCCCTGACTCCAGCCAAAGCCTGGAATCCCTGCCCCTTCCCCTCACATCTAGCCAGTCATGAGTCCTGTCCATTCTAGTGTTTGAATACCTCATTCATTCACCAAATAGTCACCAAATATTACTGAACACCTACCAGGTTTCAGACCAGTATCAGAGAGGTAAACAGATGTGATCCCTGCCCTCTCGTTGCTTAGGGTTTAGGGTGGGAAAGAGACAATAAAAATGTGATTTCCTCTCAAGATAAGGGCTATAAAGAAAATAGTTTCAACAAAGAAGAAAACATGAGAGAAATCTTCAATAAGGTGGCCAGGGAGGCCCTCCGGAGGAAGACACAGGGCTGAGAAGACCTGGGTCGTGTAAGGAAGGAGTCGTCATTTCCTAGGGCTGCCAAGGCAAGCGACCACATGTGGGGTGGCTGAAGACTATAGAATTTTATTCTTAGAGTTCTGGAGGCCGGAAGTCAGAAATCAAGATGTCGGCAGGGCCATGCTCCCTCTGAAGTCCGTAGGGCAGAATTTTCCCTTGCCTCCTCCTAGCTGCTGTGGCTACTGGCACTCCTTGGCTCCTTGGCTTGGAGACGCACCGCTCCAAGGCCATCTTCACATGGCCTCCTTTGCTCTGTGTCCATATCTTTGTATGTTCCCTCCTCTTCTAATAAGGACCCCTGTCACTGGAGGTAGAACCCACCTGAATCCAGTATGGCCTCATACTCCTCTTAATTACATTTACAAAGATCCTACTTCCAAAGATGGTCACATTCTGAGGTTCTGGCTGAACCTGATTATTTGGGAGCCACTATTCAACCGGGTGCAAATGACAAGATCTTTTGCAGGCAGGTGGAGAGGTTTTTGCACAGGCCCTCAGGGAGGAAAGGGCTTGGAACAGCTGGGGCCAGTGAGGCTGAAATATGAAAGGACCCAGAGGAGGGAGGTTGGAGAGAAAGGCAGAGCTGGATCACAGAAGGAGGAGAAAGGGAGAGAGACAGAGAGACAGAGACAGAGGCGAGAAGGAATGATACCCAGTGATAGAGTGCAGCGCACAGGACAGGAGTCCTTGAGAAGGCGGCCAGCACAGAATTTCAGGTCATCATGGCGCTGACATGTGATGGGACGAGGTCTCAGATAGAAACCCTTTCTAATGGCTTCTATTTCTCAACAACATAGACAGCTAAGAGATGAGGGAAGGGAGCGGGAGTTGGGGGGAAGAAAGCAAGTTGGTTTGTGTTGAGGGCGAGAGACCATGCTTACAGGGGGGCTGGGAGAGTCGTGTGTCTCCAGGACAGTCCCATTTCCTTCATGCCCGTGGCCACCAAGCCCCGTCAGGCCAGCATCCCTGCTTGATGGCAGCCACCTTCCACGGGCTTCTCTCCTGCGTGCCCTGCCTCTGCTCCCAGGCAAGTCCCTCCACCGCTGTCACCTGATCACTAAACTCACAAGGCATCCCACCACTGTCTGTAGCTTCCCACAGTGTCCCTTTGCCCTCAAGATACAATCCAAACTCTTGAATGTGGCCCCTAAGACCCCAGATCAGCCGGTCCATCACACTGCCTCCCAGCTTCATTTCCTGCCTTTCACTTCCAATTCTGCCTCTCCAAACCAGCCAGAATTCTTTTAGATCCTTAAAAGCGCCATCCTCTCTCTCCCCTCCAAGGCTCTGCACTTGCTCTTTCCTTTTCCGGCAATACTCTCGCTTCTGCTGCACGAGCCCGCTCCCCTCCTCTGCCTGCTAGCTCTCCTCCCCGTTCCCCTCTCTGCTCTGCTCCCCAGGACAGCCTCCCACTTTGAGTCTGGACAGGGGTTCTGCATAATCCTCTATGCTTCCCTCACTAGAGCAGTTACCGCCTTGTAATTGCTTCTCCACCAACCTGCGGCCCACTAAAACGGTAACCCCCCTAATGGACCATACCTTTGTTTTTCATACCTGACATATAGTGGGTGCTCGAAAAAAAAAAAAAAAATCTACACCTGTTAAATAAGTAAAACAGTTCATGTCTACATTGAAGGTCACCAGTAACTCAGAGCTTTTTTTTTTTTCTTTAAGATTTTATTATTTATTTTGGCAGGAGTGGGGGGAGAAACACCAGCAGGGGGAGGGTCAGAGGGAGAAGCAGACTCCGTGAGATCATGACTGTGAGATCATGACTGGAGCGGAAGGCAGATGCTTAACGGATGGAGCCACCCAGGCGCCCTAACTCAGAGCTTTAGAACAGTCGATCCTGCTTCCCCTCCAGGCACAATGAGACTGCACTTTCTATAGGTGACATCGGGGAACCCCACTCTGCATGGCCGTCGGATACTACAGCTGCCCATGCTCTGGTTCTCAGTCGGACTCGTAACTGTCCATCTTAAACCGCATGAAGCTTTGTAAGGTTTTTCCCCAGGATAATCTCCACTGTGTCTTGCTGCTTCCGTCCACCTCCTGTCTCTTCTGGGATTCTCGGTCTCTTTTATTCAGTTATAGGTTACACTTTTCTTTATCAGTGGCCTTCTAGCTTCTGAAGGCCTTGGGATGAGGTGTGTATTGTAGTCTCTTGGTCATGGGTTCCCGGAAATTCTTTCTTTAAGCCGTTCTTTTCCTGTAGCACTGTCCCAGTTCTGCCACATTTGAGAGGCACTTCTCACACTGCCTTCCAGCGACGTCCCAAGGATGGACTTCTGCTCACATCCCTGTTGTCCTAACGTGGCTTCTCAAATGACAGTGGAAAGTAGAAGGTGCTCCCATTTCTGTTTT
Source organism: Nasua narica (assembly GCA_028533885.1). Taxonomy (NCBI): domain Eukaryota; kingdom Metazoa; phylum Chordata; class Mammalia; order Carnivora; family Procyonidae; genus Nasua; species Nasua narica. Next base: position 88,865,716 of record CM052797.1, on the reverse strand, counting down.
GTGTTGCTTTCCGATGGGCAGGCCCTTGGACCTTTCTGGAAGCATGTTGACTCCATTGCTCATGCATGCACACCCAGTTCCTACAGATGGCCATGACCGCTTTGTATCTTTCCCCTATTCCATTAATGACGTAGTTGTTCCCTTTCTCACTTTGTCTTCACAGCAAGAAAGTTCCCACCAGCTTCCCTGTCATTAGTGGGTAAAACCAGCTGCCCCTAGTCCTTCTACTCTGTGTTCTAATCATGCACTGATTACCATCACAGAGAGAGACACAACACACTGATCTTTGCTAATTTCTCTACTGCTAGGACAGAGGAAATAAATAATTCCCACCCTGCCCTTTTGTGTTGACCTCAGTATCTATAAATTCCAGGTGGAACCAATCCTGCACTATTAATTTGTCCATTTCTGAATGCACATTTTTTTGTTAAAAAAAACCTATTTGTTCTTGTGTATAGTTTATAAATTCTTCTTCTTCAAAAAAGCATGTTTTCATCTCTGTAATCGTTTGGAGGGTAGCAAATACATTGTGTTAATGTTCCACATTTACTTCACTACCTTCTAGAAAGCTTTCTGTACTGCAGAGCCTGGGGAGTGAAAACTGCACTTCCCAGACACCCTTGCAGCTGGAGTTTCAGATATGAGCGTGGCTCAGCCCACTCAGGTGCACTCCATGGGATTCGTAAGGTGGCAGGGAGACAGAGCCCTCACTTCCACTCATTTGGCTGGCAAGCTCGGTCGGGTACATTCCGTTTCCCTGTGTCTGATCACTAGCTTTACGAGTGTTGAAGGCAGTGCTGGGCCGGCGACTTGCTGGCAGGGATTCCAGTGGGCCTTTGGGTGGTTCTGATTGGAGCAGGTGCAGGGACCTCCTGACCACGGTATGTCCTGAGGATGACAGGGATGTCGTGGCTCTGGAGTTGAAGGCAGGAGCAGTCGCTTCCAATTCTGACAGAGCTTCCTGGTCGTAGAAGGCTATATTTAGCTCTGACGGTGGTCAGGTGGTCAGGTCATTCTGGAAGGTTAATGAGCCTGTCTCTTCAGACCTCCCTGCAATCCTGAGAGCCATTTAGTGCCTTGGAATGGTCCCTTTCTTGCCTTCCTAGCTGATATAGATTCTGTCCTCTGCAGTAGGAGCCTGACTCATATACCATGAGAGTACTTATTTGCAAAATTAAATATAGTTTCTGATTAGAAAGATCTCAAGGTGGGAGAAGCAGCTGAGAGGCAAGACTCAGGCCCTTTATTGGCAGCTGCAGCTATGGAGGAGACTCTTGCCATTTGGGGTGTGCCTAGGACTTTTTGTGACAGCGCCACCAATAGGATTTTGAGGCACGGATGGGAGGCAGAACTCTGGAGACGCTAACCTTCACATTAACTTGAACTTGTCCTAAAACTCAACCATAAATTGATGAGCCTGCTGGTCAAATTCTTCTGCTACAACCTTTCTAATGACGAACGACCTCTCCCTCTTCTCCCCCTGTCGTCGCTCTGTCCTTTCGTCCCCTCCTGTAGGAGTCCTTCAGTGTCACCATCTATTTGCAGAATACATGCACACATGCATGCACGAGTGTGCGCACACACAGGCATGCATGCATGCACACAGGGGACTCTATTTGTAAAGAAACATTGTGATATAAACGACACACCAAAGTTTCAAGGGAGACATGATGACAAGATCAGTGGTAGAGAACAAGCCTGGGGCAAAGGGCCGGTATTCCTATATGAAAAGCACTAGAAGGAGGAAGTAGTTCCCAAGGCAGGGGGAGAAGCTGACAGCAACGAGCACAGGTCTAGGAACGGGCAAGTCTCTCCATATCTGTAGGTGTGGGTTCCACTTTGCCACAGTTTTAAGATCAGGCAATACTTGCTCAAGGTACTAAATTTGCAGCTAAAAAGGACACACAGCAAGTCTCCTGCCACCCTTGAGCCCGCTCTCTGATGGGTTTCTTCCTCAGCCCATTTTCCCCGTGGACTGCCTCTGCTATCAAGGTAGGGGTGGGGCAGGGCGTGGAAGCCTCCAGAATGGTGGGGAAGAGCTCCAGAGGGAGAAGAGTCCGTGGTGGGGGCTGGGGCGCTGACAACCAGGATTCCAGAATCACCGGCTGGTGCTGGCTGAAGGCAGACAGGCAGGTACGTGGGCAGGACGCCGGCATTTGCCAGATCTCTGCCACCCTTCAGGAGATCGCAGATTCACTGGCGGAAAGTGGGTCCCTGCCCTTCTGGTTAGCACCAAGTTGTGTTAGCTTCCGTAATGCTGTACTTCATTCCCACTGCAGGGTATATGGTGCTTGTGCCGAGTGTTTGTTTATATATGTCACGTCCTTGTCCTTTCCGGTCTCAATATGTCATCTGAGGCAGAAGGCTGCTTGGCTTTTAAACTAAGAGGGACTGCCGAACACCCTCTGCCTCCATCATGGAATGTTGCCCCATAAGGAGTTTACCCAAGTAAAATCTGTGCCAGTTTTAACAGGTATTGAGAACAAGGGAGAAGAAGAGAAGAGGAAACCTGAATAATCCTTTGACAATTCTGAGTGTGACACAAGATTCTCTTCCTTCTTAGCGATTCTGTGCCTCGTTCCTGATAATTTTAGGGTCTGCTATGTCTCTTGCTATGAGAATTAGCATCAGCAGCTTTCAAAATGACTTACCAGTTAACCCCTCCAGAAATCTTAAGACATTATTCTTTTCTTCTCCAAATTTCCCATCCCTAAGCCTTCTAATTCTCCTTCAAATTTCCATCTGTAAAGTTAATACAATCCAATAAGAAAATAATGTGCTCTTGAGACGCTGACATGCTCAGAGCCATTTTATCCTGCCCTAAAGCCTGGAAAGTTTGAATTTTCCTTAGGATAAAAAAGTAAGAAATAATAGAATAATTCACTGTACTGTAACAATTAAATCCAGCAATTTAACATTGCCCATTGGTAAATATAATGCTCGCAACAACGAAAAGTCTCCCATGTATTGACAGACAAAAACAAAGTTATAAATCTAAACCTCCTATTCTGAACCACATTCCTAAATGTAAATAAGCATCCAAGCATGTTGCTACATATCTTTACAGAAGCAATTACAAACAAGCCTTATCAGTCGCTAAGTCACCAACGCACACAACGCTTATCTGCTATGCCCTCTACTGGATAGAGTACACAAGGCAAGCGGCATTATTTCCAATTAATTTTTGGCATCATCTCGCTGCATCTGCTTTAGGAATGCAAGGCGTGAAATTTATAGTAGCAGGTTTAATATTCCATCCAGCCAAAATTATTTTGCTACAAGGACTTACCTTTGGTGGAATATTTTTTGGGGGGGATTTCTTTTTTAAAACATAGATTGCTTCTCCCCTTCTTGCACTGTCCAAACTCTCAAGCTGTCACCAAACTCAGTACGTGGCAGGAATAATTTCATGCTGAGTAAAATGTGTTTAATTTCACATCCTGTAAGAATAATTACTTAGCATAATGCCACTTAAAATGTATTTCTATCTGCAAATGCTAATGAAGCTACAAAAACCTGAATCATCTTCGGGAAGAATTAGGGTATTAAGGGGGCTTCTCCTTCACTCCCTCTTCTCCTGTAGTGACTGCCTGAAGAGAGAAACCGGGGCCACAGGAATAATCCGAGACTAGATCCTGCTGTCTTTAAACGGGGTGTGAGTCCAGTGGCTTGCGGGGAATTTAATCCCCCAGACCCCCCTGCCGAGTCTCCTGAAGATGCTGGAAACAGAGCCAAAGGCTCCCTGGAGATGCCCAGTCTTCACCCAGGTCCCAGTGGGTGGCCGCTAGGAGGGAACTCAGGTCCAGGGCCAATGAGGGCCACGTACCCTGATGGCAGGGCTGACGGCAGGCCTGTGGCACTGGCTTTAAGGAACTTGTCTCTTGATCAGTGGTGTCCCCAAGTAGTAAAGACCCCTGTTGTAACTACTGTCATCTTGAGGCTTAAAACAGGCAACACAGAATGATGAGGAGCAAAAGGGAAGAGGAGTGCTTTGCTTTTAAGGTGGTTTAAAAAAAAAAAAAGAGTTTTATTTTGAAATAATTTTAGAATTACAGAAAAGTTGCAAAAATAGTTCAGGGAGCTCTTGAATACCCTTCGCCCAGCTTCCCCTAATTTAAGATCTTACATGGCCACAGTACAATGGTCCAAACCAAGAAACTGTTAGTAATGGTGTAGACTACACTACAGACTTCAATTCGAATTTCCCCAGTGTTCCGGCCGATACCGTTCTTCTGTTCTGAGGCCCAACCAGGATCCCACAATGCATTTCGTTGTCATGTCTCTTTGGTCTCCTTTAACCCGGGACATTCTCCGTCCTTCCGTGCCCTTCATGACTCTGACACTTTTGAAGAGTACCAGCGAAGTGTTCCCCCCCCCCGCCCCCTTTTGGGTTTGTGTGATGTTTTCTCACAAGGAAAGCGAGGTGATACATTTTGGGCAAGAATGCTGCAAAAGTGCCGATTCCTCCTCCTCCTCACCGCTCTGGAGACGTCACACCTGGTTCTCTCCTGCAGCGGAGGTAAGCGAGGGCACGTGCAGAAGGAAGGCCTGAACGAACCAGTGTGTCTCTAGAACCCGAGTGCTGGGTCTCAGGAGGGGTAAGCACAAGCCTAAGAGCACGCGACAGGCCTCTCGCACCTGTCTACTCCTTTCTCTGTGACTGTGGGTGGCAATGGGAGAAGTGAGAACAGTTCTTTGCTGTTGGTAGACAGCACTGTGGTTTTTTTTTTTAAGTAATCTTTACACCCTACATGGGGCTCAAACTCACAACCCCGAGATCAAGAGTCGCACACTGTATGGACTGAGCCAGCCAGGTTCCCCAGCACTGGTGCTTTTTTTAATCTGGTGCCACTGAGATCTGCAGGATGAGGGGTGGCCAGGGAAGGCAGAGGATCGTGGATGGTGGCGGGGAAGGGGGCGGCGGGCCGAGGAGGGCCGCATGGTGGCCGGTGCAGCCCTCTGTGGGCTCAGCGGGGCTCTAGATAACCTGAGAATGAGAGGCAGAGCTCGGCGGGGGCGGGAACTTGATCATTTGTGCGGAGGGAGTGGCGGGAAACAGTTTCCAATCAGCATTTGTAACATGGAGAAACAGGTGGGTTACCCTCAGTGCCGTTAGGGAGTAGCAGTGGTGGGGAAAAAGGACCCTTGGGCAGATTTGTTAGGTTTGCATTTTGGCTTTCTCCCCCTCTGCAGGCAGACGCTCCACAGGGGACAGACCCTTGTCTGTCTAGTTCCCGCTCTCCCCACGAAAACCTAGCCCAGCCCTGGTACATTGTAGGGACTTCAAAAGTGTGTTCTGATGAAATGAATGAAAAAAAAAAAAAAGGCAAGTGGGTGCATACTGATGGGCACTCCAATCATCCCCGCCGGGAAATCCATGACTCTGTCCCAAGCATGATTTCGAAAGCCCAGCAGCGGTCCTGGGTTCACAACTCCAAGTTTTCTGCCCCATGTCAGTCCCCTGAGTGCCCTGAGAAGCTGTGTCGAGGGGACTATTCTTCGAGGGGTCTCCGGGACCAAGAGAATCCAGGCTGTCTGGGGGAAGGTATAATCAGACCCAGCTCAAATGTATAGATGGCAAAAACCTAAGTTTGGGGAGAGAAGGCAAATGGTAGTGCGTTGAAGCTTCCTTCCAGGTGGATCATGCTTTGGGGAAACCAAGAGGAAGAGGGAAGGACCGGCACGGTGCCGGGGTCACACGGGATGGCTCGGACTTGTGCGAGCGCCCTGAGATGGTTTCCCTAGGGATGGGACTGCCTTCGATTCGTCTGCACGGTGCTTCTTGGCTACTCTCTTATAATTGCTAGTTATCCCAATAAGTTAAACACCACATTATTTATAATTATCATTGTAGTTTAAATTGAACTATTTAAGTTTTCCAGATGCATATTTAGGGAGGCCTTTTTTAAATATAGAAGAGAGAGGCAAAGCAGCAGGCAGCAGGAGGCTCTTTAGACTTACTTCACTCAGGTGTATAGAATGGATGGGAGCTGGTTTTACTGGCATATGAGTGAAAACAGCTGGCCCTGTGAGCGGCTGGTATAAAGCCTACGAGTACTTTATACAAAGCAACCACTTCATCCCTACAGATGTATCACCTAGGCGAATCTCTTCTATCTCCTTTCTACGGAAAAGGAAATTAAGGCACAGAGACACTTGCTCCAAATCATCCAGCTAGTAAATGGCAGAGCTGGGAGTCCAGCCTGCTCACGATACTGTCGAGTGCTTCTACTGCAATCCACAGAAGGCCTGTGCTTTCTGGAACAGCCCGGAACCTGGGAGAGTGAATGGAAGAGTTGGCAAGGACTAAGTTCCTGCTCTTTGCTCTTTCGTGGACAAAATGAGCCCAGCAGGCACACATCCTTGCGTGTTCTTCTCCAGCCAGGCAATCTGCACGGGAGCGGCCCTGCCCCCTCGCGGGAGGCCGAGGTGAGTTCCTGCGGGAGGTCGCGCTCCGCGATGGGCACTCGCAGGGACGGGAGAAAGGCTTTTGTTAGGGTATTTCTTCAATCCCCTAACAGTCCTGCGCTATAAGAAAAAAGGAACACGGACTCTCCATCTTACCAAAATTGCAAGAAATTGCTATAAAACAGACTTCTAGTTTTGCTTGATCCTTCCGTGGGCTCACAGGGTTCGCTTTGTTCACACATTACCTTGTTATTGGCTCATAATAGTCACGAGGTTCAGGATCTGAGATCAACGGACTGTTCGCAGGGGACGAGAAGGAGAAAAGTCCTGTCACATAAATGCTAACTCCGTGAAATGCGTGTGCGGCGTGGTCGGCGTGGTCTTTGTCTCAAGGGTTACTTACACCAGCCGTGTTTGCTTCCCGAAGATGAAGGGCCAAACTACTTCCAACTCTGACAGGAAATGCAGAACATTTAGGGGATTCCAGATCATTGAAGCCATTCAACGGCTACTAAATGGAATTAGTGGCTTTATCAACAACCGTCATAGCTATTGATGTTACCGTTGGTATATATTTTTACAAATCACATATATGATTCAAGAGCCAAATTTGGAAGACATCACTATTACCTAAACACTGGATTGGCCATGTTCACAATTAGGAAACCAGACATTGAGGTCTTCAAAGAGGAATCTGCCTTATGGGACACTAAACATTTATAATAGAGTGGCTGAACCAAACAGAACAATCATGAACACTAGCTCTAGATGGCCTTCGTTTCTGGGAAGAAAAGTCTAATCCCCAACTCAATGAACATTCCAGTGGAGCTGGGATATACTTCCTTCTGCAAAACACAGAAATACTATTACGTTATGAACCCCACTTAGAAGAGTTATTAAGGAATATATAAATTAGTGTGATATTTCTTTGAATGGAGCTTTCAGTACCTGATTCATCTGGAATATAATCTATGCTAACAAGTTCCAATATTTCAAAGTGACTTTTTCTTATCACATTTAAATGTGGAGATATGCTCCTAAATCAAGAATGGGTAGGGAAATTCTCTGCCAAAGGCTAAGGATACAGGCTGTGTCTAAAAGGGAAGGGAAAAAAAGAAATTATATCCCAGAGGTTTGGAGAAGGGGAAGAGAGCAGGTCCGTGTATGGCTTTTAAGTAATATTCTACAACATAGTTCTCAATTTTAGATACTGTTTATGTCTAGAAAAGTCTCTCATCATTTTCCTATGGCCACATTATTTGGGAACTTTGATATGACACACAGTGGATGGTGGGGCGTAGCTGGGTTTATTTAGCTGTGGTGGAAATCATAGTTCCTGAGCCGAACAGCTCATGCTCAGGTCCCAGCTCTGCTACGACCGAGCTGTGTGAGGTCAATCAAGTACCTAACTGAGTGCAGGCCCTAGTTTCCTCATTCACCAGACTGGATTTGCCGTGCTGGTTATACTAGATGATCCTTTACTTTTTGGCATTCACGTCCAATAAAGTTGGATAAACTCCCCTCAGCCAGTGGCTTTCCAAGGTATCCTTTGCTGTGACCCACATTAAGAAATACATTTTAAATTAAGACCTAGTTCACATATATGTATATTTATATGCAAGTGCTTTTTACACACACACACACACATACACACACACACACACACACTACATAGCCTGATACATCTACTACACATGCAACCACACACATATGTGAGGAATGAAACGGAGCATTTCTTTTTTTTTTAAATTTTTTTTAAAGATTTTATTTATTTATTAAGAAAGAGAGAGAGTGAGAGAGAGCAGGTCAGAGTGAGAAGCAGACTCCCCATGGAGCGGGGAGCCCGATGCGGGACTCGATCCCGGAACTCCGGGATCATGACCTGAGCTGAAGGCAGTCGCTCAACCAACTGCGCCACCCAGGGGCCCCTGAAACGGAGCATTTCATGAAAGAACACTGACCCCTGTTACCTCAGATGCATCATGATATTCTTATTCTACTTCATTAAAAAAAGATGGTTCCAGTTGCCACTAGATTGACTCCATGCCCCAGGCTGACCAGCACCATAACCAGGCACAGTCCTGTATGCTGAGGAACGGCCTCAAGGGGAATGCAGGTGACTGTGTAGGTTAGTGGTTAGAATTGCAGTCACTGAGGGACGCCTGGGTGGCTCAGTGTCAGCCTTCGGCTCCGGTAGTGATCCTGGAGACCCGGGATCCAGTTCCGTGTGGGGGTCCCTGCTTAGTGCGGGGTCTGCTTCTCCCTCTCCCTCTGTGCTCTCTGTCACTTGCTCCCTCCCTCTCAAGTAAATAAATAAAAAATCCTAAAAAAAAATGAATTCTGATCTCCGAAAGGAAAACATAAAAACTACGTAGATACATAGCTGAAGGAATATTGAAGGAATGTATTCTAATGGTAGCGAACAAATTATAACACAGTAAATAAAAACAACCGCTAAGTACAAGTGCTCTCCATCAGCGAACTTTCCCGTTTTAAGTGCTGCATAGTTGAACTTTGGGTTTTCATTCTTTTATAAACAAAACTTTTTTTTTAAAGATTTTATTTATTTGACAGAGAGAGAGATCACAAGGAGGCAGAGAGGCAGGCAGAGAGAGAGGGGAAAGCAGGCTCCCTGCTGAGCAGAGAGCCCCGATGTTGGGCTTGATCCCAGGACCCTGAGATCATGACCTGAGACGAAGGCAGAGGCTCTAACCCACTGAGTCATGCAGGTGCCCTTATAAACAAAACTTTTTGAAACTTCCTCTCACCTGTTAGACTGGCTTTTAACTCTTCAGTTAGAGGAACCCTAGTGTTTTGATAAATGAATCATCTTCCATTTATAAACAACCCCTTTTAAAGTTTCTGTAGCTTTTGCTAGAGTATTTTTTTAAATAGTTTGTTTAATTAATTAATTAATTAATTAATTTGAGAGAAGGAGAGAGAGCACAAGTGGGGGGAGGGTCAGAGGGACAAGCAGACTCCCCGCTGAGCCTAATGTGGGGCTCAATCCCTCCACCCCGAGATCATGACCTGAGCTGAAGTCAGACACTTAACCGACTGAGCCACCCAGGCGCCCTTGCTCGAGTATTTTAAAAAAGCCCTTGCTTTTTGTATATTAACTTGTAAAAGCACTGTTAATAAAAATTACAACTACATAATGTTTTCCTTCCACTTCTGGAACCTATTTTGAGGAGCGATACTGCAAGAAGATTCTAGTCCTTGTGTCTTTTACCCCTGTCCTCAGATCCTAGATGGCCTCCTGTTGCAGTTTTTGAGTTCATTTCTTGGCATGCCAGGGTATCACTGGGATTTCTTGGGGCTCGAACGATACTCAAGGATCTAGGGTACCAGGTGACCCCTGTAGGTCCCATCCCACCATAAGCCCACGATGAGAAAACTGGGTTTCACTTCCCAAGCAGTGTTCTCTTTTGGGTTCAATGGCCCACACTTTCCCACAAGAAGCAACAACCACAGGTAGGAAGGGTATTTCCAATGGTTCAACCATCCTGGGAATATTTCATTGAGATGAGAGAAATCTCAAAATATCTTCTTTAAAAGGTTCCATTACAAAATCACCTCTTTTTAGGTAACACTTCTACAAAGATGATGATTGTGGTGTGCATATTTTCAAAAACAGGACATAATGTCCATTTACCAGTTTTAATCTAGAATATATAGAGATTATACTCTACCTATGGTACTTCTGTTCCCTGATACGACTTATACAGATTTACAACAACTGAAGTTAATGAGAGGGTTAAGTCTTAGATTTGGATTTCTAGTTACCTTTCCTTAGAATGTTATTTAACATCATCCTCACCTAATGGCAACCATGAAGGAGGCAAGACTACTGGGGTGCTGAAGAGGCTCCATCGGGCCTCTTGTGTTGGATCTGTATCTTGCAAGTTTCTCCACCTTATCAACCTGACTATTCTAAAATCATCATAATGCCCATGTCACTGAGAATTAGCCTCAACCAATAACAACTGGGATCTGAGGAAAAGATCCAAACGACTCCATTTACAGGTCAACAATTGTGGGCTTCCTGTTTGTAGTTGGGGACCCTCTCCCCATCTCTCCCTTCCAACTTTTTTCTTTTCACACTATGACCCAAGCTAACCTTTCCTTTATATATCCTCTCCACCAGATGTACATTACAGTGTTGCAGAGCAAATCAGAATTTTTTTTTTCAGAAAAATCCCTTTCTCAAGATATAGTACTATTAGTTTGCTTTCCTATATCCAGGTAAGCACATTGTGTTTTTCCTGAGGCTTTTTTCCCACTGTCCTATGCTGATCCAAATCAAACAGACCTTTCGAGGGTACTGACAATGACGTCTTCATTGAATATGATCGCTGCTAAAGCTGTAGCTCCCTGTTTGCTCGGTAACACTGTGCCAAGATCTTGGCCTTTAGATGTTTCCAGAATCCCTGGAAACGCTATTTATTTGTTTATGAGTATAAGCTCTAGAATGATTCTGCATCCACAACAAAATACGAGGATGAATAAAGCAGTGTGAATCTTTTCCTGGGCTGCAATTTCTTTCCTTCACCTAACCATAGGACTCAGAGCCACTGAGAAGACCAGTAATACTCTACGTTGGTGCATTTAAAAAATATACCAGCATTAAAACAGAGTAAAAGGATTTGCTGTAATGGGATCCAATTTTTTTTCAACCTTTGGTATTAAAACTCTTCTTTCTGAATATTAAAAGTATTAACATTTCTACATTCCAAGGGATACTGGTGGGAACTGTGATTAAAGATTCCCATTGTTTAACTTCTAAAATATAAATTTAAAAAATCAGTCTTCATATATCCTAGCCTGATGACTGAAAGAAATCAGCTGGGTATCAAAAAATCACCCTAACACTCAATCAAAATGGGCTTTGTTTAGATATCATAAAGGCTAAGGAAACATAATGGTTCTACCATCAGAAAATACTAGGAAGATGGACAGAGATAACATTTCACAATGTCTATTAGACGAGCTCAAGAAAGTATACTAGTAATTGATGCCTTTCCATTTTGGCTCTATTTTATGTTATAGGACAAAAGTTTTTTTTGTTTTGTGTTTTTGTTTTGTTTTGTTTTTTACATGGGACCTCTGAAAAACACAAAGAAAAGAGGAGAGTCAACAGTAAGAACGGAGCCCAGCTCCCATCAGTGGGCGTGGGGCTGGGGGGGTTGGTTAGAGGGCACGGAGCCACGGTCCCCTGCCCCGCACGCGCTCGGCTGTGCACCAGCCTTGGGGCCGGGCAGGAGGGCACCGAGGCGCAGGGAGAGAGGCAGGCAGTTTTGCTGGCTCCCACTTGCTCCTCAGGCCAAAGTCCAGGCAGAAGTTGGCCTTGTGGGGTTCCTGTCGTCCTGCCAACCCGCGGCACTCCGGGGACGTTGCTAGAAGAATCCTGGCCAAATCCTGCATGAGAAGTCACCTCCTTCGCATGCTCTTCCATGTCGGGGGGTCAGACTAAAGGAGACCCCTTCTGTCGGGTTTTGTGGTGTTTGTGCACCAGCCAAGGAAAAGGAAGAGCAAGAAAAGGAGAGCAACTTGTTTAACGGTGCACAAGAGAAAGGAAAGAATGCTTCAGAATAGTTGATTTGGGAACGAAGCCCAACGTGCCCGAGTCTCAGCTCAGCATGCTGTTTTTTGCATGTTCTGAGGGTTTTCAGCAATTTCAATAATTACGATTCTACTTTGGGCCATCATATATGTATCATTGCTTTCTCCAAGAGACAGCGGTCCAAAGCCACTGCCACACAAAATACCGTACAGAAGAATCTATGCACCACGTGACCACAGTACATGAAGTATATCCAGACTTACAGAGCGCCTCCACAGAGACGCAAATGTACTAGGCAGACGTCCTCAAAAAGAGGCCTTCATTTGCCATCCTTAAGGCCACCAGTAGTCAATCTTGCCTTCCGTAAGGTCCTTCCACCACCACGTGTGCCCACGGATCTCCCCATGCTCCCTCCCCTCCCCCATGCCCACCATCTCTTTCCTGAACTGAGAAAAACCACCCCTGGCTAGGGAAAGTTTATTCGAATGTGGTCGTACTTTTCCTCTTTAAAAGTGGAAATCCGAATCGCACCCAATTTCTTTCAAACGGATAAACTTAAGACGGTTTCTCGGCGCTTCCGTCCATTTTTTACACCACGCCGCACCCAACAGGTTTTTGTTTTAAGGTAAACCAGGTTTTGGGTCCTTCCCTGCGGAGAAGTTACTTTCAAGTCAGTGAAAGTTCTTGGCCCATGATGAAAAGTCTTTGCCAATTAGTACTCAACAACTCCAATTCATTTTTTTCTGGTTCAAGATGAGTAGGAGCCTAATAAGGCTGTGATAAAAGGGCAAAAGGCACCGAGAGCCAAAAGCGGATTAATGAGCTCCTCCATTTATTTGTCTTCCTAACAGCTGAACTGTTACAACTATTGACACTCTTCAAAAGGTTCCGCTCTGAACCCTGTCCAGGCACTGCAGGCTCCAATGGACATCTTCAAATCCAGAGAATGGCGGGGCAAGCGCTTCCCCCGTGTGATGCCAAAACCAACAAAGCCCCATGGATCAGGTAATGAAACTTCAGCTTTTCCCCCTTTGAGATTTATTTACTGGCAGCTGACAAGGGGCAAATTCAGCTCGAATTGTGCAGTCAAGGCCCTGTCAAGCTTTGAGAGGCACCCTTGTCTTGAAGCACCTTCATGACTGGCATTTCACTCAAAAGCCCTCGGCACTGGTCCTTAACAGCTTATGACATCACAAAGGACACTCCAGACAGATGCCTACATGGCATCCTGCAGCATTTTAAAAGAGAATTAGTGGTTTTAATTATGGTCGTAGTATGAAAGGGAACCATGCAAGCTCCACGGGAGACCTTTGATCAGACCCTTTTGCTAGTACAATGCCACGGAACTGTGACTATTCCTGGTAAGGGGCCTTTTCTTGCTGAATGACTCACCAGTGATCTTTGAATGCAGACAAGCTTCTAGCCCTCCCTCTTCATTAGTGAGCATTTCTATACAGGGGCCTATATAGCGCTTGGAGTCTAGGAGCTATACAATTGGGGGGAAAAGAATCCCTACAGATTCTGGCCTCTACTTAGGAAATGCTGAAGGACTCGGAGTGACTTTATTCATTAAAACAGGTTGCTATTAATTAACTGTCATAATAAAATAAAGAACTATTATTTGCATTTCTTACTATGTTCTCTTTAGTAATATGTATAAAAGATGCTTGTAACAGAAATGAATTTATTGAACCACTTCCCCATCCCCCCGCCCCCGATCCCTGCCTTTTTTTTTTTCCTCTTTTTTTTTTTTTTGCATTTTGGCAGCAGGAGCCTACTAATTATTGGGCCCGGATTTACGAGCCCAAACAGAAGTAAAACATAAATATAAAATTAACTAAGGAAATACAAAATCCTTTTGATTTGCCACTTTATGCAACTGAAAGAAAGCAAACAAATTAGCTTTATTTTTTAATGATTTCAGAGAATTATCAAAGACAATAAAACTCCCAACTTTCTTCAGAATGTTCACTGGGATGGTGTTTAGCTTGAAGTGTGAGATTATGTAACAACCATAGTTACTCAGAAAAAAAAAAAGGATTTTAACTTGAAGCAGAGCAAGGTTTCCTCCTCAAAAAAAAAATCCTTTTTGGGAAACAGAAAATGGTCTTTGGTTAAGGTATTACTATTTTATGAATTAAATCTTTTAAAACTGATCCCAATAAGCAATAAGCAATTTTCAAAACTGATCCCAGTAAAGACTCAAAATTGATATTTAAAGTATGTGAAAATAGCCCATTCTCTTCTAGCATGTAATCAAGCAAAGTCATTAGGCGAGAGACTGAGGAAGCAGGAAGGTTTTCTGGAAGGTTGTCACTGAAATGCTAATTGACACGGGATACACAGAATTTGTATACGTAGCACATCATAATCACTTAAAGACTCCACTAAACAGTACTGCTGTACCAGATCTGGGAGATGACTCAGTCTTCAATTTTTTTTTTTTACAGTTGTTTTTTTTTTTCTTGGAGGGAAAACTTTTGGACTTTGGAATTCTGGAAGCTGAACGATGAGCAGGTTTTTCACATCCTGCTGCCTCAGACATTTTTCCTGTTTCTCAGACTTTGCAGTTCTTTTCTTAGGTGCTTTAGAGCGACGAAAATATCAGGCAGCTGCGGATCATTCCGCGCTTTCTGGGTGTAGAGACGGAAGTGTCTGATGGTTTCCGGTAACAAGACTTCAGGGTCTGCACCTCTTTCCCCAAGACGTAACATTCGCTCACAGGCGATGGCATGGTTCTTGTGCCAATTCACTGGGTGTTCCTTTTGTAAAGAGACAATCTCCTTATAAAGCTGAAAAACAGCAAAGATGTTGGTATGCCATTGTTATCCCTTGACTTTTTTTTTTTTCAAAACACAGAAAACACAGAGGAATTAATCACACAAGAGGAAAAAATCCAAGCAGCCTATAGTAAAAATCGAATCGTTGCTAGGCCATGCAGAAAATGCAAGAATGTGACTGTAATTATTAAGGTTAGCTAGAGGCAAAGGTGTTTCATCTGAAACTGCTTCTGGGGTTTTTCGGATGTTGCAGAGGGAACCTAAGACACACTGTGTCAGGACAAAATGCTCTTCCTCCAGAAAGATGTTCTGGGAAAGGGATTTAGCTCTAATTCATGGAAAGCTATTTACTCAACAGGCAGAAAGGTTGAAACTCTAAATTTAGCTGTTGGAGGAAAAAAAAAATAGCTTTCTTTAGAAAACTGCATGGAAAAAGAACTGGAAGGAATTTAAATTTTGACCCTCCTTTTCACATAAATTTCTCATTAGGAACACAACATTAGGAGCAATGACAACAATAAATCAGCTCAAACAAGCCATCGTCGAATAGGCTGGGCGTAGGAGAATTTAAGAGACACCCTTAGAGTGAGATAGTAAAAATCTTCAGGGCACCCTATAATTACGATTTCCATAGTTAAAATTTTGCCCACAGAAATCAGGAATTTTGTTTTGCAACATCAGGGATTGTACGGATTTGGGGAGTTTGAGCCTTTGATATTGAGTTTTCCAGGGAGAAATATTAAAATTTAACAAACAAAGTAGACCCAAATCTGCACAACGGAATACTAGACTTGCTTATTTGGAAATTCCACAGCCTGCTGGGGGGTTGGCAAGTTGGAGACGGATCTGCAGGAACGTGAGGTCGGCCACAGACTCAGAGAGCGCACAGAACAAGGAAGAAGGAACGATGCTTTCTCCAGGGACAAGGGCTTCTGTGGTTAGAATTGTATCCATTACGTCCTTCAGTGGAAAGGGACCCAATCTACCAGCTACTGCCCCAACTTCCACTCCAGAGCAGATAAATGCATCCCTACCTAACCTACTTTTAAACAGCATCCACAGGAAAAATCTCAGAATTCATGTTCGATGTGTCATTTTGGTATTTAATCAGCTTCAGTCTTTAAGCTGGCTTTTAAAGCAGTTTCCTCCTTCGCATCCTTCCCTCCAGAACAAAGGAAACTGTCACCTTGCGCTTGCATGTACATCAAAGCTATGAAGCTAGCCTCCCACTCTTCCGTTCTCTTGGCCAGATATCCAGTGTTTCTCTACCTTTCCTCGTGGTCTGTTTACTCTACTGTCGCTTCTCTTCCCCAGCGTCCCTCCGACGAGGGAGGGACGCGTGTGAAGCGCACGGCATGCGGCTCGGCCGGCACCGAGCACACGCTCAGAACTGTGCAGGTTCTTCCCTTTCCCAAGTGTTCAAAGTCCTACTAAGGTTCTGGGCTTCAAACCAGAGGCCGGCCCTTCAGTGAGCACTTCCCCAGTGGCTCAAGAGAACAAGAGGCTCAGTCCTGTCCTCCCCATGACATAGTCTCTAGCTATGGGAACGAGCATGCTGCCCGTTTCTAGAACACTTTGTTACTGACACACCACTGACTTATTCGGGGTGGCTCATTAAGCCACGTGTGCTGTATCTTGAGAAGCCGGCCACGTCTCATCATGTGGAATCATATTTCCTCCTCTAAGGCTTACTGTGACATTTGTCTTAGACTCTATTCTATTTACTGGGGACACCCATTTATCCAATGTATTCGTCAAGATCACAGGGCTATTCCCTGCTCCCCGACTATACCTGAACTTAAGGTCCCCGGAACTTAAAGTTTTGTATAAGCTATTGAGTGGAATACTATAAATAACCCCAAAAATGTCTTATACCTAACAAGAATGTTCTTGAACAACCAGTACCGGGGGATGGACTTGTGTGGATCCATCAGGTATCTGACCTTATTTGGCTTGCAAACAAGATCACGTATCTGGAGACACACGCACCGAAGAGACCTACGGATTTGTGTCCACTGAAAAGAGTGAAGTTTACAGGCCCAAAGGGACAATAAATCCGTGAATTAGCTTCAGCAATGGCCTCGCCACTGACCACGGGACAGGTCACTGATCAGAGTCTGAAATAACAGTAAGTCTCAGATTTCTCCTCACTAAATACTGCTTGTTTTTCACACAATCACAGGGTATTAGAGAGGAACAGGATATGACATGAGAAGGACACGAGAGAGAACCGATTAAGCTTAAAGCCCACTTATATTTTTAGAAGAAATTGAGGCCTGGAAAAGCGAACTGACTTATAGTTGGCAATTAATGGTGGAACAGGCCTTGAACCTGGACCTCCCAATTGCCAGATGGAAGTCCAGCTTGCTGCGTCCCATAATCCATCCCTTGCTGTCCCTGAGTGGGCACCTCGGAGGGTTCTGCCCTGTGGACCGTCCTCCCTCCCCCACCCTGACTGCTCGGCCCCGCCCTGTGTCTGGCCGGCCCCTTCTGACCTTTTCAAGATGACACTCCGGGGACCTCTCCTCCAAAGGCTCCCCGCCCCCCCAACCCCTCTCCAGGAGGGCAGATGCATGTCGAGCTTGCTGTCCCCCCAGCCCCTCTGCAAACCCTGCACGTCCCTTGCAAGACTGAACGTAACGGAGGACTCTATCTTCTGTCTCCCTCAGTAGGCTGCCACCGCTTGGGTAGCAGGGACAAGGCCTGGCTGTCTCCACCACAATACTGGGTACAGACTGGGTGCTCAGGAAATGCCCTGTGAGTAAATGAGTACGCGAATAAACAACGAACCCACGATCACAACACTGAGGAGTCAAATGAGTCGTGCTGATGGGACACCGCGCGATGTGGCCCGAGCGCTGAGCCGGCGCGGGGTAGGCAGCCCCACAGCAGCCTGGAGGTGGCACAGACACCTCGGTCGCTCACACAGAAGGCTCCGGGGCTCAGGTCTCACTGGCCCCTGCCAGGACATCTGTCCGCTAGACAGCAGGCTCCCAGACGGTCTCTGAAGGCATCTGAAGAGCCCAGGGCTATGAATCGCAGCCAAGCAGGGGCTCGTTAGGGCGACGGCAAGCTCTGTCCTCCCGTCCCCACCAGTGAGGAGCCCCCTCTGACAGTCAGAGGGGGCTCCTCACTGGTTTGGCCTCCCGGGTCCACGGTCCCAGGACAGAGCCACTCTCCAAGACCCTTTATCTTTCTCATGAAATTCCAATCAGCCACAAACCTACTGCTTCCAGCGCAGCGAGAGGCAGGATGCTTGCATGGAGGGCCACCTGTCAGAACTGGTTTGGGGGGGCCTGGGTCCTGTTCCAATTGCTTCCTATGTGTTTCCTGTTGCCACCAGCGCTGGCTTAAAACAACAGGCATGTCTTATCTTCCACTTCTGGCAGGCAAAATACATGAAATCAAGGATTTTTTTTTTTTTTTTTGCAAAACTAGCAGGGCTGTGTCCTTTCTCGAATCTCTAGAATCTGTTTCTTTGCCCTTGGCAGCTTCCAGAGGCTACCTGCCCTCCCTGACTGGTGGCCCCTTCCTCTACCTCCCGGCCAGCCACCCAGCGCCTTCAAGTCTTTCTGTCTGCCCTCCACTTGCATGATCGCCTCTTCTCTGCCTCGGACCTTCCCGCCTCCTTCTTAGAAGGGCCATGTGGTTACACTGGGCCCATCTGGGCGATCCAGGATTATCTTCCCACCGCAAGACCCTTAACGTAATCACACGCACAAAGTCCCCTCGGCCATGTAAGGCCGTCCATCCATTCACGGGTTGTGGAGACAAAGACACAGACATCTTTGGGGACGCGGTATCATTGGCCAACCACACCATTTACTTTAGACATGATTTGTGATACACGAGTAGTTTTCCATTAGTACCGCTTTACAAAGCCCAATAAAACCAGACGTGACAAAGTACAAACTCTATTGATACACACCCTCCATGCTAATCACCACCACCTTCCCACCAAACATATTCATGGATATAAAAGTGTGACCTACGTTATATGCGTGGGTGTAGAGTTGAGCCTTCACACCTGACGGTATGTTTGCAGTCTCTGCCAGGTTAAAGATGAAGAACGGAGTTTTCATCCTGGGAGGTGGGGTTGGGAGGGGGAAACCATCATTAAAACCATGTGGTCAAATTTCATGCTTAAAGCTACCTCTGCCCGACTTTCCACCGATAAAGAACATACAGAACCCTTCACTGCCTACTTTTTCCTCTCTCGTGTTCACAGAAGTTTACTGAGAACCAGCAATGACTCCTTCTTTCCCCGCTGCCAACGCACGGCATTCACACTGCTTGCCAAAGCTTTGAGGAACAAGCTTAAATTCATCGTCACGATGATACATCGGTTCTCCGCCAGATGTACGTCACTGTCACGCGGGAGCAGCTGGGAAGGGGGGACTTGCGGAGTTTGTCAGCAAGGCCCTGAAGGTACCGGTCGCAAGGGCTCATGCCGCGTGTGACTGGTTCTTCAAAGGGAGCCAGACTCTCGGACCACGTGAACTCATCCAAACTGTCTATGGCAAACCCATTAAGTCAATACCTGCCTGAATCATGACCTGCTTTCTTCTTTTATGTGATTTCCTCCCCAGCTTTCCTACCTTCAGTGGCAGTGAGGAGTTGCGCAAACGGTGAATCTTTGATCAGTTCTTCAAAGCAGGTGTTTGTCCCTCTAACTAGGCTGATCACTTGCAAATAGACTGTCTTCCGATTTTTTCCCAAAACACTGCTGCCTAAACCACAGTACGGCTATTTTTGTAATTGCGATTTTGAAGCTCCATTTCTTGGCATTTTTTAAAAAAACCTCTTTAAACTTATGTAAATCCTTTATATCATAACTCAGTCCTCAGCGCAAAGCGCAGTCTCTGGCTCAGACCAGGCCCCCTTCCTTTGCTGAAGGAAATGCTTCCCATGTACTTGATATACTCCCGTCGGTATGCCACTGAGGACTTCAATATTGTATTAGGCCAAAGTCTGTGAGTGTTAGATATCTTGAATATTTTATTTATTTCTTAAAAGATTTACTTATTTATTTGAGAGAGAGAGAGAGTGGCTGGGGAGGGGCAGAGGGAGGGAGTCAGATTCCCTGCTGAGGGCGGAGCCCCACATGGGGCTTGATCCCACGACCCTGAGATCACCACCCCAGCTGAAACCACGAGTCAGATGCCTAACCGACTGCATCACCCGATCGCCCCGGTATTCTAAATATTTAAAATAACGACAGGAGCCAGGGGCATCCCGAAGGCCCCCGTGAAGTGCTCCAGGTAGGAACGACAGGAAAATACAGCATCTAGCATATTAGCATTCAAATCTCTTTTAAAAGATTTTAACAAGTCCGTCTGCTCCATTAGACTGTGAGCTCCTTGAGGGTCAGAACCGTGTCATAGTCATAGGTGTAGCTTCCAAACCCGGCATGTTGTCTGGCCTCTAGGAAGTACTGAGCAAGTGCTTAAGTAATTAACTAGCACATGACCCATGGGCTCAGGGCCTTAGCAACTTCCGCTCGATCAATTACACTCACATCGGTTTAGGGGAGGCCAGAGAGCCTCGGAGCAGAGCAGTGTCCCCGAGTCCCTGTCGGGCGGAGGCGAGTTCCGGACTCTGTCCCGGGTAGCGATTCGGCTCTGGACAGTAACCTCTCTACCTCCGGGTGGTCCTTTTGTAAAACGGGGATAACAGCAACCTCTGTACAGGTTGTTACGAGGGTTGTTATGAGGGCAAAATGAGGTTACGAATGTACAGCGATCAGCGCCATGCCTCAAACAAAATGCTCCCAAATGCTCTTTTGTTACCTCTACTGACCCCCAAACGGACTGCAAACACAGAAGTGTGGGCTAGTCACCTTGCTTGCCACATCTCTTCGTTGGCCACAGACTCCCAAGAAGATGGATCAAACCTGCAGTTACAAGAAAACAGTGACATTTTCCTGCCAGCTACATTTATTGCTATGGACACGTAATCCATATTTTAGAATCTTACAGGGCAAATAAAATTGGTTGGATCTTGAAGTACTGCGGAAATAATAAACTTCTAGAAAAGGAAGTTGAGTTTGGTAAATGTGTCCTTACTCTGCATAATGAGCCCCAGCGCCCCGTGGGAGCGGACGAAGGATTAGAGGGAAGAAGCTGGAGGCCTGGAAGAGCCAGCTGTTCCTTAAGAAGTGCTAGCTGGGCAACGGGGCAGGGGCGACGCCTGGGTCGCTCTGCGGACGCAGCCAAGAGCCAAAGCGCCGAGAAGCGAGGCGATAAGCCTGAGAGAAGGGACTCCTGGCTTTGCTACCACCATTGCTGGAGCCAGGAAGCTGCTCACTGGCCACTCACTAAACCATCTGCTGAATTTTTCTTTCTGCTAATTAAACTTTCTTATTATGTGTCTATTTTGATGGAATGGGCATAACAAGTGGTACTTTGGTCAGCTGTTTGCAGAAAATGTTATGTTCTTTCTTTTCTTTCTTTTTAAAGTGAGTTCTATATCCAACATGGGGCTCAAACTCAGGATCCTGGGGATCAAGAGTCGTACGCTCCAATGACTGAGCCAGCCATGTGTCCCAGAATAAATTATTTTCTAACTTTTCCTCACAATGGTCACTGAGTGCTTTGATATAGACCTACTTATCCATCTCCGGTTGGCACAATGGGGTCTGATTGCTCATAAATGGATCCAAAACCCCTTTGTAGCGTTTTTCATATCATCTTGCCTGTTCCTGAATTATAAGCAATAGTTATCGAATCTTTAAATAATTCATAATTTAAAAAATAATTCATAACTTTAAAAATTCATAACTTTAAAAAAGAAGGGAGGCACATTCCTTTCGATGGTGACTCAATTTCCATATGGGAGAGAGTCAGCTCTGTAGAGATGCTTATGGGAAGACTGATCATGCCCCAAACAACGTTACCAGTCTAATGGCGAACAAATGTGAAGAACAAGTTACTCATCAAGGGCCAGTCTGCCCCAGAGAGAAGTTATATGCCATTCCTGAAGAACGACAAATAGGGTAAGTTCATGCATTGTGCAAACTATCACGGGACACAGAGTACCTTGTAAAGCTCTACTGCAGGTAATGGATGTCTTCCACTTTGAGAGTGCGAGACAGAGGAAGACGGACAATATGGCGTCATGAGAGCTGAGAGTGGAAGATGCCATGCTCCAAACTGTTGGGGAGCCCACTCAACCACAGCCCCCCCTTATCTTCCCTTCTCCCTACTGTTCTTCAACCATGAGGACAAGAAGTACATGTTCTCTACTATAATTTGCATGGACCGCAAATATCAAGATTAAGAACTAATAAAATAAAAAAAATATGCATGGGCATCTCAATATTTAGCAAGTTTTTTAAGCACACAAAACCGCTATGGTCTGATGAAAAATACAGCTGCCATTCATACCTTCCATATTCTTCAGTCCAGTTATAGATATTTCTTGTAAGTTTAATCCACTCCTCAGGGTTGAATACAATCTCTGAAGGAACTAATTTGTCACAAGAGCCCCAAGGCCACAGTGAATAGTTCTTTTTCCAGGTTGGGTCACCTTCATGAATTCCTATGCAAACAAATGTTTTTTTTCTATTGAAAACAGAAAAATATATATATTTTTAAAGCAAAGTTCTAAATGTTAATAAATATAATTCACGAAGGGTCATTTTTGACTCCTTAAACCATTGCTAAAGCCATCTGTAAACCTTCTGATTTATTTAAATGTTTCCCAGATGGGCTGTTGAGAATTTACGAAAGTGTAAAAAAACCGCCTGGGGGAGCTGAGGAGTAAGTTAGCAGACATAAACAATAAGACCTGTTCATAACATTGTAAGAAATCACGTGGGGACAAGCATTGTTAGAGTGACTGTTTCTGTGGTCCTCTCTCACATGTAAACACTTTATTTGACACTTCTTTTTTTCATTTTGCAAGTGGAAATTTATGCATTTGAAATATATGCAAATATGCATTTGTTTCCCTACTTAGATGTCTCCTTCCTCAATTCCAGTGGCTCTTTATTTTTTGTCCTTTATCATTACTGTATTATACTTATTGTTTGCATTCATAAATCTCCTCGAGTAACCCAGAAGCATCCTGAGGATAGGCTATCTCTGAATTCACTCTGAATTGCACAGAGTACGATGCTTAGCTAATTCACAGTATTTGCTGAATAAAATTAGATTGAATAAAGTATGAAGAGCTTTGAATCCTGAAAAAATCAGGAATACAAACGGTTTAAATAAGCTTAGTTCGAACTCACTATAATTGAACAGTTCTATTCCAATTCCTGGTGTATGCATGAGTAGCTATTCCTAACTAAGTGTGGTGGGGGGCGGGGGAGCACATTAGAAGAGAGTACTTGAAAGTGAAAAACTTCCTGAACTTTGAAACGAGATACTTTTGGCTTAGATTTTAGATTTTTCCCACCATTTATGACCTCTATGATTTGGAGGGCATTACTTCACTACCTGTGTCTAGTCTCCCCATCTGTGAAGTGGGTATAACCCTTTCAGAGCTGTTTAAGATTAAATGAGGTATCTGATACAAAGTACAGTGTTCGAACCTAGGAAGAGTTCTGGTTCTGGGGAAGATAGAGTAAGCACACTCCCCCTTGTCCCTCCCATTGCGCATTAGACCTCCTGGACAGAATGTGTGGAAATGGAGGACTCTGAAAAGTAAATGGTATAAAGTAGGATGGGGAAAGATGCCAGAATTCTAAGTTCCACCAAACCTGTGCTGAGTTCACCATTTTTCCCCTTCCGGTTCCCACAATTTGGAGGGAAAGGAATACTTCTCTCTAATCAGAGGAGCTGTGGTTGCAAGAGCTGGGAGCAAATCCTCACACCTCTTTACCACTCTGTGTCCTCCGGCAGCCTGGTCCCAGACACAGACAGTCACAGGAAGTGCATGGCAGAAGAGGGAAATTAAAGCCCCAGTTTTCAGGTCAGAGAACCGGAAAGAAGACTCCAAGGAGGTGAAGACAGAAAGGAGGGAGGTCAAAAGAGCAATCCCATAAAGTTATATATGAACTCTTGGCTTATCTCTGAGCTCAGTATGCATGGATCTGACCGTTAATAGAGTTTGAGAAATGAGCCACTGGACAGATGGCCACCCAGGTCCCAGACTGGGTAATGGGAGGCTTACACAGGGACGGATTCAGATAGCCCTGCACATGCTTTGAAAACAGAACCAACATTGGAACTATAGGCCTCAGAAGGCAGGTCAGAACTTGGAACCTGAGATTTACCTGATGGGCTGCTAAACAAACAAAATCAACATTCTCTTTAGGATTTAAATAGGGCCCAAATAGCCAAAATGTCGGATACAATCCAAAATTATTTGACATATGAAGAACCAGGAAAATCTCAACTCACAATGGAAAATGTAATCAATCGATGTCAATTCCAAGATGACACAGATGTTAGAATTGTCAGACAAAACCTTTAAAATATCTATTATAAGCCTGCATCAACAAGTAAAGGCAAGTACTCTTGAAATGAATGGAAAAATAGAAAATTTCAACAAAGAAATAGAAGATATGAAATGGAACCAAATGGAAATTACAGACCTGAAAAATACAATGATGGAAATTAAAAATTCACCAGATGGGCTTAATATTAAGTCTGGAGAGAGAGAGGGGGTAAGAAAGAGAGAGAGAGAGAGAGTGAGAGCTGGCAGGAGGTACACTTGAAGACAGATCAAGAGAAATAATACAATTTAAACCAAGCACAAAAGACTGAAAAAAAATGTACAGTCTCAGGCACCTGTGGTCTAATGTTCATGTCTTCAGAATCCCAGATGGAGAAGAGAAAAAATGTGAAGCATAAAAAGTAAAGAAATAACATCTAAAAAGCTCCCAAATTTCGTGAAAGATACCATTTTACAGATTTAAGAAGCTCAGTGAACCCCAAACAGATCAGACTCAAATCCATGCCCAAAGAGACCTAATCACACTGCTAAAAACTGAAGACAATCTTTAAAGCAGCCAGAGAATAACAACACATTGCACACAGAGAACACAATTTGAATGACTGTAGGTTTCTCAAATAGAAACCATGTAGGTCAAAAGAATGCAAAATAACATTTCTGAAGTGCTGGTGAGGGGGAAAAAAACACCCCCAAAACCCCACTAACAACCCAGAACTTCATATCCAGAAATAGTTTTCAAAAATGAGAAAGAAATAAAGACATTTTCAGATAAAGGAAAACCAAGAGAATTCAATGCTAACAGTCTTGCCATAAAAGAAACACTACAGGAATATCTTTCGATGGAAGAGAAATGATATGAAAGGGCAACCTGAAAATCAGAATCAAAAGAAAGGCAACATATCTGGTAAGTATCTGCATAAATATCTTGGGCTACTTTTTCTCTTAAATTTGAAAATGTATGTATGACAGTTGAAAACAAAAATTATCATGTGTCTGATATAAGATATATGACAACAAAATCAAAAGTGGGGAGGTTAAAGGGACTTTTAAATGACAGTAAATTTTCTATATTCCACTTGAAGTAGCAAAATATTAATCCTGAGTAGACTGTGAAGAGTTCAGTATATATACCATGATTCCCTAGATCAACTGCTAAAAAAAAATTTACCAAAAGACACAGTAAAAATCTCAAAAAATAATTTAAAATGGAGTACTAAAAAATCAAATTTTCCAAAAATAAGGCAGGAATGGGAAGCAGTAGACTAAAAACCAGAGAGAACAAACTGAGAACAAATCATAAAATAGTAGACGTACATCTAAATATGTCAATATTTGCATTGAAGGAAAATGGTCTAAATGCCCCAATGAAATGATAGACATTGTCAGAATGGATAAATAAAACAAGACCCAAATAAATGCTATCTATAAGAACCCCACTTTAAATATGATATAGGTGGTTAAAAACAAAAGGATAAAAAAGATATACTATGAAAACACTAATCAAATTAAAACCAATAAAAAACCCAGAAGAATTCTTTTTTTGGAAAAACAGAGAAGATGCAGATGCCATTAAATGGCATTTTCAGCAAATATGAGGACAATTTAACATTTACGTGCCAAAAAGAAACAACAATAAAAAAATCCCCAAGAACTTTATGAGACCTTATGAACCCCTGCCCCCCTTATGAAAAGTAACTCAAAGTAGATCATTGGTCTGAAAGGTAAAACATAAAACTATTAAACTCCTAGAAGAAAACATGAGAAAATCTTTGTGACCTGGCATTAGGCAAAGAGTTCTTAGATGTGACACCAAAAAGCATGATCCAAAAAAAAAAGTATGATCTGTAAAAGAAAAAAAATGATAATTGGATTTCATCAAAATAAAAAACTTTTATCTGCAAAAGACACCTCAAAAGGAATAAAAAATCAAGCTACAAACTTTATGAATCACATTATTTGACAAAGGATTTGTACCTAGAATACATAAAGAACTCTTAAAACTCAATAGTTGGGAAAACAATCCAGTAATCCCATCCACATTCACACACAAACTTGTCCATGAATGTTTATAGCAGCTCTATCCCCAAACTGAAAACAACCCAAATGCCTTTCAACAAGTGAATGGATAAAGAAACTGTGGTATACCTCTACAGTGGAATACTACTCAGCAATGACAAAGAAAAGGCTATTGGTACTCGCAACTTGGGTGGATGTTAAAGGCATTATGCTAAGTGCGATACACCAGCGTCAAAAGGTTACATACTTTATGAGTCCATTACATGACATTCTGGGAAAGGTACAACAAGAGCAATGGAGAACAGATCAATGGTGGTGGAGGTTAGGGCCTCGGGGAAAGTGTGACCACACGGAAGCAGCACAAGGGAGTTTCTGGGTCCTGGCTCTGTCCTGTATCCTGACTGAGGTGGGGGGTTTACACAAGTGTATATATGTGTTAAAATTCATAGAGTTCTATGGCAAAAAAAAGAGATAAATTTTACTGCATGTTAAAATAAAATAGTAAGTGTTAATATTAGCTTCTTTCCTTTTAAAAAGTACACATTTAGAGAGCTTTCATATGATGCTGATGGTTCAATGCTTGAGGAAAAAAAAATCTCTATCAAGTGCCTCTCAATTGTTTGTGTCCTCTGACTTAGTAATTTCACTTCTGAGAATCCATCCTAAGAATTCAAACTTCCACCTCCTCCAAAGAAAAACTATATACACAGTCATTTAATATAGTCTATAATTTTATGACGGTTAAAAAAAATTAACCCATGTTCAATATCTACTAATAGTTTCATTCCTCTATTATTGAAATATAGTACATGTACCTACTAAAAATATTTACAGAGTGTGTAAAACACATTAAAAAATAGTTTTCTGATATTTAGTAGGAAAACAGGATTCTTCTGCATTATGCTTTCAACTTTGTAAAAAATATGCATTTCTGATTTATTTGTATTTCTGAGTGATAGAACCGTATTTTTTCTAGTCTTAAAAAATAATTTCCTATTCTATGATGAACAATGCTACTTTTTAAAGTAAAAATTTTATTTTAAAACCTGTTACTAGTAAGCAGCATTAATCTTGAGGCCTTGGTTAAGCAAAAATATTAACAAAAATTGGTGGCCCAGAATGTCCATCACTATGCTATATTACAATAGCCAAAGTCTAGAACAACAAAAATGTCCAAAAACAAAATATTTGGTAAGTCATCGTGTATCTATGTAAGAATATTAAACAGTCAAGAAATGACAGTAATAAAGGTATTTTTTGGAGTACATGGGGAAATGTTTAGGACATGCTTTTAGGTGAAAAGGAACTGAACAGGTAACTAAATAGGATCCCAGCTAGTAGAGTATGAGTGTGAGAATGTTATGTGTTTGTTTATGCACATAACTGATGGTAAACCTGAATCGAATTCCAAAAAGTTTACCGAAATGCTAAGACTACATTTGTCTTAAAGACAGGTTACCGCCCTTCTTTACACTTACTTCTCTGTATTTTTTAGAGTTTCCAAGGGGCATACAGCATTTCCATAACGAGGCCAGGCCTCATCCATGTCTATGGGATAACGCCCTTGACAACCTGGGGCCCCACCCTCCCTCCGCACTCATCCCTGCACCTGGCCCTCTAAGCTCTGTGCTCCACACTTACTGGGCCACCCCCAGCTTCCCTAGAGCTCAGCCGACCCTTTCTAGGACTTCACACAAGCACTTTCCTTGAATCAGCCTTCTCCTGCCCACTTGGCAAATTCCCACCTTGTCTTTAAGGCCCCAACATTTTGTCTTTACCGACACTACTGTGCTTCCCAGATGACAATGTAATTTAACTGCTTCGGACGTCACGTGCGGCCCGAAACCCTCCACCGACAGACAGCAACAGCAGTACGTAGCTTGTACAGTTGTCGGGGCATCTTGGCCACTCAGGATTTATGAAGTAAATGTGGAAGGAATGCCGCCAGGTAGAATTAATTGCTTCTTCGTCCATGCTCCCAGTTAAATCACCCGTTCAGTAAACACATATCGAACTGGGTATCACACCTGACAAAGCTTGGCCGTTGCAGAGCTTATCCCATTATATTATAGCCAGTTACACGCATATCTATGTACAGATGCAACTAGACGGTGGTCCTCTTTGAGTTTGGAACTCAGTCTCACTTTACTGCCAAGGCCCAACATGAGCTGGAACACAGCAGATTCAATAAATATTTGTGGGGTTGAATTAAATAGAATTCACCCCAAAAATGCCTCTTTATGGATGTTAATGGCTCCTGATATTTATTCCAAAATGGAACAATTAAATGTTACCCTCATAACACATTGATACTAATTACTTACTCCATCATGAGCCACAGAAAACTCCAGGCTCTGAACGCCACAAGTACCACGTTATATTCTTAGTAAGGGGTAATTTAACTTAGCAGTTCAGAGAGAATTTCTCAGGTCCCCTCGGTAAGAGAACAGAAATCACGAAACAAGTCTTCTTCACACTCTGGACAATCCCCAGCACTTCGTGGAGAGGAAAAATGTCCAACACTGTACCACTGAAGGAGTTATTCATTCTTGACCTTAACTATGAATAATTTTATATTAAGTATAGAATTCACAATCCTCATATGTTATCTCAGCCAGCATAACTGTAGGTGTTTTTCTTATTTACAAAAATGCCTATCCTTTATAAAAAAAATCCTTAGGCTATTTTTATATACTGATTATTCCTGGAAAACATTCACTTTACACTTAAAAGGGGGCCACGGTGTTGATCGGGGGAAGCTATAATCGCTTCCCACCCACCTGCAATGACTTCAAGTAGACAGGCACATCTCCAATTTCTCTGAATTGTACTAAGATCTTATTTGTTATTCTTGTTAATCTGTCTTTATTTTTCCTTTACCCAGAACAATAACATTTATTTCTGCCTGGCCTCATTTATGCACAGATATTCAATTTAATTACAAAGCTAATCTCTCCGGTGACAGGGAAATAGGTATAGAAAATTGGGTCTTTTGGATGAGGCACAGCTGCTACATAAACAATTTTAGAAAAGCTTAAGATTTTAGAAAAGCCATTATATGAAAAGAATGCTTACTGTTTATTTACTTCAAGAAAATGATAAAGATTAAATGTGACCATTCCACTAGGTAATATTCCTTCCACAGGATTCCACCGGTCTCCAGGAAAGTTGACACCTGGTAAATGCTTCGCCATCTTGGGTAAATACCACTCATAAGTCATCATCTATCCGAAAAATAATAAATGATGTCATATTTTTAATATACTTCTTAAAAAAGAATCAAGTTTATCAAATACAATGAAAAAGTTCAAAGATGTGGATACATTCATTAAACGTTAGTATCACAACTCACATATGTGGCATTGAGTTCTCCTCTAATGACTTAAACCTTGGATTTCATTTCTTAAGCTGTGACTATTATTGGTAACATAAGTACCTAGTTTGATCTCACCTCCGTGCATCTGACGGACTACCCAGAATGACCTTACCCCCTTCTCCTAGCTAGAGGATGTGTACCCAACTTTCAGGCTGAGCTGAAGTATCACTTCCTCTGTGATGCCTCCCCCCACCAGCTTCCACAGCAGAATAATATGCTCCTACAGCACTTTGCACCTACCTCTGTCCCAGCTCTGACCCTACCCCTCGCTAGTCTGTGAGCTTCTAGAAGGAAGGGACTGTATGTCTTCAGCTCTGTTTCTCTATACCTAGCACAGGGCCTGGCATTGACTGGTTCTCAAAGTCTTTTTGCGGAAGTGAAATGTCTAGGGTGGCCAGATCAGAAGACCTGCGCGAGATACGGAGATGTGTCATTATTCTTTTGTTCATTTATGTACTCAAGAAACAAGTATTGCTCACCTACAGTGAAATGTAGGTAAAATCCCTGCCCTTGAGAAGCTCAATGTATGATCATCTAGACCTCAAAGACAAAACCTCTTTTGGCTAAATTATCTGAATTTACTAGTACATCCAAATTAACTAAATATCCTCACATGTTCTCTCTCTCTCTCTTCTTTCTTTCTTTCAAGATTTTATTTATTTATTTATTTGAGAGAGAGACACACACACAAAGGGAGAGGGAACACAAGCAGGGGGAGTGGGAGAGGGAGAAGCAGGCTACCCTCCAAGCAGGGAGCCCCATGCGGGGCTTGATCTCAGGACCCCAGAATCATGACCTCAGCCAAAAGCAGACGCTTAACAACTGAGCTACCCAGGTGTCCCCCCAACACATGTTCTTTTGATTGAAATAAATCACTGATATCAGGAAAGATCACTTTTTCTTAATTCTATACTTGTCTATACTTTTATATGTACAGATTTACTTTTTTTTAAAGAAAAGACTCCTATTTATACTTTCAAAGCTTTGTTATAGTTTAGATATCCTCTTTTGAACAACTATGTTTATGTTTTACTTGCTTTATACAAGTAATTTAACTAGAAATGACAAATTATTTTTAATCCAGCTGTAAATTATAAAAACTCAAAACATATTCATTGAATTAGATTATATTACCCAACAGTTTCAGTTCTTGGAGATACTAACATTAATTCTATACCTTCTATATGCTATGACCTCAACAGTTCTCATATAATTCTCAAGGCAACCTTACTGTGTGAGAATAATTACATTAGACACCGCTGACTGCCCACCTAACGGCTAAAATCCTCTTCTTCCTCACTCAAAAAATCCTGACTTTGATCAGGTCATCCAGGGAAGCTAAATGCTTGGGTCTAGTCTTTCTCCTTTGCTAGAAAGTAGTTTAGGAATGGGCATATGACCCAATACTGGTCAGGGGGTACCAAGGGGAGGTCTACTAGGGGCTTCTGGGGCACATGTTACTCTCAACAGAGAGAGAAAAGGGTGCGGAGAAAGAGAGAGAGAAAGATAGAGAGGGACAGAAGAGAAGGGGAGGGGAAGGGAGCAGAGGGGAGAGTCGGGGAGAGGCACTTTGCTCCATTTTAGGATGTGATGTTTGGAACCGGGCATTCATCAGTTCAAGATGGATGGAGAAAAGTGGCCCCAGAACACTGACATCATTGAACTGCTTATATTATTCATCCTAAAACCTTCTATCTTCAGACTACTTCTTATGTGAGATTAAAAACTCCAAAGTTTAAGCTACTCTCAGGTATTTTGTTTCTTGCATTCAAAAGCATCCTAACTTATATGATGATCATTTCCATTTTATAGATCAGAAACCAGAAGCTCTGAGAGGAAAAAATCATTAGCCCCGTGTCACACATCCTGGAAGTGACAGAATGAGGACTTGAATTTAGGTCTAATTAACTTTGAAATCCATGCTTCTCAACGATAGTTGCTGCCATCCTGATTTTAAGTATTTAAAATCATGGGGGGATAGCATATTAACTAACAGCCTAGCTTTTGTCAGAATCTAGACTGAAGATCAAATTAATCAATTTGTGTAGATGATATAAATGCAAACTGTTTATAAAAATATGTGTAATTTGCAAATTTCCCTATATCTGCAAATCTGTTGATATAGTTTTCTTTAAAAATTTTGAATTATTCATCCATTCAATAAAATTTATTAAATATTGTGCCTAATAATTTGCTCAAACTAATCGTAGTATTAAGACTAGTATCAAGATGAGGAATTTCTCTTTCCCTGATGACTGGTCTAAAAACACCAGAGATAGATTTGTTCCCTTTGAGGTATTTGTGGTTTAATTATAAACCTTACAGCTTAAATACATTTCTTCAGTTCCAGCAGATTGTTTTAATAGACCTGGAAATTTTCACAGGTCCTCTCCAAACATATTTTTGTCATAAGGCCAAAAAGTTTACACACAAATCCTATAGCAGAATTGTGGTTAATAATTTCTATTTTGAGTGAAAGGTTTACTCAACTGCAGTATAACTTGTTTTATATTCAACCTAATGTATTTTAATCCCGGAACCAGTGGACAGTGTAAATTTCAATGGCTGGGCGGGCTGGCTGAATATCAAAGAACTATTTAAAAATAAATTTACAATAGAGTACTTTCATGGTTTGTCATATGAACTAGAGACCTCGATTATTATTTGATTCTAACACAAAAAACATCAATACTTAAAACAGTCAGTTTAGGTGAGAAGAAAGCAATTCATATGGCTTATACTTTTAGTTGAAGTAGACAAAAGAACATGATATATATTCTCTCTAAAAGTAATTGTGAAAACTGTACCTATCTACCGTTAAAAATTAGTTTAAAAATATTTGTTTTAAAGTGATTACTGTTACTATATTCTAAGTATATTTTTTATATACTTACTTCCTGGTCCACTAGTGAAATATCTGGTCTCAGTCCCTCGCAATAATGCATGTAACGGAGAGAATTCCCCGGCAAATCTCCTCTGAGTAAGATAATTGCATCATGAGGCATAGAGGCTAGAAGGTTCTTTGCAAATTTATCAATCACGTAGTTGGTCCTTTGGTCACAAATGCTAAATAAAAGGATAGCGAAACATTAAAATAGCAACATACTGCTACAGCTTTAACAAGAATGGGTTTATTTTCTGCTCCATTCTTTTCCCATCACATTACATGTAGTGTTTCAAAGTATTCTAATTTGTATCTTCTAAGAAGATGCATATATTTGAAAAAAGAATGCTATCATCTGAAAGAAAAAGAGAAGGAACTAATTGTGCAACTAAATAAAAATTCGTGTACTCCTTTACTTCTGGAATTTATAATCATTTCTATAAAAAGAGAATTGGTTAGTGCTCAAAAATAGGTCCTTTTGTTCCTAAAAGGACATCTAATTTCACTAAAAAGAATAAGGCTTCCGATTTCACTTGGAATTCAAGGTAATTTCATATCAATTCTCGTTAGGCCAAAGGAATTTTCAGAAATGCAGAAGGAAATCTGCCAGTTTCTAGCATAACTCTGCATTGGTTTGACTGTCTTGCATGCAAGCTTGATCTTTTCCACCACTTCTCACTTCTCCCTTCTAGGCAGAAAAATCATTTGGGAATAAGTCCAATGAGAAGGAAGGGAAAGAATAGTTGGTTGTTTACTTCTCTCCAGGCATTTTTTGCTATTGCCAACAACAGCAATATAACTCCTTAAAGAGTCCACAGAGTGGACTTTCTAACTTCAAAGAGAACTGGCATGAATTCTGAGAGCTTCCCATGAAAAAAGAAAAAGACTCCAAGAGAGCAAAAGCATAAAAAAAAAAAAAAAATGCAACAAGCATCGTCCGTCCTGTTATTATTATCAGGTCTGTTACATGTAATGGTTCTAAGAAACACAGCCCGAAATTGAATCACTGGGCTAGCATCATGAAGCAAATGAACACTGCTAGGAACAAAATATTCACCCTAGCCCTTGTAGTCGATGTGACTGCTTCCTACTGTGATTCCCTACTTTGCAGGGTGATACTTCCCATTTTGCCACCTAGTAAAGTTGCTATCTATTCCATCCCCCTGGGACAAATGCAAGAATCAAAACAAAATAAAACAGCCCCACCTGTACTAGTCGGCCTGGTGTTGAACCTGGGTTGCCCTAAAGACCCAGGTCAGGAAAAGTCAGGGATAAAACAAACTTGGGAAACATGGAGGGCTTGGCAAGCCCTGTTGAGCCAGCTACGGAGTTGTTTCTCGGACATGCATCCCCTTTATACCAGACCTCCTGGTGACCCAGGCATCCTAACACTGGCCCTACCCTGGTATTATAAAGAACAGCGGTTTTTAACATTAAGTTGAAAGGGGAAATTCAAGCGCCTGCGTGACTCAGTAGGTTAAGTAGGTGGATCTTGGTTTCTGCTCAGGTCATGATCTCAGGGTCATGAAATCGAGTCCCTGCATCGGGTTTCCCACTGAGTGCAGAGTCTGCTTAGAATTTTCTCTCTCCCTCGCCCTTTGCCCCTCCCTCCTCACGCTTGTGTTCTCTGTCCCTCAAATGAATAAAGCTTAAAAAAAAAAAGAAAGGAAGAAAAGGAGGGGGAAACTGAACCTTTTAAAATACCAGTCAAATCTCACTACAATGAAACTCCTGTGGCCCCTTCTGCTGCAGTAATGTTTACTGAGTACTGCTGGAAATCAATGAACTTTCATCTAAAACTTGGACGTGGTTTATGCCAGACTGAGATTTTCACTGGCAAGGTTATTCAACGGATTTTGAATATATATATAATACTCAGAATGCCTAAGGGTTAAGAAACTTTTAGAATTTTAACTATTTCAAAGTAACTAACATTCACTCCTATACAGTGAACTAGATAAGGGGCGGGTGTTACTCAAAAGATGAAATCTTCGAAGCATAAAAGGGAATTATTGTAGGACATACAAGAAGGCCCAGACGTTTTCACTCTTCATCTAAGTGGTCTTTTAGATCATGGACTTTTATTACATCCTCCAGATCCTACCAAGTATCTCTAGGGTTCCTTAGAGGAAAATACACAAATAGCATATAGGTCCCACCCAAGCCCTTGCTCGAAATGCGCTGAAATCACACAGGACGCGTGCTGAGATTCTGTTCAAAAGTTTAAGAAGCACTGCATTTAGATTCAGCTGTCTCACTCTGAAAACCAGGGGAGGTTAAGTGGAAATAAAGCCCAAGACTCTAAGTGTCTCTTGCTTGAGTGCTCCTTTCATTAAAAATAAGCATGTGTTACCTGAAATTAGAGTATATTTGGTAAATGATAAACAGGGTCGCTGAAAGCCATTCCAGACACTGAAGCCCACTGGTGTTCAGCACCCGGTTACTCTCAGAAGACAGCGCCGCTAAACCCAGGCCTGCGAGGACAGCCACCACCGCGTTGCTCTGCATCCAGAACCTCTCCACCTGTCACAGAGACGTGCAGACAGGACATCTGGCTGACTGGTTACTGCAATTGGTCAGGTACCTGTCTGTCTAACAAATTCACTGCGTACACCCGGCCGCTTACGCCCGCGGTCTTTCGGGTCTTGTTCGCAGGCTTCCCCGGTCCAACTCCATGTCACTTTGTTTCCCAATTTTCCAGTATTTCTCCTTTCTAGCTGGACACATGAATCTCCCTTTTTTGGATCCCCACATTCCTTCCAATTCTATGGTGTGCACCTTGAACTCTTGCCTTCTCCAATTTCAGCATTCTCGGTATAAAGGGGATTCACCCGTTGTAGTTGTCCTGGTTTATCTCCTTTCTCAACGGACTCAGAACTCAGATGATCAAGAAGGGTATCATTTACTAGGCCTCTTGAACATGCACGTACAAAAGAGTTGGCTTTAGCCAGTGAAAAGGAGCTGTCTCCATTTATAGTTTCTACTACAAAGAGAAGAAATACTCGGATCTCAGAAATGGCAGCCAGGGGAAAACAGAAACGTGGTGGCTCTTTTGTGCAGGTCTGAGACCACTAAGGAAAAAACCAGGGGAGTGTGTGGGTAAGAGCCCCCAGCTACAAACCTTCTTTGCTGTTTTTAAAAAATATTCCAGGAGATCCGCAGGAATACTTATATCTGTAAGCACACATATAAAATAACTACCTTAAAACTACGTTACATTTATCTCTCTATCTAACTATTGTGTTAACTAAATGCTGCATTTTTTCCCCCTAAAAAAAAAGCCTCAGTCTTACTTGTTCAAGAATTTAACTTTCGATCAATAAAAAGTAGCTATTTCTGAGAGCAGTTGCTCTTCTACAAGATTCATAAGGACAAATTTGTACACTCTTCGCCAACTTTCTGGACAAAGGATATATCTAAGTAAAACTTACCACACCCATGAAAAGTGGTTTTGAAATATCTAAATTCGCCCTCCAAGCGAAGAACAATGAATAAATGCAAAACATTCCAGTAAAAAGCCACACCAACGATGGATTCTGTCTGTCCCTATAAAAAAATTAAATATGTCCAAAATTATTTATGTGCATGAATATCAATAATAATATTACATAGTTTCATACTACAGGAAAAAATTAGATCTATAAAACTTTCCATATTTAAATAGGGACATTGAAAGACCTCAGTTTAAAAAAATCTGAGCTGGAATAA
Organism: Nasua narica; assembly: GCA_028533885.1. Classification (NCBI taxonomy): domain Eukaryota; kingdom Metazoa; phylum Chordata; class Mammalia; order Carnivora; family Procyonidae; genus Nasua; species Nasua narica. The sequence goes on along the minus strand of CM052797.1, from coordinate 88,829,579 downwards.
ACAACTGAAATATAGAAATCAACTATATACTGGACTACGAATTATAGACAACTTCACTTTGGAACGATGCAGCAAGAGATACAAAGTTAAAATTCAGAGAAGAAATGCAAATGATCAATCTTATTAAATTAAAGATGTAATTAAACAGACTTGTACCCCTGAAACAAATAATACATTATGTTAACAAAAAAAGATGTATTTAAACATATGCTTAACAAAAGAATAATTTCATGCCTCAAAATAATAAAGATTTTAAAATAGCAAATCTCAATATTGGTGAGGATGCAACAGAATGAGCATGTATGTGAATATAATCCTCAAGAAAAACTAATCTGATAATACATATCAAGAGCCTTAGGGGCACCTGGGTGGCTCAGTGGGTTAAAACCTCTGCCTTCAGCTCATGTCATGATCTCAGGGTCCTGGAATTGAGCCCTGCATCGGGCTCTCTGCTCAATGGGGAGCCTGTTTCCCCTCTCTCTCTGCCTGCCTCTCTGCCTACTTGTGATCTCTGTCAAATAAATAAAATCTTTAAAAAAAGAAAAGCCTTAAAAATAATCAGAGTCGGGGCACCTGGGTGGCTCAGCTGGTTAAGCAACTGCTTTCAGTTCAGGTCATGATCTCAGAGTCCTGGGATCGAGCCCTGCATTGGGCTTCCCGCTCAGTGAGGAGTCTGCTTCTCTCTCTCCCTTTGCTCCTCCCCTCCCCCGTCACTTGTGTTCTCTCTCTCTCTCTCAAATGAGTAAATAAAATCTTTAAAAAAAAAAAATCACACTCATTGACCCAGTAACTTGATATGTAGGCATAAATCTTTAAGCAAAATCAGAAATGTGGGTAAAGATTAATCCATAAAAACGCTTTAATATTACTTATAATAGAAGTGGAAGCAATCTGAAGATTCCCAAATAGAAAAACACTTAAGTTAATTCTCCTAGGGCAGAGAATGGAATTTTACACAGACATTTAAATGACCTTAGTCTTTTTATGATAAGGGCAAATGCTCACAATATAATGTTAAGTGTCAAGGAAACAGAACTATAAATGTGTGTACATATATAAATTTACATAAAACACTCAGGTTAGAAAGTAAATAGATATAAAATAATGGAGGTTAAGAGTGCTGTTATTTTTTAGGTTTTCTTTTATCATCAGAGGTTACTTTCTTCTTCAGAAAATTCAAATAGTTGTTTACTTCTTTTGCAATGCAAAAATAATGAGTAGCTATGGGCACAGTAGGGGATCAAACCAGATGTTTAAGATATCAAGTCTTTAAGTAGGACTTGCTTACTTAGGTTGCAATCTACTGCTCAATCTTCCAAAATCATTAACTTATTATAAGGAAAAAAAAAACTAGGAAGAAAGCAATATACACTTGCTGTAACAGAAGTGGTTAGAGTCAATTATTTGGAATATAAAATAATACTGGCAATGTTCTTCAAGGATATATTAAAATATGAATTGAATTAATGAATATGGGAAAAAGAACAGGAAAATAAATTAGATTACTCACTTTCTTGCTAAACATATATTTGCCCAAACTGCGAGGGCTTGAACGTTGAGTGAGAGTTGAGTCCTCATACTTGTTACTTGAGAACTGTAAAAGACAATCTAATTTACTATGGGTAGAAAACAAACCTGGTTAGTTCCAAATACAACATTCTTTGTAAAATACATCTGATTATGCACTGAATAGTTTTAAGGGCTGGAGGCAGATGTTAAGTTATTTTGTCTTCTTTTAATTAAGGAGAAAAAGTACCATAAGAGAGAGTTAAACAGTTCTAAGATGTTTTTGAATTATAATATTTGGTTACCAATTTATATTATTTGGGATAGGATCAGAGCAAGTAATTCTTCTGTATTTGTAATACTGGTATGCTGTATCGATAATATAAACCAATCTGGATCCCCCAGATTGGTTTGCTAAGAAGTCATGTGAAATGAGTTTTTGAACTTCTGTCAGTGGTGTAGATAGGGGCCTCCTGTGATTTAGCAATTGAAAAGAAAATTAATGCAGGATGCCTGGGTAGCTTAGCTGGTTGAGCATTCATCTCTTGATTTTGGCTCAGGTCACGATATCAGGGTTGTGGGATCGAGCCTTCTTGGGATCCTCTCTCTCCCTCTCTCTCTGCCTCTCCATCCCACCTCTCCCCCTCAAATAAGTAAATAAATAAGTAAATAAAGAAAACAAAAAGAAAGAAAAGAAAAAAATTTTAAAAAGATTTTATTTATTTATTTGACATAGAGAGATCACAAGTAGGCAGAAAGGCAAGTGGGGCAGGGGGGAAGCAGGCTCCCCGCTGAGCAGAAAGCCCCATGTGGGGCTCGATTCCAGGACCCTGAGATCATGAGCTGAGCCGAAGGCAGAGGCTTTAACCCACTGAGTCACTCAGGTGCCCCAAGAAAAGAAAATTAATGCAAATAGTTTTCTGGAGATACAACCATTAAAAAAAAAAAAAGGACAAGAGAGGTCATCTCCAATTGTTCTTCTTCCTTAAAAGGCTTCCTTGTTGTCTAGGGGTGCCTGGGTGGCTCAGTCAGTTAAGTGTCCAACTCTTTATTTTGGCTCAGGTCATGATCTCAGGGTTGTGAGATCGAGCCCTGCCTCAGGCTCCACGCTGGGAATGGAGCCTGCTTGAGATTCTCTCTCTCCCTCTCCCTCTGCTCCTCCTCCCCACTGTGTGCAGGCATGCACTCGCTCTCTCTCTCAGAAAAAAAAAAAAAGAACAAAAAAAACTTCCTTCTTTTCTGTATTATTTGGTTCAAAAATGTTTAAGCCATCTCTGAGAAATGTATTTTTTTCCTATAATTAAACTAAATTCTTCCATTAACTAATAAGCATTTCCCAAATGTTATCTGAGTTCTGAAATAGCTCTAGCAGTCTCCAATTTTTAAAAAAGAAATGACTCTGTACACCATCTCAAAGAACTTTCTTCTCCCCGCTGGCAATTTTACTGGAGAAAATGTGATGCCATAATTATAGAAACCACACAATGTGTATTTTACTAATGGAGACTCATCTACTATGAGAAGATATTCTTACTCATTTTCAAACACACTTGAAAAATTGATTCCAGCATGAGGCCCATTTCAAACCATTCTTCAAAAGGAATGAAGTCAGTCTCAAAATTAATTCTTGGAGATCTGTTGCTTAAATGTAAGCTCTAAAACATGGTCACTGCCTAGGGTTAGATTCAATAATTTCCTTGTACAGGATTGCAATTTAGAGATATGCATGGGGAAAGAATTTAATTTGCTTGACTGGAAAAGGAGAGATGATTAGGTCCCATCATTTTGAAGGATTTTTCTAGTGAGTTAATTATGAGTTACTTTTCTCAACACTCCTGTCCACCTGAAACAATTAAAGACTAGAAATTCTCTCACTCAGTCAGAGAGTGCTAGGATTATGCCTCTACTCCACGTTCTGATTTGGTTCGAACAAATAGTGTGGGTGTGTGTGGTCACTTTTGTCAAGTTGGTTGTCTAGGCATATCACCTAACTGCTATTACTTCAATATAAAGGAGGCTTTTATGGTCCCCGATAGATGAGTTTTATGTGCAACTAATAAAAGTTGGATGGATAGTCTAGCACTACTCTTGAGAGTTCTCTGGAGTTCATGTGGGATTTATTAAGGCAAAATAAACTGCCAATCTCAAATGGGATCACAACCCTACAAGGTAGGTTGAAAAGAGTAGGCAGTGAGTCTTTGGGCCTGGAGCAAAGCAGAATACAATAAAAGCCCACAGACATTGGTAAAGCTGTCTTTGTAACTGAGCTTCCTGCTACCTTTTCCCCAACCAAAAAGAAAAAGGAGCCATAAAAGCTTCAGTCGGACATAAAAAATATATATATGTATTTAAAATCAGTTGCGAGAACCAACAAAAAGTTACATAGAAATAATTGGTGGTAGGAACATGTCTTCAAGATACAGTAAAAAATGAAAACCAGGGGGCTAATCAAACAATATGCACATTATGATCTCATTTTTAGAAACAAAAATATAAAAAATATTGAAAGGATACAGACAAAAGTGTTAATGGGTTAACAACAGTGGTTATCTCTATACATTGGAATTATAGTAATTTTAATTTTCTTATCTTCGCTTACAGGGTTTTCTAAACTTTCTAAAATGATTATGTATCACATTTTGGGAGCACGTGAAAGGGACATTTAAAAAGGAAAGGAGGACAGATGGAAGGAAGCAAACAAGCTAGCAAGTTAACAAGATGGAAACTGTGAGAATCTATGAATTGCCTCACATACAGGGTTGAACTATTCTCCCCATATTTTAAAAATGGTTTTCAAATAGTTCTGGGAATCCCAAGTTAATAATCGGTTAGGAGATCACTTTAGTGCTATGGAAGATATTCTTCCATAATTTTATATTGAAAATATTATAAAAACAGTACAGGATTGGTATGGATATTTTTCAGGTTGCCTTAAACTGTGTGGGTTTTAAAGCTATTATTAACCCATTTTTCAAAGAACCCTGGTAGGTAATACAGATGAAATATATTTGCTTAACCGGCTCTAAAAAGGTTGGATATTAGAAATATTTAAGTCAAAAATAGAGCTTAAGGACAGCCTGAAGAAAAAGTCTTAAGACACATTCAATAAATGAAGTTCTAAAGAATTTGAAAGAACACAGCTCAATCCTAAAAAGAAAACAATCAAATTGCTAAATACAATGTTATAAAATGTCTCTGAAAAAAAGAGACGAAATCAGAACAAAGGATAAATGATGTATAAAGCAGCACTGCATTGGGTCATTTCGTACCCAAATGGAAGTGGAAACACACTAGTTTTGACAGTCCACTACTAACTGCTGTATTTATCGCTCACTCTCAGCTTTCTCTTCCAAAAGGAAATGCTAGAACGTTTCAGTCCACATAACTGGTGACCGTACCCGCAAGAGCCACTTCTCAGACACACTGCTTCACAGAGACAAGCCCAGAAGCCCCCAAAATCACTTCGTCTAGGAACTAATAGAGAATTCACCAAAAACCAGTTTCAAATATTTCATACTCACAGCAAAATTTTAGACATACTGGATCCTGTTTCTGATTTGGCCTAAACATAAAAGAGAGAAGTTTATTTGCGTGAGCCTTCAACCGCAGCTGCATTAAGCTATTGCATTTTAACTCTCTGGATTTAGAATACACATGTTTCAGGTAGACAATGCAACATCTCTCTTCATTCAGTCTGCTTCAGAGCCTTGCTGAGTTTTTGAAGAGAAGTCAGTGGAAACTAAACGCAGACATCCTTGAGGAAGAACTGCAGAAATAATGACGGGCTAAAGATCAGTTAAACTATTTCCAGCAGGAACGACTTAACCCACTGATGAATTAACAGACTTGACACTTTTGTTACAGAGTGTCTTTCAGGCACTTTGATTAGAGCTCATTATCACATGTTAGTCTATAATTTCACAATTATGTGTGAATTATACAAATTTCAAATCCAGAATGGCCCTCAGGCAATATTGTAATGGAATAACTAATATAAGTAAGCCAGAGTATAAATTTAAAGTATCAAACTCTCTAGGTCAAAAAGTAATTAATAATTATCCTTTCATTAAGCTATTTTATTATGAAGTATCTCCTCCATGCAAACAACACATATAATGTATATTTAAGGAATAAGGAGTTTTTAAAAATCTATAGAGCCACCATTCATTTAAGAACAGAACTGCATGAATACCATGAAGTATCTCAAAAGCATTCACAGGGCTCCCTTTTCTCACCCCCCAGTGATAACTATTACCTTGAATTTCGTGTTAATTACTCCCCTACTTTCTTTTCTTTTTTTTATTTTTTATTTTTATTTTTATTTTTTTTACTCCCCTGCTTTCTAAAAATATATAGTCCTACTTCTTCCCTATGTATCCTTGAGCAATAGATTGTTTAGTTTTTGCCTGGTTTAGAATTTTTTATCAATGGTATCATATAATACGCAGTCTTCAGAGATTTGCCTTCTTGCATAAGACAAAAAGCACAAACCGTGAGAGAAAAATCCGATATCTCTATTAAAGTAAAAAAAAAAAGTGTCCTTTTATTTTTCAGATAACCTTTACTCTAACCACATTCAGTGTTTTTTTCCCTAATTTATGTTTCAGGGAAAGCAAGGCCTTTGGAACTTAAAAAAAAACACTTCTGCTGCAATTTTATCTTCTAAAGTATTTACACATAGGTATTACACTAAATACTATCATGAACATTATTTGTCAAATATGAAAAAAGAAAGTGTTGGTCAAGGTACCTTGGTCAAGGTACATTAAAAATTCTGAGGCTTTTTTTTTTTCAATATTTTCCAAATATTTTAAATCTCAGACCAAGGGACCAAAGTGATACCCAATGGTAAAAAGAATGAAATGCTTCAAATGCTGGCAGCAGAGTCTTTATAATGTTTGTTATCCTGAAAAACATATTCTAGATATACAACATTATGATGTCAGGTTAAGTGATTCCAAGTTTTTCCTAATATATGTTAAAGGCCACATTCCAAGGAGCAAGTTTGTTACACAAATAACGGAAATGAAAATTCTATGTACTGTCATTGGTAGACATTGTTTTTTTCTTTCAATCAAGGCCCAGGCAGAATACTGAAGTTTCATCACTTACTTTCTTAAAGGGGTTCTAAGTATAAATTTACCAGACTGAATGTTCCGTATTCTTCCCTGAGAAAATGCGTCAAAAACCCTAGCAACGTTGTCTGGTCTCCCCAGGTCCAACGAGCTTGATTGAGGTAGGATGAGATAGGAAGGTAGACGTAAGGCAATAACCCAGCAGAGAAGTACAGACTCAACTTCAACAGGGAGCCCAGGGAGAGTTCCTGCAGCAAAGCATATCACGTAACAATGTTTATTTTTAGTCTATTCATCCTGGAACTTCAAGAACACATCAAGGAAAACATCAAAATGTTTACTCAGAGCTGATCTCTCAATTTCTATTAAGTCACCACAGAATACTATGTTAAACCTTCTGAGTACTGTGGATTCCTAGAAAATTTCATCAGCCTGAACTCCTTTGCATGGCGGGTTTAATCAAAGTGAAACAAATATTATTAGGGAAGACTCTGGAGTATCATATTTATATTTAAAACCATGTCATACATGCAGCATTACATGGCGGGGATAACATGCTTGCAAGTGATTGTTTGGCTGATTTTGAACATACCCAAAATATTGTTCCAAAACAATTCCCTTCCTCACCGTCACCAAGAGCAGACTTCAACCATATTCTCTATTATGATTACACACTGATGGTATGATTCTTTTCGCAAGGGTTTTGGATATTTCATGGAACTATTTGTCACAAATGAAGCTAGCTTTTAAATAACCTCGTTCATCCAGATGCTCTTTTTCCTCAGTGTACATACAGGAAGGAGTACCGATGGAAATTTGTTGCATGTGATAATGTTGCCTCATAAGAGAATGTATTTCTCATCTGTGTTTTTCTTTCTTTTTTTTTTTTAAGATTTATTTATTTATTTCAGAGAGAGAAGAGAGAGAGGGAGCAGGGGGGGAGAGGAAGAGGGAAAGGGACAAGCAGACTACCTGCTGAGTGCAGAACCTGAAATGGCGCTCGATTGCATGACCCTGAGATCGTGACCTGAGCTGCAATCAAGAGCTGGACACCTAACCGACTGAGCCACCCAGACACCCCCTCATCTGCACTCTTCTAAAATAAAGGACAATACTGACAGAATCTTATAAAAGTATATCCCCCAAAATTCTGGTACACTAAAAGATTCAAATAGTGGTTGCTTTAGTAACTGGGAAAGGGGGTCTCTTACAAATATCATAATTGGAAACTGCCAACTTTTCCTTTATAAAAAAGGGAAAATGCATATGTGACAATGAATACAAGAACCAAAGTTCACATTCACCAGAAGGAGAACAAGCAGTTGACTTACATTAGCATTTTCAAATAAACACTCTTAATTGAAAATGGAGTGTTTTTACTATAGGACTGATTTCATTTGATATTTCTAAAGTGGTAATGAGATGCATAAAAATAATGGCATGAAAAGAGTATAAGAAATAACTAATCGAGCAATACGCCTTTGCTCTTCTTAAAAGTAGTTTTGAATAAAGCAAATGCTTATATTTTGACAGTTTCTGCATGTTCTAAAGTTGAGTTTAGAGTGGCATGATGCAATTGCCAGGGAATTTTCCTTTTGTGTGAGAAATCAACAGGGAGACGATTACATGAGAGCTTTTTCAGAGAGTGCAGGAGAGTGGCTCTGAGTCCAAGCTGTACATACATGAGAATCACCCGCAGAGCTTTTTAAAAATATCAATGTTTGGGCCTCACCCCAGATCAATTAAATGAGAATTATTTTGGAGTGAGGTCAGCATAAATATACATACATGTACAAAAATATATGTATGTATACATGCCTATACATGTATATACACACATACACCCACTTTTTAAAAGTTTCCCAGATCATCTGAGTAGCCAGGCTTGCAAACAACTGATTCAGCACTTCTTACTCTGCCTCAAGTCATCTGACCAGTGAGATCCAACTACCCTGTCACTACATCGGTAGGCCTTATTTTTTAGGCTCTGCTATTTAACTAGTGAATATGAAATGTCCTTCAAAGAGTCACACTTACCCACTCTTCATCATTCATCAGTAGCTGACCTAAGTACAGAATAAATGGGCCCTCAGCCCAGTCTCCTACACAAATCATTCCTGACTTGAGTCTTCCTCAGAGAAAGACCAGATGGTAACTATCTACAGACAGGACATCACTGCATCCCTCCTCCCCCACGCCAGCCCAGCTCGGCACTAACAGAGCTCCCCTGGGCCAACAGTGTTCCCAGTGGCAAAAGAGAGTCCAAGGCAGACATCCAGCTCTGCCAGCATGGCAGGACACTTCCCAGGAGGCTCTTCGGTTCTCACCTCGTGACGACCACAGTGGGAAGGAGTCTGCTGGGCTCACCCACTGGGGGTCATGCGGACAGAAGGGGAGCGGGGCTTTCGGCAACCAGTTTTCAGATGTGGAGGACTGTGTTCCTGCTGGCAGCTGGGCCCAAGCAGAGGTCCCAGCCAGCCCTTCGGTCCATTTGCAGAACTAGCTGGGAGCTGATTGTACCCTGAACTAATTCTCATTTACTTGCCCTGGGGCGGTACTTTAACATAATAAAGTCCACATGTGACAAGTCCATAGCTAACATCATACTCGAGGGTGAAAGACTGAAAACTTTTCCTCCCAGATCAGGAATAAGGCAAGGGTGCCCACTCTTACCAACTCCTGTTCGACACAATCCTGGAAATCCTGCTCAGAGGATTCAGGCGAGAAAAATAAATAAAAGGCATCCAAATCAGAAAAGAAGAAGTAAAACTGTCTCTATTTGTAGATGACATGATCTTATATAGAGAAAATCCTAGACTCTACCAAAAACCTGTTAGACTAATAATAAATGAATTCAGTAAAGTTGCAGGATACAAAATGAATGCCAAAATTAGGTGTGTTTCTACACACTAACAATAAACTATAAACTGTCTGAAAAACGAAAGAAAGAAAATGATCCCATTTATGGTAACATCAAAAACAATAAAATACCTAACAATAAATTTAACCAAGGAGGTGAAAAATCTGCACACTGAAAACTACAAGACACTGATAAAAGAAAATGAAGATACAAATAAATGAAAAGATACCCCTTGTTCACAAATTGGAAGAATTAATATTTTTTAAAGATTATTTATTTATTTATTTATTAGAGAGAGACTGAGAATGAAAGGGGAGAAGGTCAGAGGGAGAAGCAAACTTCCCGCAGAGCCAGGAGCCCAATATGGGACTCGATCCCGGGACTCCGGGATCATGACCTGAGCCGAAGGCTGTCACCCAACCAACTGAGCCACCCAGGCGCCCGAAGAATTAATATTTTTTAAGTGTCCATATGACACAAAGCCATCTATAGATTCAATGAAATCCCTATCAAGACTCAAGATTCTAATGGCATTTTTAACAGAAATAGAAAAACAAATCCTAAAATTTGTATGGAACCAAAAAAGACCCCAAATAGCCAAAACAATCTTGCAAAAGAGGAATGAAGCTGGAGGCATCACACTTCCTAATTTCAAAGTACGTTATGAACCTATCGTAATCAAGAGTTCAAAATGGCAGGGTAGGAAGATCCTGAACTCCCTCCCACAGACACGACAAATCTACAAAGACGTGGAGACTATCTGAACAAGGGCCTCCACGACCAAGAATAAAAGGGCAACATGAAAATGTGTGGAAGAAGCAGAGACACGTTCTCAGCGAAACCCCACCCCATGCTGTACTCCACAGTCAAGAGGGGTCCCATAAATACAGGACTTCTCCCTAAGGAGCAAGGGGTTTGTGCCCCCAAATAAGGCACTCCAACCTTTGGGTCCTGCACCAGAGGGATGATTCCCCACCAAATGTCTGGTTTTGAAAGCCAATAGGTCAAATGTTCAGGAAAATTATAGGGCTGTAGGGGACAAAGACTGCTCTTAAGGACTCACAGACAGACTCACTCGCCCCAGAATCTGGTACAGAAACAGCAGTCTGGAATGTGCTAGACCATAAGTGAAGAAGATTCATTTTGTGAATCTTAAAATGTCTGCTGTAAGGGGAGAAGCCTGGGAGAACTCCTTCTGGGGACAGAGACATTGGAGGGTGCCATTTCTGGCGTTTTCCTCTATCTTGCTAGTGCCAGTGAGTGTGCCCACTCCTGTGTGCCACTCCATTGCAGCTCTGCCAAAGCCAGCCTGGCAAATGCCCGACCTCACATACCACTCCACCATGGCTCCACCAAAGTCAGCCAGGGCACGCAGCCTACACAGGGGACACCCCTGAAGTGCCTGGACCTGGTGGCCAAGGGGAATTGCATTTTTGGGTCCTATGGGTCTAAAACAACTGGATAGACAGTTCTTGGCAGGCTACCATCTGCAAGGGACTGCACTGACAATAGACTAACCACCCCTGGCCTTCCTATGAAAAAACTTCAGCCTGAGGGGTAGGTTTCAGGTTTACCACACATCTAAAGGCTACAGAAGTGCTCTCAGGGAACACAGGCTGAAGGATACCATCTTTGAGCTCTCACCTGGCCTCACCACAGCTTGCTGGCACCTCTCAGAAAGAAGCTCGTACACTCATCTGGAACCCTGAATCTGCAACAGTCCCTAAGGGGAGACCCTCCAGATCACATGGTCTGGGGGCTAGCAGGGTCTCTGATTGCAGTCTCCCATGACTGTATATATTTGCATACCTTAAAGATGCTGATTGAGTGGCTAGTCTCCAATCAGCCTGAAACTAGGTGCTGACTGAAATCTCTTCCTCTGGAACCCTCACGGGTCTTTACAGAATAACTGGAACCTACTAAGAGAAACTCAGGATGCTTAGACAATCATAAAGGTTTGAGAGACAGTCAAGAGCCAGAGCAAAGTTAAACAGTGAGGTTCACCTCCTACATAGGGCCACTCCTGCAAGACTGAAAGAGACAGCTATTTTGTGTAATACATAGAAACAACCACAGAGAATCAAGCAAAATGAGGAGACAGAGGAGTTTATTTCAAATGAAAGAACAAGATAAAACCCTGAGAAAAAAATCTTAATGAAACAGAGATAAGTAATTTGCCTAACAAAGAGTTAAAAGTAATGGTCATAAAGATGCTCACCACACTTGGGAGAAGAATGGATGAACACAGCGAGAAGTTCAATGAAGACACAGAAAATATAAGACCGTACCAAACAGAAATCACAGAACTGAAGAATATAAAAACTGAGCTGAAAAATACACTATAGGAGTTCAATAGCAGACAAGATGAAGCAGATAGAATCAAATGAGCTAAAACACAGGGCAATGATACTCATTCAGACCACGCAACAAAAAGAACAAAATTAAAAACTGAAGATAGCTTAAGAAATTTATGGGATAATATCAAGCAGAATAACATGTATTATAAGTCCCAGAAACAGAAGAGAGACTGGGGCAGAAAGCTTCTTTGAAGAAACAATTGCCAAAAACTTCCCTTTCCTGGGTAAGGAAACAGACCACCAGATCCAAGAAGCCTATAATTCCAAAGAAGATGAACCCAAAGAGACTCACCCCAAGATACATAATTAAAATGTCAAAAGTTAAGGATAAAGAGAGAATTTAAAAGCAAGAGAAAAACCAACTTGTTACATAAAAGGAAATCCCCATAAGGCTATCAGCAGAAACTCTGCAGGTCAGAAGAGAAGGGCATAATATATGCAAAGTGCTGAAAGGAAAAAACTCCCAAACAAGAATACTCTACCTGGCAAAGTTATCACTCAAGAGAGATAAAAAGCTTTCCAGAGAAACAAAAACTAAAGGAGTTCACTGACACTAAACTAGCCTTATAAGAAATGAAGGAATTTCTTTAAGCTAAAAGGAAAGGGTATTAATTAGTAAAAAGAAAAAATATTCTTAAAATATCACTGGTAAAGGTAAATATATAGTAGTGGTTTGATCACTTATAAAGTTAGTATGAAGGTTAGAAGATAAAAGTAGTAAAAATAACTATAGATACAGTAATTAGGTTAGGGATACACAAAATAAAAAGATGTAAAATATGATATCAATAAACCACATGGCAAGAGGAATAAAAATATAGTTTTAGAATGTATTCAAACATAACTTATCAATTTAAAATAGCTTGATATATATGTATGTATATATATACATACATATATATACATACACACACACACACACACACACACACACACACACACAGGCTGTTATATAAGAGCCTCATGGTAACCATAAAGCAAAACCCACAGGAGATAGAAAAAAGATAATGAGAAAGGAATCTAAGTGTAACACTACAGAAAGTAATCAAATCACAAAGTAAGAAACCAAAAGAAAGGAACAGAGAATTATAAAACAGATGAAAAACAATTAATAAAATGGCAATAAATACATGTCCATCAATTCCTTTAAATGTAAGTGGGCTAAATACTCTAATCAAAAGGCAGAAAGAGGCTGAATGGATAAAGAAACAAGACCCCATCTATCTGCTACCTGCAAAAGACTCACTTCAGATATAAGTACACACACGGACTGAAAATGAAGGATGGAAAAAGATGTTTCAAGTAAATGGAAACCAAAAGAAAGCATGGGTAACTATCATGACATCAGACAAAATAGATTTAAAATAGACTGTAATAACAGACAAAGACAAGCATTATATAATAATAAAGAGGTCAATCCAGCAAAAGATATAACATTTGTCAATATTCATGTACCCAATGGAGAAACACCTGAATACATAAAGCTAATACCAATAGACCTAAAGGGAGAAAATGACAGGAATAAAAATAATACTAAGGGACTTTAATATATCAACTGTATCAGTGCATAGATCAACCAGACAGAAAATAATAAGGAAACATCAGGCTTAAACAATTAGATGGAATAATGGATATATATATAGAACATTCCACCCAAAAACAGCAGAATATACTTTCTTCTCAGGTGCACATGGAATGTTCTCCAGGAGAGATCATACATTAGGCCACAAAACTTGTCTCAGTAAATTGAAGACCGAAATCATACCAAGCATCTTTTCAAAACACAATATGAAACTAGAAATCAATTGTAAGAGGAAAACTGGAAAAATCACAAATATGTGAAGATGAAACAAGATACGATTGAACAACCAATGGGTCAATGAAGACATCAAAAAGGAAATTAAAAAAATACCTTGAGACAAGTGAAAATGGAAATACAACACACCAAAAAAAGAAAAAGAAAAAAAAATACAACACACCAAATCTATGGGATGCAGCAAAAGCCGTTCATAGAGACAGTTAAGAAGAAAAATCTCAAATTAACAATTAAATTTTACACCTAAGGGAACTAGAAAAATATGAACAGATAAAGCCCCAAATTAGTAGGAAAAAGGAAAAATAAAGATCAGAGTGAAAAGAAATGAAGTAGAGACTAAAAAAGACAATAGAAAAGACCAATGAAACCAAGAGCTGGTTCTTTGAAAAGATTAACAAAATTGACAAACCTTTAGCTAGACTAAGAGAAAAAGAGAGAAGGCTCAAATAAATAAAATCAGAAATTAAAGAGGAGAAGTTACAATTGATACCAAAGAAATCCAAAGGATCATTAGAGACTACTGTGAACAATTATACACCAACAAACTGAACAATCTATAAGAAATGGACAAATTTCTAAAAACATACAATCTTCCAAGACTGAATCATGAAGAAATAGAACATCTGAATAGATTGATTACTACTAAGGAGATGGAATCAGTAACTTAAAAACTCCCCAAAAAAGTCCTGGCCCAGACAGCCTCACTGGTGAATTCTACCAAACATTTAAAGATTTAATATCCATCCTCCTTATATTCTTCTAAAGAACCCAAGAGTAGGGAATGCTTCCAGATATGTTTTATGAAGCCACCATTACCCTAATATCAAAACCAGAGAAAGACACCCAATAAATAATTAAATAATTAAAAAAATTACAGGCCATGTCAGATATCCCTGATGAATATAAATACAAAAATCCTCAAAAAATATTAGTAGAATGACTTTGACAATACATTAAAATGACCATACACCATGATTAAGTGGACTTGATTCCAGGGATGCAAGGATGGTTTAACATCAGCAAATCAATCAACATGATATTAACAGAATGAAAGATAAAAATCATATGATCATCTCAATAAATGCAGAAAAAGCATTTACAGAATTCTTTTATGATAAAAACTCTCAACAAAGTAAGTATATGGCCACTGAAAGGCCATATGTGACAAGCCCACAGCTAACATCATACTCAACAGTGAGAAGCTAAAAGCTTTTACTCTAAGATCAAGAATAACAGACAAGGATGCCCACTCACTCAACATAGCATCAGAAGTCCTCGCCAGAGCAATTAGGCAGGAACAAATATAAAAAGCATACAACTGGAAAAGAAGAAGCGAAATTGTCACTACTTTTTTTTTAAATTGTCACTATTTGTAAATGACATAATTTTATATAATGAAAACCCTAAAGACTCCACCAAAAAACTGTTGGAACTACAAGTGAATCCAGTAAAGTTGCTGGGTACAAAATCAATATAAAAAAATCTGTTGCCTTTTTTATACACTAACAATGAACTATCAGAAAGAAGATAAACCAATTCTATTTACAAGTACATCAGAAAGAATAAAATAGCTACAAATAAATTTAACCAAGGAAGTTAAAGACCTGTACACTGAAAACTATAAGACACTGATTACAGAAATTGAAGAAGATATAAATAAATGCAAAAATATTCCACACTTATGGATTGGAAGAATTAATGTTGTTAAAACAACCAAAGCAATCTATAGATTCAGTGCAATCTCTAACAAAATTCCACTGCCATTTTGGAGATAGAACAAACAATCCATTTGTATGAAACCACAAAAGATCCTAAATAGCCCAAGCAATTTCGAAAAAGAACAACAAAGCTGCAGCCATCATGCCTCCTGATTTCAAACTATCCTACAAAGCTACAGTATTCAAAACAGTATGGTATTGGCTTAAAACCAGATACATAAATCAATGGACCACAATAGAAAGCCCAGAAATAAACCCATATATCTATGGTTAATTAATTTATGGCAAAGAGGCAAAAATATTCAAGGGGAAAGGCCAAAAAATGGTATTAGGATAACTGGATAGTTCCATGCAAAAGAATGAAAATGGACCACTGTCTTACACCACATATAAAAATTAACTCAAAATGGATTAAAGACTTCATTGTAAGACCTGAAACCATAAAACTCCTAAGAGGAGACATAGAAAACAGATATACATACCTACATACTATGGAGTATTATTCAGCCACAAAAAGAAGAAAATCCTGCCATTTGCAACAACATGGATAAAATTTGCAGGTATTATGCTATATGAAATGAGTCAGATAGAGAAAGACAAATACTGTATGACCTTACCTACAGTGGAACTGAAAAAAACTGAACTCCCAGAAACAGAGAGTAGATTGGTGATCACTAGAGGTGGGGAGTAGGGAGCGAGGGAAACGGGTGAAAGATGATCAAAGTGTGCAGACCTCCAGTTATAATATGAATAAGTTCTGGGTAATGCAACATACAGTATGGGGACTATCGTACTGTACCAGATATTTGAAAGATGCTAAGAGTAGAACTTAGAAGTTCTTAAGACACACAACTGTACCTATGTGAGGCGATGGATGTGTTCACTAACCTCACTGTGGCAATCACTTTACTATCTATCTCTATATCTAATCATCATGTTGTACACCTTAAACTTACACAATGTCATATGTCAACTGGACATCAATAAGCTGGAAAAAAAAAGAGAGGAATAAATAAAGACTGGATTAAAAAAAAAAATCCTGGCTAAGATAACTCCAAGAAGGATGTTAATGTATCCCCATCTATCCATCCATCAGTCCACAAGAAAAGTATTTGGGCCTCTTTGGTTTTGTAATCTATGGGAAAGCCTTCACTTAATTATATTTTTTAAGTTATATCTCCATTATTTAAAATCAAGGGTTTATATAATAAAAGACCAGATAAAGAGCCTTCTGTATATTCTATAAAAACCACTTAGACACGACCTGTTATGCAGTTTAATATTCCTCATATAAGGTTGGACGTGACCGACTTAACAGAATTCAGTTCCAAAAAGAAGCTGATCTTCCCTGGGAATTATTTCCATTTTTTCTAACGCATAATAAGAATTTTATAACCTCCGTGTTATCCTTTATGCTTTGTTGCCAGAAGGTAAAAAAAAATATATTCGATTGCAGTAAATACAATTACCTAAAGTTTTGTCACAATTTCACTATTTCTGTATAATAATTTTACTAAACCTGTGTTTTCTAGTATAATTCTGACTACAGCAGCAAAGAATGAAATGAGAAATAAATACATTTTGCTGAGGTATAATTAACAAACAAATGGTAAATAAAATGACTCCGGTACTGGCTTTGTATTCAGATTGTTTTAACCTCTAGGAGGAAGACAGACAGAATAAAGGGCTTCCATCTTTCCAAAACCTCATGTCCAACTCGGCTCCCTGCCTTCTTCAGCCCATCTCACAATGCCTTACACAGTACAGTAATTTTCTTACATTGCTTTACACCGCCATTTCAATCAATAATCATTTTTCCTTTGAGGGAAAGGGAAAACTATAATAAATCATTTTTTATTCTAGAGAAATCTGCTCTGAGAAAACAGGGTTGTGATTTTGCAGAGATTTTATTACTTGGTTCACGAGACAGACGATCATGTCTGTTTTGTCGGGAGAGTTGAATCTCTAGCACCTTGATCGGCACTGGGCACAGAGCAGGCCCTCAACAAACCGCTGGATAAATGAATTAACTATCATTCATACACTATCCTTTGTTTCAGGACATACAGTAAAATAATCAAGGAAATCTGTTATTTTGTTTTCACTCCTTTTAGCATATTATTATCAAGGTGCTGCTCAGAATCAGTAAGAAAATTATGAATCAGACCAGCTGTCACTGCAATCAATACTGCATAATTTTTGTAAATCCTATTTTTTTTCCCCTAGTCAATGTTGTTAGAGCCTCGGGTCATTTATACTTTATATAAAACTAAAAAAAAAAAAAAAAAGAAAGAAAAAGAAAGAAATGAAAGCCCCATGTTTTATGCCATAAATGTTATATTGGGCCTTAACAAAATATTATGAATTTTCATTAAAAACACCTGAAAACCTACCTTCTCTTTTAAAAGTCGAAAGAGAATCCATGGTATTATGCACAAAATATAGAGTACTATTGTATGCTGATTACATAAGCTAAGGCCACAGCAGAAAGCACCAATTTTAGCTATCTGGAAAAAAAAAAAAAAATCTAAGTTAAAAATTTACCTAAAACTCTTAAGTAAACACAACAGCAAAACGTTATTCTTTATATGAGAACCAAGCATCTGTACCACAGGTCAGACTAAAGTCAACCTCCTGGATACAGCCTTGCTTCCACAGACACTAATATTTAGCACCATTATTGTCTTATAATATTGTCCATTCTCATCACATCATTGCAGTTTGACCTGATAGGAATGCCTTCAAAGTAAGTTTTAGAAAGTCCAGCGTGATAACTAGGTAAGTCCTACGAGTAATAGGATATTATGTAATTCTTATTAAAGTCTATAACTAAAACTCAGGCATTCTTTCCATTTTACTTTTTCTATTAAGTTACATAAATAAAATAGAACACTTTTGATTTAAAAACCAGGTTACGGGTGCCATTTTTGCTCTCTTTGAACATGTGCAATTTTCATAATCAGAAAGAAGTTTACTTTAGACCAAAAATGAACTCCAATAGCAGCACAGATCTGTTTATGGGAACCACGAATAAGCCACAGTGTCCTTCTGTTTGCATATTCTTTAACAACAAAAGGCCGCCTTTACTAAGATGGTTTGGTACCTCCCAACATAAACACTTGGTAAGCTCTTAGAAGGCAGGGTTCCCTCACATTTCAAATGATCTTGATATTAGTGTTTGCCTTATAATTCATTGGAACCTCTTCTGAACTACTTCGTTTATACATCTGATAGTTTAAAAAAAATAAAATTTGGTCTTTTTTTTGCAACTGGAGAGTAAGGCAATGTACCAAATGGTATATAATTTAAGGTGGTCAATCTAAAGCTTGGCATCTTACAATCACACACACACACACACGCGCGTGCGCGCACGCACACACACGCGCACACACACACGCGCACACACGATGGTGGAATTGACCCACAAGCCTATCTTTCCCATAAGACTCAGATTTCAGTCCTCTCATTCTCCAAAAAAACCTTTTTTTTAAAGATTTTATTTATTTATTTATTTGACAGAGAGAGAGAGAGATCACAAGTAGGCAGAGAGGCAGGCAGAGAGAGAGGGGGAAGCAGGCCCCCCCCCGCGAAGCAGAGAGCCCGATGTGGGGCTCGATCCCAGGACCTTGAGATCATGACCTGAGCAGAAGGCAGAGGCTTTAACCCGCTGAGCCACCCAGGCGCCCCTCTCCAAAAAACTTTTGAACTCTGGGAGAAAAAAAAAAAAAGCCCCATGCTTTATAAAGGCTATCATGGTTCACAGTGAAAGAACTCAGAATATTTTCTCTCTCAATGCGCCCAGATTACCTTGACGGTAATCAGGACAGATAAACAGCATCCAAAGTTAAAAAGAATTACGGCATCTGTCTAAAAATTAAAACAAAAAGTGATTTCACTTTGATCAAAATAGGTTACCTTTGATCTTTCTTTTGCGGTTGCCGCCTCCTCAAAATGTACAGTGAGAGCCATAAGCAGTCCCACAAACAGATTGTTTAAGCTAAAAACCTCAGCTGCAATGGACCACTGCCACGTTAGACGAGAAAACGAAAACACCCCCGCGGCAAGAATTCCTCCAGCATGTGAGCCAGAAAGCCTGCAAATACAGATAACGTGAAATCTTCTTTCCCAACAAAAAGAACCGACTTTCTTTTCCTTTTTATAGACGGAAGCAGGAGAAATTATGACAGACACCCAGCACCATCCCAACACATTATATGGTTAATACACGACTTCGTATAATAATTTCCTCCAACAGATTTTAATTAGGGAGTCCATATATTAACTTATTAACAAACAAATGAACAAACCTGTTCAGTCTCCTACGGACTGAATGAGGTTTAGTTCGCAGATGGAACCTCTAGGATTCCAGCCAGTTCAGAAAGCCTGAAGAGACAGTAGCTAGAGAGATAACAAACCTGCTATCCACAAATTAGAAGGATGGTCTGGTTGAGACAAACTATGTTGAACTGTAAGAATTACTGAAATGGCAAAATATTCAGGAACACTCATTGTCACTTCCCGTGGAATGTTTGGGCCTAGGCACTTTCACACGACCGCACTGAAGTTTATCTCCCATCATATGGCAAAGATGTCTTTGTCACAATATCTGGTGATTTTAAGATCTTGAAATCTAAGTCCTTAGTTTCTAGTGATTTCTTCTTTACACAAAGCTGAAGTTGAAAATGACATATTTTTTTCAAGACAGGGATGGCAATGTGAATTTCAATAGCACAAAAAGAATCAAACACCACATTTGGAAACAAATTTCTCAACCCCAACGCCAGTGAGATCCAGACATTTCAAATCCATCAGGAATCTGGATCTCAATTCCAAGATTTGATCTGAGACTAGTAATGTGGTGGATAGAGCCTATTAAAGCAAAACAACTTCCTATTTCCCCATAAATCTAAAATTTGGTCTATTACCAAATATCTCTAACAAGTGTTATGATTCAGCGAGTATTACCATGTCTAATAATTAATGACAATATATGGCCCTAAATCATCACTTTTAAAGTAAACTATATTGTTTTGGATAAAAAGTTGTAGAGTCATTCTATGGCTTTTAATCGAGCATCACAGAAAAAAAAAGTTAAAGTAAAATTTTGATATCATTGAACTTGTTTGGGAGTTTCTCTTTGCAATATATTTGTTTTCTTTCCCTTATAAAAATCACCAGTCTCCTATTTCTTTCAGAGTTCCCCATTTTCCCAGTGACTGTGATTCATCACCTTGAGGGCATCTCTTCGCTCTAAATTACTTTCCAAATTCCTTTCAACTTGTACTCCTACTACCTCCGTTAAGCTTCCCATCTGGTCTTCTGTTTTCCAAACCATTCTGCAATATAACATTAACATTAAACTTCTTAAAACATACTCTTTATGATTACCTAGCCCTCTAATATAAGGACTCTTCACTGCCTGTAGGAAAGATTTTAAGTGAGTCAGGCTGTACTTGAAGTTCTCAATAAACGGTACCTAGCTACTAATCACCAATGTTATTATCTCCATCACCCAGTTAGGTTCCCCAAAATCTCTCATAAGACATGCCTATTCCCAGCGCCATACCTTTGCTCATGCTGTGCCCATGACTCAAATGTCTTCTCGGATTCCTTCTACTTATTCAAACTACTCTTTTCTCAAACTTCTTTTTGATTCCCAGGTGTCTAGCTCATCTTGGAACATGTATAGCATGTAGTTGCCTCTAATAGTTATTTCGACTTTGTTTTTAAAATGTGAACTGGAGTTAAAACTTCATTTATATGGGAAGTCTTTCACCCCAAGCACAGAAAGGAAACTTCGTGAATGAATGAATTAATCTGAAAGGATGAGTAACATTTTTGAAGGAATTTCTATGTTCCATCTACCAATATTACTTTGGGAAGTCAGCATAAGATACAAGATTCCTTCCTCTACTTAAAACATAAATTAGCTTCCTTGGAAAAATGGCTGATTCCAGGTCTGGGGTAGGTCAAGTACGAAATGAATCTGAAATCTCTTGTGCCGGAAGGGTTTAAAACATGACAAAAGGACATGGAGCCAGCTTAAAGGGGTCAAGTCAGGGATAATTTGAACAACAATAATTACAGTAATAGATTATAACCTAATGAAGAAATAATCTATGAATCTATAGTGATATAAATAAATAGGGGAAAAGAAAGTCCACAAAAAGCCAACAACTAATAACTGTATCAGAAATGATGGAATTTGGCAGCCATTATCATAATAATGGATACCAGTATTAGTGGGTAAAAGTTTTACAGAAATACGTACGTAATCTAAAGGTATCTCCCTGTAAACAATTACAGAGGGAAAAATGGTAACTTTACAGGAGCAAACCTGGCAGACACAATCTCAACCAAACGATCAAAGTTAAAGACCAGTAATGGGACATACTTCATGAACAGAGCATCATTTGTATGGTTTTCTTGCCAAAATGTATTACCTGAACCTACAAACCGAAATTGAAGAACATTCTACAAAATAACTGGCTGATATAGATCAAAGAAAATGTCAAGGTCTTGAAAGACAAAAACAAAAAGCAAAGGACCCTTAATCTATATGAAAGAGGCTAAAGGGAAATGACAATAGAATAAAAGGCATGATCTCGAATTTTCTTATGCTAAATAGGATATTATTGGAACAACTGGCAAAATCTGAATCACCTCCATAGATAATAATGTTTTATCAGTGATAATTTCCTGACTTTGAGAACTACACAGTAGATATGCAAGAAAATGTGCTTGTGGGGCACCTGGGTGGCTCAGTGGGTTAAAGCCTCTGCCTTCTGCTCAGGTCATGATCTCAGGGTCCTGGGATCGAGCCCTGCATCGGGCTCTCCGCTCAGCAGGGAGCCTGATTCCTCCTCTCCCTCTGCCTGCCTCTCTGCCTACTTGTGATCATCTTCTTCCTGTCAAATAAATAAATACAATCTTTGAAAAATAATTTATTTATTTATTTGAGAGAGAGACAGAGAGAGACAGAGAGAGCACGAGCAGAGGGGAGGGGCAGAGGAAGAGGGAGAAGCAGGCTCCCAGCTGAATGAGGAGCCCAAGGTGGGGCTTGATCCCAAGACCCTGAGATCACAACCTGAGCCAAAGTCAGGCGACTTTGTTAGTTAACCGACTGAGCCACCCAGGCGCCCAAGCCATGAGGAATTTCTGAAGACTCTGGGGGTCTTCAATTCATTCACTGACTCTGTAGGTAGGCAGTCTCATTGTACTGTTCAAGGCATGTCACATTATCTGAGCTTGCTTCCTTTCACCCTAACGAGAGAGACAAATGATTAAAGAGCAGTTGAAGTCAAAGATGACTTCACAAAGACAGTTCAGGATCATGGCAAGGCTTAGTATTAGCTCCCTGCTGTCCCCATCTGTAGCCGTAGTCGTCCTAGCATTCTATTACAACAGCCCCCAAATGCCATCCAACTGCCATATACAACAGGCTCTCAGGACCTCTCTGCTGGATTGATCCCAGCCCCAACCACACTCTACTGAGTTGAGCCGGGCTCCAGGTCCCTCAGGTGTTCCCTCTGGGGTTCTGGAACTTCTTTATTTGTTTTCTCTGAATGGCTCCTCTTCTTCCATCATCTCCTTTAAAGCTGGTGTCTCCAAGATGTCATTCTCACACAATTCTTCTCACTCTTACACACCCCACCCGGGTGGCTCTTATCCGCTATCCTGATGTCAGCTGCCAACGACAAGCTGAAGTCACCAAATCTCTCTCTAGCGCTACCTCCCCCTTAGTCTCAAAGGGACAGATCTCCAACTGACTGCTCTACACCTCACCACAAAGCCACTCCAACTCTGGGTGTCCCACTAACCCTTTAATATTAACACGTGCAAAGTTAATTTCTCATCCTCTTCCCTAAATGATTCTTGTTCCCGTATTCTGTCTTCGTGATCATCATTTTCCACCTAGTTTGGTTACCCAAAATAAGAAACCTAAGAGCCATCGTCAAAGCTCTTGTCCCCCTCTCCCCGTCGAACATACCACAACCTGCCAGTTTCACTTCATAAACACTTTAAAAACTCATCCTCTTCTTCACGCATGTCACTGCCCCAGCTCGGCTGTTAGGCTCACACCAATCTGACGGCTTTCTATGTGTCTGCCTCCAGCCCTAGGCTCACCATCGCCACCGGAGTGAAGGACCTAAAACATATTTGATCTTGCACTTTCCTGCCTCCAACACCATAAGGACTCCTCTTTGATTGTAAAACATAACAAAGGGACGCCAGGGTGATGGGTCAGTTAAGCTTCCGACTCTTGGTTTCGGCTCGGGTCACGATCTCATAGTCATGAGATCGAGCCCCGTGTAGCACTCTGCACTCAGTGCGGAGTCTGCTTCACATTCTCTCTCCCTCTCCCTCCCCTCACACACACACTCTTTCTCTCAAATAAATAAAATCTAAAAAAAAAAAAAAGCATACTATAAGCTCCTCAGTACAACAGACAAGACCTTTTATGATCTGGTTTCAGCCTACCTGCAGCTTCATTTTTTGACATTACCCATCTCGTAGTTTGTGTTCTAGCAACACTAAATGAGTTGTAAGTTCCTGTACTTACAAGCTGTTTCTCCTCCATCTCTGCATTTTTTTTTTTTTTTTTTTTGCGGATGAGGAATGCTGTTTTGCCTTTACATGGGTGACTCCCACTGATTTTTTCCAATTCAGCATAGGCATACTTTTCAAGAAGTTTGTTTTTTCTTTTTTAAGATTTTACTTGTTTGTGAGAGACCGAGAGTGGGAGAGCACTCATGCACATGAACAGGGAGAGGGGCAGAGAAACAGACTCCCTGCTGAACAAGGAGCCCATGCGGGGCTCGATCCCAGGACCCCGGGATCATGACCTGAGCCAAAGGCAGATGCTTAACCAACCGAGCTACTGGGGTACCCCATAAAAAGTTTTTCCGAAACTATTTTCATTAAGACCAGGGTGTGTTCCCCTTCTCTAGATTCTATTAAATGTTATTAAATGGATACTGAATAGACAGGTTTTTCTATATTTCTAAAACTTTGCAAACCTGAGGAGTAGAAATTTTTAACTATAACCTAAACTAAACATAGTAAGGAAATCAGATTTAGGGAACTTAAAATCCTCTAAATAGTGAAATCAAAGCCAACAGAATAACTTTTGGTCTATTTATATAGCCGTTTCAAGATATTCATGCATTTTAAAAATAAGTCTCTTTCACTTCACATATATATGTGTGTGTGTCCCTACAAAAGCCTTTTGATTTTTTTGGAAACTAAATGTTTTTCCACCTATATATTTCGGACATACTCTAGTTTTTAATGCTCTTCAAATAACAAAGGTTTTTAATTATCTCAACCTATATCCAAGCACTTCCATATAATGCGTTATTACAAAATTTATAAAATTACTTATGCCATTATTTAGAATTTATTCTTTATTTTTTTAATTGCAAAAAAATTGAAAGAAAAGATGGTTTGGTATTGGGATATACTTTGTTTAACAAGCAAGTCCTTTATTGGTGCTGTGCTTTACTATTATAAAAGTGGTGGCTTAGTAACAAATGAAATTGAGGGAAAAATTAAAGGATTCTTTTTGATTTTGTTATAACATTAATTTTTGTTACATTGATTTTTTTTTTAAATAAAGTGATGTCCATATGGATCTATCTTACAGAAACTAAGGAATAATCATTTTTCCATGCCATACTTTTTTCTTTCTTTCTTTCTTTCTTTTTTTAGATTTGAGAGAAAGAGATAGAGTGCAGGAGAGGGGACAGAAGAAGAGGGAGCGTCTCAAGCAAATTCCTAGCTGATTGCAAAGCATGAGGGCAGGGCTCGATCTTACCACAGAGATCAGGATCTGACCCACCAAGAGTTGGAGGCTTAACCAACTCTGCCACCCAGGCTCTCCTCCACCCTGTACTTTAATCCAAGTGTTTAAATATTCTTTTGGCAAGAGTGGAGAAATCATAATTTTTTAAAAATAATTTTTATATTACTTTATTCCTTATCTATAAAATATTTCAAAGGAAATGAGAAAATATAGGTTTACAGTTACTCATATTGCCTTTCGCATACTGACGTGTAAATAAAGTCCCTTACATTTTCTCATGTTTTTATGAAATTTCAAGCACAACGCCTCAAATTTTTCATCTTATTACCGAGACAAATAATGAACCACCCAAATCAGTAAGTCACTGCAAGTCTGAGATAGAAGACATTAAATGTGCAGAAGATTTACCTAAGTGATGCTGTAAAAATCACACTGATGAATATGTCTGAAGGTGAATCTAATTTTTAAACTTGTTAAGCAAACAAGATGATTGAACAAATCCTTTTATTATCTGTTTATGTGTATCTTTAAAAAGTATTTTTGTATGAATCCACAGAATACCTAGAGCCTCCAACCAATGAATCCATCGTCTATTCTGATTGCTGGGGTCTTTGTTCATGAGACTGGCCAAATAGGATCCCTCTCAATGAAGGGTGTCCTCTGCAGAGTGAATGATTGGACAAGTTAGTTGTAACCTCTTTTGGGGAATAATTCTAACCAGAACACATGCTCCACAATTTTTTTCTCCTGAAAAGGCTAGAACA
Organism: Nasua narica; assembly: GCA_028533885.1. Lineage (NCBI taxonomy): Eukaryota > Metazoa > Chordata > Mammalia > Carnivora > Procyonidae > Nasua > Nasua narica. The sequence continues at coordinate 88,803,678 of CM052797.1, read as the reverse complement.
GATATTTATAATTTTGGGAGGGTGAGGGGATACAGAGTTAAATTACCCAAGTAGAAGGAAACACTGTTCATAGACCTTGCTGCATGCAATACTCTTAAATGAATTGGTAGTCTAAATTTCTGGCTAAGTGATCTTTCTTTTAAAAAACATATGGAAGGAATATCCAATCTGACTTCCTTTTTTTTTTTAAAGATTTTATTTATTTATTTGATAGAGAAAGAGAGAGAGATCACAAGTAGAGAGAGAGGCAGGCAGAGAGAGAGGGGGTAAGCAGGCTCCCCGCCGAGCAGAGAGCCCGAGGTGGGGCTCGATCCCAGCACCCTGAGATCATGACCCGAGCCGGAGGCAGACACTTTAACCCAGTGAGCCACCCAGGTGCCCCCAATCTGACATTCCTAAAGCATGAATTTTGAATGGAATTGTTGTTCTGAGCCCACAAAATAAGCGATTTGATACCATCCATAAAGTCAGATGTACAGATGGACTAAAAATATAAGTAGCTCCCAAATAAGGCAAAACAAGTATCATCTACTCATAGACTCAGTCTGATGGGTTTTTTTCCAGATGAAAATGACATAATCAAAAACACCATTGAGTTTGCAGTTGGCAATCAAAGAGTCCTACTTTTCATTTTATCCTTTTGAATAAACATGTTTATTGTTTTTTTTACAAAGCAACTAAGGAGTTAGAGAATTTAATTATCTATACTTAACATTCTAAAGTGGCATCTTAAAATGAGCTCCCTAAATTATAAGATACACATTTTTCTACTGACATTGATGGAACTACTTCAACAAAAAAGAGAAGAGAAAGTCAAATGAAGTTGTAAATAAAATAAGAAGTCTTTACATCAGAACTTAAGAAAAAATTGCAAAATAGTTTCGACTATTTTCCATTTTAACTTTAGGACAACTTACGATGAATTAGAAACAATATAAGAAAAAATATTTCCCATTCTCAATTTGATTCTCATAACGTCCCACAGAAGGAGATCAAAAAAGACATTTCTTCAACGGAAATACATATGTTTAGAATCTAACCTGACTTGTAGAAGATAACATCTTATGAGGCTATATGAAGAAATGATTGCATACTTATACCACCATTACTGTGATACTTTTTTTTTTTTAAAAAAAAGATTTTATTTATTTATTTGACAGAGACAGAGATCACAAGTAGGCAGAGACGGGGAAGCAGGCTCCCCGCTGAGCAGAGAGCCTGATGCAGGGCTCAATCCCAGGACCCTGAGATCATGACCTGAGCTGAAAGCAGAGGCTTCAAGCCACTGAGCCACCCAAGCGCCCCTACAGTGATACTTTTAATAACACAACCACTACATAGTAAAAGATAGTTACATGTTAGTACTAACAATCAAAATCAAGTTTTTACACTGTGAAAGAGGTATGCTGAATTTAAGGGCTCATACTACTGGCATAAAGCAACGATACAGATGATTCATAATATCAAATAATCTAAAAGTCCCTGAAGTACGTTTTATGTAAATAAACATAATTTTTATGTGACACATCTTTCCCAGCACATTTACAGTAAATAAATCTTCCTAATTGCTTTTTGCTTGGGTTAACACTGACATCATGTAGTTCACATTCTAGTAAAGTGGTGATTAGTCAGTAAAGAGAAATATACCAAGATAACACAAATAACAAAAATTCTCCACTGAGTTACGGAATATGGGGTGAGGATTAAGATCATCCTAACGAACGTGAAGCTCAGAATTCTATGGTTAATAATAACTGCCTTCTTTTTGGTCCACAAAATCCATGAAACCTAGATAAGATTCCTAGGAAAGGCACTGATTGTGCAGGAGTTTTCTCACTGATGGAATACTCTTCATCTGTTGACACAATGGATAAATCAGGAGGTTACAATTTACCCATTGACACAGATTTGCTATTGATGATAAGGTATATTTTTCTTTCCACGACGTGGTATTTGATTTTCATGTGTAGTCACATGTTTGTCTAACCCTCAATCAAAAGGCAAATAATAGAAACCTGAAATTCTTTCAGAACACACATTTGACGTGCCTCATAAAATTCATGAATGTATTTGTCTTCAGTGTTCCTTGCATGCGAAGGACCCAACATGGAGGGTACACCACCCTCTTTCCATGCTGCAAACTCCTGCTTGAAGGCAGTAGGATCAAGTAGGGAGGCCACAATGCAGCCTCTGAGACTGATTATTAAATAAATTGCTATTGGTGTCAACTCATATTGATGACTAAAAAATGTGATGGTTTACAGGAGAGCAGTAAGGTGAAGCAGGATGCAATGAACAACAAATCGACCACCCCCATCCTCCTGAGTTCTTATCTTTCTGGGTCTTGTTTATGAACATATATAAATGTTACCTTCTGGCTCAATCACATAATCAACACTCATATTCATCTCTTCTATGTACCTGGAAAAAGGTCAAACTGGGAAGCTAGCTACTGCCGAGCTTCTCTTTCCATGTTAGTTCACTCAACCCAGTGGCAGCAAAAACACAATGAGCATCTGATATGTTCCAGATACTCTGTGGGCAAATTATAGCCTGTGGCCATTTAGAAAACAGTAGAACCTCAACTTTCCTGTTCATTTTAAAGCTTGGGCCTAATTAACATAAGTCAATCATTTAGGGCATGGTATATTAAAGTTATATCATGGAAGCTGCCACCACTGCACCTAAGAAGATGTAAAATACTTCTGCCTTTAATAAACTGGCAAACTGTCCCTTTTCCCACATTTTGTAAAAATTTACTTTCACTCCAGATAAAATCCTCCCAAGGTTTGTTCTATCTCACAAGATTCAATCAAAAGGAAAACTTGTTCTGGCCTGAATTTTCAGCTACATAAATTACCAACTACCGGTACACTAAAAGTACAAAGTATTATTCCTGATTTTAAACCACTAAATAACATTGGGGAAAAAATTGTAGAGTCAAAAAAAAAAAAAAACCCAAAAAACAAAAAAACACTAAAAAAACCCCACAACTGACATGGAGGAAGTAAGATTATGGATAGCGTCCGAAAATAAGATATAATCACACAATTCCCATTAAAATTCAGATTTATGCACTAACCAATAAATCATAAAGGTTTAGAACAATTCCTTTTATTATATCTCATCAGCTTCTACCTACTTATCTAAAAAAAAACCACTGGGCTTTCCAGGAATTACCATCACACACTTGATTTTTTTTACTAAGTTCTCATGGTATGACAAATAACTTGCACAATGGGAGGCAATTTCTTCTGAAAGCGCAGCCTGGTTTAAAATAACTCACAAATGACTAATTTTCATATCTTTTTCGAAATGTTTAAAAACACAGAAGACCTCAAATTACTTCTTTCCTCAAGCTTGATAGTGTTATTTTGTATTCAGCAGCTAACCTGAATGGTTAAAAAGTATATCCCAGCATATTGTTCTCAGGGGCCCCAGGCCTGGCTGTTCATCACACTAAGTCCCTTTTCACTCAAAACTTAGAAGGTGCTGCACACTTTTTAAAACATTAAAAGATACTAAATGTATGTGTGGTAAACCCGAATAACTAAAATCAGCAGAATGAGGGTATGGAACTGTTTTCATCAGCAACACTAACCAACTCGATAAACAACAGAGATCTAATATTAAGTAGTCTTATCATGCAAAGTTATGAAGCATATCTTAACACTTCAGGTCCTTAAGACCGCTTTCTGTTTTTAGGGCTCTGAAAAGCAGCACATCTACGTGAGTTACGATCTAGAATTTTATTCGTAATTTTAAGAAACAGACGCGTTTATTATTACAGCCGTAATGACTGACGCCTAGTTCCAGTGGCAAAATCTCGGCAGGAAACAGATTTAGCAATCTGAATGTTTTATAAGTTTTTGTAATTGAGGAAACTTTTCATAATCTGACATTTGTTAAAACCACTTATTAGAAATTATGCAGCACAGTAGCTGTGGAAATATGAGCTAGCTTCACAATTATAAAGTCAGCCTATGTAGCCCTTTCCTATTGTATATAGTGGCATAAACCCCACAGCGGCCTATCAGCTAACTGGCAGGCAGGGGGCTGCTCTATTCAAAGCGAGAGATACAAGCTGCAGGGCAAAAACCTGGCAGCTCCCATCTGACCCCACAATCCCCTACTGGTGACAGCTCCAAGCTCCATGGCAAATTAGGCCTTCTCATATTACAATTGGAGAAGACAGATTCCATTAGCAGTATCTGAAATTGAGTGGAGAGCTGCACTGTTATCAGACTTGACTCATAAGCACTGCTATTAATCAGAGCTATGATAGCATTTATATATTTCAAGCTATCTGCTGCCGCTGTGATATTCTGCTACAAAGGGTTGATGGGACTTAGGAAAGTGAACAATAGAGCTTTCTGGGAAAAGCAGAGTAAATCAAGAAAGTCTATGACTTCCGCACATTCTGAAGGGATTGTGGTTTACATAAATTTTCTCCCAATTGGAGATTGAGCTCTTCCTCATCTTACACATGGGATTTAGTTGTCACTCAATGGTAACAGCTGTGAAAAGGTGAAGCGGCCCACCGCTCAGAATATTGCCTTCGCTTTTAAAGCAATTAACCCATGAACAGGAGGATACCTGGTGATATCAAAGGGATTAGGCCAGGCAGTGCATTATTAACATTTCCTTGAACTAATTCTAACTCTGACTAGCTGTCAGAAAAGACTCTACAGTCTTAAAAAAGAGTTTTTGCCCTGCTTTTTCCCCCCTTCAGAATGAAGTGCTGCTATTTGAGCCTAATATGTCCCTCTACTTAGAAGAAAATGCAAATGAACCAAGCTCTTAATATGCTTAACCAGTCTGAGTCAATGCAATTTTAATACAAGTATGAGAGAAATATATGATCAATTAACCAGGGATCAAGAGAGATATTCTCCTGAATGGAAATTAATGCTCCAGTACTTTCCATTCTTCTTCAACTACAGAAACTTGGTGACTATTTGTTACTTATGCATAGTTACCTCTGAAATTAGGAAGAGCTTGACATTATTCTCTATGGCAATAATCTAAAATACTCTTTGAGCTGGAAAATCCAAAAGTCCCTTAAGCAGGAGATTCTACATTCTCTAAGGTATGGCATTTTAGTTTCGTATTCTTTATTGAATGGAATCTTAGCTGGAGCTCGAAAAATCGCAGATGCAGTGCTCTGAATCAAGTATTCCTCTTCCCGAAGTTTAATCAAGTTAATTTTTAGCAGCAGCGTAATGTTTAGAATCATATAACTTGTAAAAAATAAAATACCCCATAAGTAAAATACTGGCACAAAAGGATACGCTAGAAAATATTTAAATATCGCTGAAATTTGTTGTTCGTTCTTTGTAGTGCACAGGCATAGCTTCAATATACCTTCAATTATCATTAACATTCATATATTCTAGGTGACCTGGTTGACATAAGAGATCTGATTTCTTCCTGTCCAATGTTAATGGTGTTAGAAAGTTTTTTCATGCAAGTTTCCTAAAACAGTACCTTCTAGAAAAAAATATTTGAAAAATTGTTTAGTTAGTGGTAACTCTGTCTTAATTTCTTTAAGTAAACACTTAACTTTGATTATAAAAACTAAAATAGTTTCACTTTCGATTCACAAGAGTCCTCAACAAACATTGTTGAATGAGTTCTTCTATACTTCCATTTGGCCCCTAATAGTTTGGAAAGGATATGGTCACTTTCCAGCCTACTGAGAATAAATTTCCTGCCTTGGACCTACCAAAATAAATAATACAAGATATGCCCTCATCTGAGATCATAAGCAATTTAAATCCTCCCTGAGGTAAAGAATTTTTATACAATGCTATCAACATACTCCATTCTCTTATTGATACCAGAGCATAAGAAATGGAAGCATGCTGATGTTTCGAGACAGTAATTTCAGTGTTCCTTCCTTATTAAGTATATAGGACTTAGTCTGAGGTTGCTTAGAAAATAAGTTTGAAATTCAAGTACTAAGCAATACTAAATCAGGTTCCTATCAGGGACTTATCTGACCTGTAACTTTTAAAATTCCGTATTAATAAGATTTGTGAATTTCAAAATGACACTTAATATACCATACCATCAAACTTAAAAAATCATTTACTTTAATGGCCTTGAAAGAAAATCCCAGTTCCTACAAATCCCTGTGTTATGTAGTCTTAAAAACACAGACGTACACGTTAATAAAATGAATACTATTTCATATAAATGAAACGTATTAGATTAAACATTAAACTCCCTTCACATTGTTAATGCTGAAAAATACCCCTGAAGGAGACAATACATAAATAAATGCCACAATCTATTTCTCATTCAATAAAGTATAGTGACGCATACAGCTTTCAAAGTGCTGTTTTACTCCTATGCTTTCTACATTAGGGCGAAGTGAGTATACAGGAGTTCTTGTCAACCATTAGGAAAGGCTGACAAAAAATGCAGTGTTAATGACATCTTACGGCTCTTAAAAGCAAGAGAAAGACGCAAGGAAGGCAAAAATTACATAGTAATTGGAAACAACGAATAAATTGTTCTTTCAATCTAAGTCATGTTTACTGAAAAAAACGGAGCTTTTTACATCAACACATTTAAACAGAAATTTGCTTTTAAAATACAATCTTTGTTTAAAAGGTACAGAAGGTCTTTATGTCCACCCCAAGAGCTAAATATAGTGAATGCCGCGTGAACAATTACCTGAAAAAAACCTAAACCTGTTAAAAGAATTAATTTACTGCACACCAGTCAGTGTTAATCCTACGTGTACAGTAATGTGCTCTGAAGTGATGGGGGAGAGAAAGAATCAAACTCTTTCCCGGATCAAGACCCTCCAATATTCCACAACAAAATGGAATGATGATTTGGCCTGTCAGTGAATAAAGTAGTAAAATGTCTCCTCAACAAATTCTAAGAAAGGAGGCAACCTGTAAAGGAATACATTTACTATACGCTGGACTGGAAAAAAGCTGTCACTGTAATGGCTGCACAGCAACTGTGTCCTGCTGTTGGGTTTATATTCACAGAAGAAAGGTTTTAAAGGTTAAGTTCAGGTCATACAACAAATGAAATTGTAACAAGCCAGCTGACATTGTATAATGTCTTCTTCCACTCAATCAATAGGCTACTGTTAGTCCTATTACCATAGAGATGGCTTGCTCTTTCCTGAAGGGTGTCTATTGTTTGACAAAACAGATTTGCCACTTGAACTAGGTTGTTCCCAGAGGACGTGTACCTTGTCAATTATTTGTATTCAAAATAATGAAGTATTTTCATATTAAAATGTATCTAAGAGATAATATTGTGAGATCCCGTTTGTGAAAGAAAGCAACTTTCCCAAGGACGATATTACTAAAACATTCTTAAAACCACTCATATATCCAGTTTAGTCATATTCAGGGTTTTTGATTTAAAGTCTATGAATAAAGAAAGATGAATTAAATAACATAGATACAAATGTAGGAAATGATCAACAGTTACAACATTTGAATCTGAAAGCTTTCCACAAATAAATTTAAAAGTAAGCTTTAGGGTTATAATTATGTTAACTTTTAACTTTCTATAAATAATTAAAATATACAGCAAATATACAAATTTGCCATTAAGACTGTATTAAAAGAAAGGGGGGGGTCACTGGTTAAGTGTGCTAATCTAAAACCCATTATAATCAAGCAGGGTAATAAAACCTATTTTAAAATGTAGACAACTCAGGAAAATTATTGTCCAAAGCTATTTGGATTCTATAAAGATTTTTATGTATGATTTTTACAGTGGTTTTCATGTGGAATGGTATCACCAATTAATATATTGAAAAGCATGGAAAAATTTTAGAAAACAAATCACTTTATTTGCATAAAAGCTTTTGATAGCCCCATAGCATTTAAATATGTTATAGAAATGATCTTCTAAAATACAGATAAAAAATAAAAAGTAAAATAAATTACAGATGAAGTACCAAAATAAATACAAGTATTAATTTTCTTTAAACGCCTTTGTCTCAAATGTCTTGTGAAGATTATCAATTCATACATTCAACACAAGACAAGCAGTTCCACATTTCAACCTGGATATCTCAAATTTTTAAAGATCAGTTTTTCTCCTCATAGAAATAACAACAGATTATTAATTATGAGATTCAGGAGAAACAATTCTAACGAAGATTATTCTAATCACTTAGAAAAAGAAAGTATTCATAATACTAATCAATCCAAGCAGAGATGTTATTTTCATCATTTCATACTGAAAGATTGGCTATCCCTGAAAACCTGTAAGACTGAAATAAAGATGAATTAAATAATATAGATACAAATGTAGTAAAGGATCAACAGTTACAACATTTGAATCTGAAAGCTTTCCACAAATAAATTTAAAAGTAAGCTTTAGTGTTATAATTATGTTAACTTTTAACTTTCTATAAATAATTAAAAAGGAAATTTAGAAAGAATTTGGTCAAAGGGCAATTTTATGACTAACACAAATAAAAACATTAGTCTCTAAAAATGGTATTTGAAACTGTCTATTCAAATTATATTTGCATAGAAAAATTTATTTTTATAATAAAAACTGCAGTAGTTTTTGAAAGAAGTGTTTTAACTTGGTTTTCCCTTTGCAGAAAGCATGACATGTATTTTTTACGATAATCTCCTTAGGCACAGGTTAGACTGGCTAAGAATGAAGGAGACAGGGGCAGCAAAGACAAAGAAGTTTACCAACATCCTAAACGAATGACCCATTTTTTAAAAAGCAAGATAGCCTTCCAAACTAAGAAAATCTTCCATCAGAGAAGTAAGTGGGGTCTAATTTGCCTACCTTCCCTACAGCTATCATGGAACAAAGTGGAATCTTACCAAAACCATATCCCAAACTGATTTCCTTAAGAGTATACAAGATGTATATATTTAGAATACAATATAAATAGGTATTAGCTCTGGACCTGATAGGCAGCTGCCCATCAGCAACACTGTGAGTGATTAAATGATATTTGCCATTTACCAGAAGAGGAACTTCATACTGTTGAATTAAACTGCCCCATCTGCATCTTCATAAAATGACAGACCTTATTAGTTTTGCCTAACCCGAGAATTGTGATAATGAACTGGTGACACCTTGACTCCATTGTAGGAAGCACAGCCAACTGTGTAATCATCAGAGGGGTCAAGTGCCTATGAAATTACTGGAAATTAAGAAAGTGAAATCACAGCAGTGATTAGGAAAACCATTCAAGCAACGAAAGAGTCTTGTTTTTGGGTTTCATTTAATGTATGTACCTAGCCATCAGAATGCTCCATCTCCAATTAGCCAAGATAAATTTTAACTCATCAACTACTTTACCTGAAAACGGTGAAAAAAAGTAACGACGCAGCTACTGCTCCAAAGAAGCCACACAGGAGATTGACCCGGTAGGCAACTGAACCAAAAGGAAAGAGTATAATTGCCAGTTTGGCCACCAGCGTGAACAAAGGATAGCCAGGAGGATGGGCAACCTATGGAAAAATCAGCGAGTTAGAAGGTTTTCGCCTCCACAAAAGTCACACTGGCTTTAATTGCAAAGTAGTCCTTTGCTCGGGCAAGTATAAAGATTAAGAGTTGAGGACTTCATGTTTGAATAGCGGTTTCCTATTGTAATCCTTTTGTGCCAATACAAATAAATATTTTCTTTAGCGGATTTGGCAGCGTCTATCACATGGCGTGTCACCTAGAGAAAGGGTGACATATTTCATTGTCAGTTCTTAAGCAGTTTGTTCTCTGGGTTCACAGTACATTAGGGTCATTTAAAAGGCTATTGAAGAAAAGCAGGTTCTGAAATTTCGTATTGGTTAGAAAGTTGAAAGACCACACTGCTATCGGATTACCACCATGCTGACAGTCCTAAGGTCTTGCCTAAAGGGATCATGCACCATAATAAAGTTTATTAAATAATAAACTTATTAAAATTGTTAACCCGATTTATTTTATTCTCCATAGCTTATACAAAATTTGGGGTGATAATAAGCCAGCTACTGTATATATAGTAAAGGCTTTGCTTTATAATTTAGTTTAATTGGATTTAAAACTTAAAGTAAATTGTCACGTACTGTACTTATAAGTTACTAAAAACTGGGGTTTGAAAATAAATTAATCTACTTTACTCCATGCTTAATTAAACTTTCTTAATTCCTAAAACTGTTAATGAGAGCATTGATTAAACAATAAAACTAATACTTACTCCAAGCTCATGTGCGGCTGTGATCAGTTCCCCTGTGAAAAAATAATGTAAAACCAATAATTACTATTAGAAAATGACACTCCTCCAAAGTTTTCAAAATCCAAATGCTTGCACTGGGGTTTTGCATTAATTTGACTGGATAAAACTGTAAATCTGTAGAGATTTAACAGCATGAAATAGTCTAAGGATATTTTCTCCCTTAGGTCTTATTGAACAAATGATCTTTGATAGTTTTTAATAACTGGTCAGTGGAAACATAGGTGAATTCTGGTTTTTAAAAAGTGCTTCTTTTCCTTCCTAAAAGTTGTGCACACTTGCAAATACATAAAAACTTTCATAGAATGTTAGTGTAATACGCTATAATGTTCCTTGAGAATTTAGTATAAAAATGTCTACAAAGATGCAACTTTACGATAATGTAAAATGTGCAGACCTCTGAGGCGTGGACACTCCGTAACATGCCACTCCCTAAACTGGCATTTGATTACCTTTTCTACGTTAATTATGTTGGGTATCTTTAAATAATTGCCAATCGCTTATTAGCCCAGGTTATTTTGGTAAGCTCTGACTACTGTGATACATTTTTGCAAACCACTAAATCATTGTATGATTCACACATTCCTTGTAATTCCTCACCATCAGTGATTATGTCTAAAATTACGATGCAGTACTTGAATGCCTATTTGTTAGTATTTTAAGTATCCAGAGCACAGGGACTATTTACAACTCATTCCTGTACACTATAACACAGGACAATGCAAGAAATCAGGGTTGATGGGTTTATGAAAGTTACTAGTATCCATTAGGAAATGTACTAATGTCCATCTTCTATCCTTCAATGGATATCAGTGCTCCTTTAATTTCTACTGTCCCAGCCACGATGTAGAGCTTTATACTCTCTGGCCTGGACCACGGCAAGAACTTTGGCCAATCTTCTACTTCAATTCATCTTCATACTGAAATCACCTCTTGCCACCCCACCCCCCAAAACAGGTTGGATTGTATCACTAATCCAAAATTTCTCAATGGCTGCTCTCTGCTTCCAAAATGAAGTTCAGGTTCCTCAGTACAACATCCTAGCCCTCTAAAGGCTTCAAGGTCCCTTTACAAGGCATAGATCAATGAACCCTGTGCTTGTCTCAGTCAAATCTGATTACTCACTGTTCCTCTGGAATGGTTCTTTTGCACCTCTTATCACTCATTTTCTCACCCAGTATTCTCTCCTAAATCCTTCAAGGCCTAGTTCAGTTGCCACCTTCTCAGTGACACCTGTCCTTCTACACACCCCTCCCCAGCCTCCTCCACCAGAATTAATCACTTCTTCCTCCTCCATGGAACCAGCTCTAACCTCTCTATTTAGCGCTCATTTAGATTGCCTTATTTCCTAGTTAGTTGTTTTCATTTCTGTCTTTTCTACTGAGTTGAAAATATTATCCTATCCATTTCCGGGGTCTGTCGAGACACCACCACCTCTCCCTCCTCTGGTCCCACAAAGAAACTAATTCAAGTCCTACATACAGAGGTTGAGAGAAAGACAAGTCATATTGTCATCCTTGCTACTCAGACACCGCTATCTTAGGGCGAATGACTGCTTGCGTCATGGAAGCCCCATAAGGGCACCCAAAGACAGATGCCGCTTATCTAAGTCAGTTAGATAACTCAAGGATACCTTTTAAGTTTTCTGGAGATACTCAAGAGCACTTTGGAAACCAAAGGTAGTTTTGGTATCTTATAGACTTTAAAGAAATAATTTCTGGTCTAAAAATATTTGAACTAACTTCCCTTCGTAGCTACTGTCAAAGACATTTTATCCAGAATGGATTAGCTTCTCTTCAGTCCCAAACTGTTTTAATCAGCTTTTTGGTATTTCTGTAGATATGACAAAACACAGCTAGGTTCAAATTTTCAAAGCCATCATTCTCCTCCAGAAAAAATGTATTTAGAATTGCACTTAACATTAAGAAAAATAGCCTACTTTCTCTAACTTCTTCTTATCATTAAAAAAATCATGCTGTTATTCTTTACGGAAGTTCTATAGATATGAAAATCGAGATGTGACAAACTTCTATCACCTACTCTTATCACAAATTAAATTAAAATCTAAATAGGAAAAATAGCTACTATTCAATGACTATAAATGTATCCTTGAAAAAAGCTAAAGGGAAACATTATTCCTAAAATTGAGTATGATAAAAGAGAAAAGAGAATGTGACTAGGAGGAAAAAAAAGAGCCTCCTGGATACTTAGTTACTCCCAACCCTTTACCATAGGGCTTCTTCAAATTTAAGTCCTATTGGGACGCCTGGGTGGCTCAGTTGGTTGGGCTGCTGCCTTTGGCTCAGGTCGTGGTCCCGGGGTCCTGGGATCGGGTCCTGCGTCAGGCTCCTTGCTTGACAGGGAGCCTGCTTCTCCTCTGCCTCTGCCTGCCACTCTGCCTGCTTGTGCTCTCTCTCCATTAAAAAAAAAAAAAAAAATTAAGTCCTATTATAACCTGCACTAGAATTACCTGGATGCTTATTTTATTTTTTTAAAGATTTTATTTATTTATTTGACAGAGAGAGAGAGAGATCACAAGTAGGCAGAGAGAGACGGGGAAGCAGGCTCCCTGCAATGCGGGCCTTGATCCCAGGACCCTGAGATCATGACCTGAGCCGAAGACAAAGACTTTAAACCACTGAGCCACACAGGTGCCCCACCTGGATGCTTTTTAAAAATGAAGATTCCTTGACCAAATCTACTTATAGTAAGAGCCTGTGGCACTGGGGCTCGAGTTTCCCAAACAATTGTGAGGTACATTCAAGTTTGAGAATTACAGCTTTTCTGTCTGAGATGCAAATGGGTGGCAACCTCAGAATTGTTAGCGGATGCCTAACCTTTACAAAAACCAGCTCCCTCTGTGTTACACTTTTTTCATATTAATTACATAATTATATTCTTATCTATCAAGTCTGTTAAAGACAGTATCCTTAAAATATAGAAACACATAAACACATAAATAAGCTACTTTATTTTTCCCAAGAACAACAAATGATTGAAGGTGAGATTCCCACACCCTCCTCCAAAGGATCATGAGTATTCCCACCCGTAAATTAACTGTGTATCAAGCAGTGCAAAAAATAATTTTGGCAAGGCAACCCAATGTGATAGATTTATGGAGCATAATTTAAGACTTATCAAGAAGAAAAATACATACTTTATATTGGTTTTGAGATGTGTTCTGTTTATTGATAAAAAATATATTTCATAAACACAACATTCAAGGAGGACAGTTCCTTCAACATATAAACAAGATTATCAAAGATTCGATTATATAAATTTTACTGGCAATACTTGGAAAAGTTTATTTATCATTCCCAAAAACAAACACCAAAATATCAAAAGTAACCACTACTTAGCATCAAACTAAACAAATCAGAACACCTAAAAAGTTTGGTAAGTCAATGTAAACAGATGACTTTATTCTACGGGGAAAAAATAACAGTATTAATAAAAACACCAATCATAGATTTTAAGTAACACTATATATGTGATGACAGATTTAACAAAGAACTTAGAACAGAGGTTAAGAGAGTATGTTCTAAAGTCAATCTACATGAGTTCTTTCCTCCACTGCCCCTGCTTTCTAGCTGTGTGATTCTGGACACAGCTTAGTCCTAGTTTTGTCAGCAATAAAAGGAAGATACTGATAGTACCTACCTCACAGGGATAGTAACCGGATTAAAATGACAACCCATGTAAGGCACTTGGAATCGTGCCTGGCCTACAGTAAGTGCTCAGTAAGTGTTAATTATTTTTATTCATCCCACCCAAAACTTCAGGCTCAAAGAACCATAGTAAGCAACTGTCAATGTTTTCTTTCTTCTTCCTTCCTCCCTTTTTTTTTTTTTCAAGGTACAGAACTACTCAAATCTTTAAGTAATGCTCTCCACTGTCAAAATTCTCACAACTATAGTTATTTCTATTATTCAGTGTAAGCCTTGGAAACATGGTAACTCCATCCCCAACTATACTAATGAAACACATTTCCTATTTGTTCAATAGGACTTGAAAAAAAATAATGGCAATGATTTGTAAAAGATACATCAAGGATCCTCAGTGTGGAAGGTAGCCCGGGAAGATGGCCCCCAGTGACCCCCAACTCCTGGTGTTCTCACTATATAATCCTCTCCGTCATGAGCATGGGATGGATTTACAGAATAAAACGGGGGCAGTGGTCTATCAATCACTTCCATGACTAGGTTCAGGAAATGACAGACGTCTCAGACAAAGGTGCCATCTCTTTCTCTTCACAAGAGTCGGCTTCCCAAGAGGCCCATGTGGCAAAGAACTGGATTGAGGTGAGAAGTGAATCCTCCCCCAAGATGAGCCTTGAGAAGACCACAGCTCCCGCCCTCCCAGGACCACAACCCTGTCCCGAGGAAAGGCACCGAGCTAACCTGCACCGTGATTCTTGCTAATAAACAACTGCTGTTTTAAGCCACTAACTTTGGGGTCATCTTGTTATGAAACAAGACATAACTAGTACACTCCATTTTTTTCAATCTGTAGATTCACCTCGAGAAGTACAGCACTACTGGCATTATCGGATGGTCACTTAATCTGGCAGCAAGACAAAACCAAAAACGAAACCTGGCTCGTGGTCCGCATCCCAAACGTAACAAATAGGTAACAATTGCTGATGTGATTTCGGTGGTCTGCACTTTTCTTTTTAACAGAAGCAGCTTGCTTTAAGCCACAACTGGCTTCCACTCTTTTAAGTGTTCTCCCTCAAATATTCTGCGTGGCAAAAAAATATATATATATTCTGTGTGGCCGGTTGCTTTTCAACATGCAAGTTTCAACTAAAATACCCCGTTGGGAGGCCGTTCCCGACTAGCCATTCCGAAGGAGGCACTCTGCCCCCCGCCCCACCTATCCCATACTTCCCTCCGACGGTCCATCGCCGTTTAGTCAGTAAGTGTGTACTGTCTCTACCCGCCCTAGAACATTCCCCACGATACTCGGTCGCCACCACTGTGACTCCTTTTGTCTGGAACGCAATGAAGACTCAGTAAGTAACATTAGTGGGCCAACAGGGAATGAAAAGCGAAAACTCGGGTCCCGAAAAATGACCTGGCCAGATGCAGAGGCCGCTAAGTCCCACCAGGCGGAACCAGCCAGTCCCTTCTCCAAAGCCGGACAAATACAGGGACGGGAATGGACACCGAAGTTGGTCCTGGCACGCACAACCCGGCATGGAGCACGGGGCGGGCGGAGCGGGGGACGCGAGCTGACCGACCAGGGAGGGGGGCGGGAGGGCGGCCCTGAGATACTTTACCCGAGTCTCCCCCCGGCACCGAGGGGGGCAGCGTGAGGGTGAACACGGCGGCCACGGCGGCGAACACGGCCACGCCGCCGCGGAGGCCCCCGGAGCGCCGCGGCCCCACCCGGGCTGCCCGCCCCGGGGCCGGACCCCTGCCGTCGCCATGGAGACCCATGGGCCCGTGGGGCCCGGGAAGGAGGCCGCGGCGGGCCCAAGGACTCGGGCGGCCGGGAGCTTCCCGGGCGAGACGAGCGCAACCCGCGCGGCGGCTTCCGGGTCGGGCGCCGGCCCCTCCCCGGACCGCACCTTCCTCCGCCGGGCGCGGGGAGCGGACGCCGCCCGCCTGGCACTAGCCGGCCGGGAATTCGCGGGTAGCGCGTCATGCGGCGGGATCCACGGGGTTCTGATGTGCTTCACAGTCGCCCACCACGAGCAAGAGCATTCTTTTAAGAAAGGAAGCCCGGGCCCGGGGCTGCCGTTTGTACGCCTCCCCCCTCTCACACTGACTTGGTCGGGTCTGCCAGAGACAGAGCGGGGTCGCAAACCGGGGTGCGCCGGGGCCGCCTCTGCCCCCGCTGGTGTGGGGTGGAACTGCACGAGGGCGGCCGCGACCTCGAGGGGAAGCCGCGCAAAGTGGGCGCACCGCCGCGCATCCACCGCATGTTTACTACGATTCATGACGAGCCCGCGTGCAAATTATTAAATCGCTGAGTTGCTTCCAGAGAGATGAAAGTACGCTCGTTGGCCTATTTTTTCCCCCCGTTATACCACGAGAAAAACTCAACCGATGAGTTGAGAAACTTGAGTTTCTGGGTTAATGCCAATAATTCACATCCTAATCAGGTTGTCTCCTACTTTAATGAACAGGGATGTTATGGTGGAGCTTTGACACAGCGTGACAAATGAGACGGGGACGCTGTACGCTGTACCCGGTTAGCTGCGAGGCAAGAAAGAACGGGGACTATCGGACAACCCACACAGCGCGGCTCTTAGTAAGATTTTTAAGCTTACGTTTTACATTATTATAGTAATTATTCTGAAGTGGGAGGAGAGGAGGGCATCCTCTGTGGGATGCGTCTCCGAATACACCAAAGGTTAGTGACAATCTAAAACGTGTCACAAGTGCTCTGGCGGGAACACAGCGTCTTAACCGTGGAGTAACATACACCTACATAGATAGGCAGTTGGCGCCAGCAAGACCTTTGTCTTTCTCCGGTACTTACATAATACTTTATCGGCCATGTTGGGGGTTCCTGGAGGTCAGGGGCTGTATGGTAGGCAGCTTTTAAAAGTATTCATTGTTTTCTGATTCTCCCTGATGTGGGGGCCAGAGCTATCAGTAGGGTAAGGCATGAGTGATGGATGTCGCTTTGCAGATTAGGTTTACAAAAAACTGACTTGCGTGGTGCTAACACGGGCTGCTTTCTAGTTCTTTTCTGAAAGAGCATGCCAATGATTCATGCTGAGCCAAGCATGTCCATCTCATCTTTTGCTCCTGAGCTTTATAAAAAGGTACATGTTAATCATGGAAAATTATTTTCAAAAGGGCATAATTCTTTGTACATGTATGGGTAGGAGACATCCGTGTTGGAAGTAGGAATTTGGGAGTTCTCCTGTAGGGATGAGAAGGATGAATAAGTTCGTGGAGACACAGTGTATGGAGAACAAGGTTAAGGTCAACTATTACCCCCTATCTTTGTTTCCAGAATGGCGGGCGAGGAGGAGAGAACGGTGGCAGAGGGTAATGTGTCCCAAGAAGCTCAGGAAGAAATGGTATCAGTGAAGGCTATGTGGTCAGGTGGTCACAGAGGGGTCAAGGACGGGGAAGAGGGCCAGATCGAGGTTTTGTGGGGCTTGAGTTTATACAATTTGGAGAGTCATCTGACCAAAGGAATACAAAACTGCAGATACAAAATTAGGTACAGGCATTGGAAGGAGCCTATGCTAGTGACAGGCTGTGAAACTTCAGCTTCGTTAGCCTCACAGTTAATCTCCTTTAAGGATGAAGTAGTTCTCTGTCTGTACTCAGCTCTGCCTCTCAAGACGTGTGCTGTTGCTTTGTTCCCACCTGGAGCACTGTCTCCGCCAGGCTTCCCTGAGACGACACTGCTTCGGCCCTCCTTTTACCACTGGCCTCTCTGCCCCGGCCTCGCTTCTGTCAGACCTCCCAATACCAGAGTGTGCCAGGGCTCACCTGTAGACTTATTTTTTCTCTTTCTGCCTCCTTTCCCAAAATAATTTTCTTGAAATTTTAAGTAGCAACGTAGTCTAATAAATCCCAAAACTATACACTGCCATCCTTTCCTTTAAGCGACTGCTTTTAAAAGAAAATAACTGCAATGTGATTTCCCTATCTGTATATCTAAACAACATTTCAAACCTGGCCAACGTTGCCTGTCTCATTTGCACCGTATGCCATGCCTAAAATGGTGACTGGCACAACATAGTACTTAGCAAATATTGGTGTAATGGATGGATACATGCACAATGAGAGACCACTGATATATCCATTAAGGATTGCACTTAGCTGCTGGTAACAGAGACTCTGTTCAGGGTCTTCAACATGCAAGCATTTACTTTCATATGTAGAAGTCTGAAAGCAGTCAGTCCAACATTGATTTGGCAACTCTCTCATGTCCTTAAGGAAGAACCTGAGCTCTTTATATCCCGCTGCCCCATCCTTCTCAACTTATGTCCTCAAGGTCACCTCTTGACCCATGATGGATGCTAATGCTCCAGACATTTCATCTGTATTTGAGGAAGAAAGAGAAAGGATGGGAAGCAATGGGAGTGTCCCATCCTTTTAAAGAGGGTTATGGAAATACCATTCCATAATAATGCTACATCTCATTGGTCACAGTAAAAGACCACTCCTAGGAGAAAAGGCAGTTGAGAAATGTACCTTTGCAGTTAAATGACTTTTCAGGATTCTATTAACTAGCAGGTGCTGCTGTAGTTGGATTTGGTGAGTTGGAAGTATTTGGACCTTGAAAGTTCAAGGGGTGAGTTTCAGTAGAGTAGTACATATGGAAACCAGGCAGTAGTGGCTTGAAAATGAGGAAATGGAAGAAGAGAACATAGAATACATTGTAAGAAGTGTAGTGGTGAAGGGAGAGAGAGAAGTCGTATGAGAATTCATACAGATTGAAGTGTCAAGTGAGTTTTTTGTAATCCAAGAGAATATTTGGAGAGAGATAATAATGAAATAAAGATGTACAGAAGGCTGGAGAGTTTGAAACCAAGGAAGAAAGAAGAGGAAGGATGAAGATAGAAAATATTAGAGTTTAGGAGGGAAATTAAGGGAACGCATGACAATTGAACTTGACCCTTGGGGAGACTAATGAAATATATAAGGAACATGTGCCTATTTATACATGCTCTGGTTCATTCCACAGTGGGTTAGAGACAGCTACTGTAATACATACTATAAATTAGAAAAATATGAGTACCACTTAGGATTCAGCCAGAGGAACAAAAGGAGATATATGGGTGCTATGCAATTTATTGCAAGAAATTGTCTCTTGTGTTTGTGGAGGCTGGCTAGGCAAGTATGAAATCCCTAGGGCAGGCTGTCAGGAAGGGCAGGCTAGAAGTCTTGGCCATGGGGCGAGGCTGCTATCTGCAGGTGGAATTTCTTCTTCATCAGGGAATCCTCAGCTCTGCTCCGAAGACCTTTCAACTGATTGAATCATGTCTACCCAGATTATTTAGGATAATCTCCCCATCTTAAAGTCAATTGGTCACAGACTTTAATCACAGCTACAAAATACCTTCACAAAAACACCTAGATTACTGTTTGATTGAAAAACTGAAGAATGTCGCCAAGCCAAGGTGACTCATCCAAAGAACATCAGAAATAGAATATCAGATTGAAGGAAAGTAAATACATGAATGTGTAGGCCTATGGTATACCAAATTTGGCTCTGGGACTCTTGAAAGCAAAACGAAAGGAAAGGAAGATCATCACCCTCTTAGGTCCCCAAGGAAATCAGTCTTCCTGGCACCTTTGGCCAGCACCTAGCCTCTATAGACACCGAAGGGAATGGCTCCTCAGTACAGCTGGGCAGACATGGGCATTCCAGCTCTCCACTAGGAGAGTGGCTTCCACTGATAACCCCTAGCTGAATGGGGGGGAGGTAGGAGCATCTTATTACTGTCCCCTTGTGGCTTCTGCTGACACCACAGTGAGGAGGAGGCAGGGCAGAGAAAGGGGCCCCCTTTTTGGGCTGCTGGTAGAAATCCTGACTCTCCTTTAGGCTCCATCTGATAACCACCCTATCAGAGAGAGAGGGGGGAGCTGCTCATTACTGCTGGCTGGGGCGGGGGAGTCTAGGCTCCCCACATGGACTCCACTGATACCATGGAGAAGAGGAGCCCCATTACTACCCACCCAGGATGAAAGTTCTGACTCCTTCCTCCTCCTTCTCCAACATCACCCTGGTGGGTATTTAGGGGCACCAGGAGAGGATGGAAGTTTAGGTCCCTACTAAGCCTTTGCTGGGTAGGGACTGGGGCCACAATTTTTTCTTTGCCTTTTGGCTCTAGTAGAGATGCTATTTTCTTAACGTATCTGTCCTGACGCTTTCCCTGTCCTTTGACCAGAAAGAGCATGCTTTCGTTGAGGCTTTTTTGGTCTGCCCATCAGCATCTCTGGGTTGTTAGCTTCTCTAGCATCCAGTCTAGGATCTATGAGGCAAAAAGAAAACCCAGGGAACTCACTAGCATGTTGTTCTCCAACTTCTGTTCTATCAACCAGATAGGTCTGCGGCCTCCTCTCCACCTTTAGTCTTCTTATCATTGTCTTACACACAATGTTTCATTGTATTTAGCAGGAGGAATAGAGAAAAGTGTGTCTACTCCATCTTTCTGGAAGCAGGAGTCACTCCCCTTTGTTTTATTCTTTCTGGACATTTGCAGCAATTTCATAGACATTAACACACTGAAATCTGCCTTAAAAATTGTCATTTAGAAGTCATCATTACCACTAAGCCCCACTTAAAATAAAGTCAGATGTGTCTTAATCTTACTAATACCTGTGAAATTTTAGATTCAGGACTTTAGATTAGAAATCAGATATCAACCTAGAAATCAACCTAGAATTGTCAGTGAAAGTATGAAAATGTGTTCGACTTCATTAGTCATCAGAGAAATGCAAAGTCAAGTCCCTGTGGGATACTACACACCTACCAACTTAGCAAAAACAAAAGTCCAACATATTTAATGTCAGCAAGTGTCTGGAACAATGGAAATGCTAGCAGTAGTGTAAACTGGTACAACCACTTTTGAAAGCACACGTTTTTCTAGGAAAGACAAAGATATGCAGAGCCTGGATCCTAGCAATTCCTAGAGAAGCCGGAGACAGTTACAAAAAAAGGTTCATTGCATCGTTGTTCCTGAGAGCCCCCAAATAGGAACAACCCCAAGCACCCCTCAGCAGTAGAACAGAGAAATAAATCCTGGTATAGTTATAGAGTAACGTGCTACACAACAAAAAGAAAGAACAAACTATAGTTAACCACCAGGGAAAAGTATGGATGCCTCTCGTAAAAAAATACCAAGCAAAAGAAACAGTTATAAAATAGTACAGATAGGATGATTCTAGTTATTTAAAGTTAAAAGGTAGTGAAACTAAGCTAAATGGTTTGGAAATCTATCTGTAAAGTTTTAAGCGATAAAGAAAATAAAAAATCCTCACCGATGTTGGGATAACGGTAGTTACCTTGGGGATTGGTGGGGGCTGTGATGGGGAGGGGTACCTGTGGGCTTTACTGTGCTGTCCATACTTCTGTGCTTGACCTGGGCAGTGGCTACTTGGGTATTTTCTTTATAATTATCCTTCAAATGATTTATAAATGTTTTACGCACTCTCTTATCTATATGTGATATGTCTCACCATGAAAAAATGGGAAGGAAGGGAGATTATGGAACAGTTACCTAGTGGGCGGTTTTGTAATGAATGCTAAGCAGAATATTACCCTCAGTTGGCATGTGATCACTCATGATTTTCCCTGCATCTTTTTAGTTTGGTGTAATATAAGGGATTATAGGGAAGTGTTTTATACTCAAGGAAAATAGATTTCAGCATGAAAGTAAATTTCCTTTCAGAATCCCTTCTGGTGATCTACTGTAATGGCATACTAAACTCACTCCTGAAACCAGTTTACTTTTGAACATAACTTTTGTGAATTACGCTCTTGACCTCTGGCAAAAACAAATACTTGGTTTATGTAGTGTGATGTCTATCAGTAGTCTTCAAAGTTTCAATGAACCAATTTCTTTAAACAAAACTCTTAAGATAGCGCATAAAAAAAGAATATCATTTAAAGACACGAAAGCAACAATTAGACAAGGGACCCTGACAACTCTCAAAATTAGAAGTGGAGGCAAGGATCGTAGTGATGAACCACATCCTCATTCTGTCTGTCTGTCTCCCCTCCTCATTCATCAGCAGATAATGTCCTACACTAATAAATCAACAGGTAGCTTTGGAGGCCTGTTGTTGAAGGAGTAGTCATGGGAAGGACCCAAACCAGAAAAGGTTGAAAGTGGTTGCCTCTGGAAAGAAGAGACTAGTGGAAGGGCAGAAGCAGGATGGAAGATACTGCTTTCATTATAAGTTGTCTGGTACTGTTATACATCTTGCCATGTCCATTGTATTCCTTTGATAAAGAATAAGAAAACATTTGTAAAGGAACAAATGAGAATGAAAACAAGCCAAAACCACAGCTGTTTTGAATTTCAGCTTCTATGTGTATGAAGAGCTTGAAATATAGGAGCCACACACACATGTCTGCCCTCGTGCTGTTCCTGTTCAAATTACGTTTTGAAAATTCTCTCATTTACCCATCCTACTTTGGTTTTCAGATACAACTGTATCCATATTAGAGAAATTAATTGTTTGTAAAGTATTTTGAAAATCTTTGTTCCAGTTATTTGCTTTTGTGTTAAAAACGACCCTAGGGAACACCTGGGGGGCTCAGTCGGTTGGCGTCTTTCTCTTCATTGCCGCTCGGGTCATGATCTCAGGGTCATCGATCGAAACGCCCTCTCCCCTCTGGCCTCCACACTCGGTGGAGAGTCTGCTTGAGATCCACTACCCCTCCCTCTCTCCCCATTTACATATACGAGTGCTCTCTCTCTCTCTCTCTCAAATAAATAAATAAATCTTAAAAAAAATGCACAAAAAACAACAAAGCAAAGGTGCCTGGGGGACTCAATCATTATCATCTACCTTCAGCTCAGGTCATGATCCTGGGGTCCTGGGATTGGGCCCTGCGTCAGACTCCTTGCTCCACCGGAAGCCTGTTCTCCCTCTCCCACCCCCCCTGCTTGTGTTCCTACTCTTGCTGTCTCTCTCTCTGTCAAATAAATAAATAAAATCTTAAAAAAAAAAAAGGCAAAACCAAAACTACCCTAAAACTTAGTGGCATATAACGAAACCATTTATTACACATCATAGTTTCGTGAGTTCGAAACATGGACGGGGCTCAGCTGTAAGTTTCTCCTGTTCTGTATGGCATGACTGGGGTCACTTGGTGGTATTCAGCAGGTAGATGGTCTGAAGGGTCCAAGCTGCCTTTCATTACACATCTGATGCCTGGGTGGGGATGGACGGAATACTGGGCTCAGCTGAAACTCTTGTGTTGGGTGGTCACATGTGGCTTCTCCAGCATCGCAGTTTTGGGGTACTTGACCTTATTACTGCTCAAGTTTCCTAGAGAATTATGAGAGGCCAGGATGGAAGCTGTAGAGGTTTTTGTTTTGTTCTGTTTTGTTCAATGTCGTGGCCTCTGAAGACCCAGAATGTCACTTTTGCTGTATTCCGTTGGTCAGACAAGTTACTAAGACGAGCCCAGATTCAAGGAAAGGGGAGTTAGGCTCTACCTATAAAAGGCAATAGGAAAGAAATTACAGCCATCTTTAATATTCCCTCCAATAAGACCCTTGATACAAAAATTAAGAAAATATATGGGCCAAATGTTATTTTTTGTTTTTCTGCCTGACCAAAGAAAGTGCATTGGACATAAGATGGCTGGAAAAGTCAAACCATTAACACAATACACATTTAAGAAAAGAACTGTCTGGCCCCAACACAGAAGACTCATAACAAATATTATGGTACTAAAACCTGGTGGACTTGTACCTGAATAATTCAACTAGAGTTGTTTAAATCTTTGTTCTAATTCAGAATCAAATAATGAAGTTTTTTACATTCAGATGTAAAAGATGTAAAGATGATATTTAAATGTACCTATCAGATTGAATATGGATATTGAATACTAAAACTGTGGATTTATCCCAGTGCCTATCATAGTACCTACATAATAAGTACTCAAAAAGTATTGGATGATTGGCAGTAGAAATGTTGTAGAGAGGATATCTAACTTTGCCAGTTGTTTTCAGAAGAGATTATATCTAAACCACCCACTCTAAGGAAGATCTTTCCTAAACCAGACTTAAGAAGATATAAATCAAATGACAAAAGAAATTTAAGAGACCTATAACTATACAGGTAATTTAGAAAGTAATTACAGCACTTATGTGATATTAAGCATTTTCATAATAGTTCAGGGAGCAGCTTGTGTTAAATCCGGCTCTACTCATTACCCTTGTGAATTTTAACAAGTTTCTTAACTTTTATGGCCCTCAGGATAAAAAATGAAAATGACAACTGAAATAAAATAATAAAAAACAAGAATGACAATAGTGCCATCCTCGTAAGTTTGCCTGAATAATAAATGAACTAGTAAAAAGAACAAAACTTGGTTCATTGTGAGCCACAATAAATATTTGCTATCATTACTATTATCTAACATTTGGAAGAAACATTCAAGGATGTGATTTTAAAATAGGACAAGTAAAATTTATACCTTTCTACTTCCATTTCAAAGTTACTTTATAAGAAATGAAAATATATGAAAGAAACAGAGCATTCATTTGCAGCCTAGATGTGATCTGGGAAGATCCTTGCTCCCTGGAGACTGCGTCTAACTTGGATAAACAGGCAATTCCATGGTCAGTGGAAGTCCAAACCCTTTCTTAGTATTTCAGGGTGGGAAATCTTGCCACCACGTTCTCCTCTGCCTCTAGCTTTTCTGTCATGCTGCATCAGCCCAAACTCAGCCCTTTTTCCAGTTTCCTTGGAAATCCACTCATGCCAAATGGGTTGGTTCTAGGAGAATGGAAAGAAGTATTCCACCAACAGCCATCACTTCAGCTTCCTACTTGCTCTCCTCCTCATCCCCCTGTCTCCCAAAGATGCCTCTGCAAACTCCAAGTTCTTCCCCCTTTTTCAGTACAGCATGTCAGGTTGCCCACACTAGCATACCCAAAGTCATCAAAGGCATTTAGTTGGTACAATAAGGAAGCTCCCATGTGACAGGGTTTACAAGCTCCGTATCACAAGAATAATGATCTAGTACCTGACCCTCAGTATATTTTCTTTCTCTCCGGGTTCCAGCACTGAGGCTTTCAACCTAAAGAAAAATTACTGGGACGCCTGGGTGGCTCAGTGGGTTAAAGCCTCTGCCTTCGGCTTGGGTCATGGTCTCAGGGTCCTGGGATCGAGCCCCGCATCGGGCTCTCTGCTCAGCAGGGAGCCTGCTTCCTCCTCTCTCTCCGCCTGCCTCTCTGCCTACTTGTGATCTCTCTCTCTGTCAAATAAATAAAATAAAATCTTTAAAAAAAAAAAGAAAGAAAAATTACTGAAGTATAGATACGTAACATCTTGATGAATTCAACATAGTTGATAAAATGAATTAAATATTTTTGTTTATATGCATACAGGTAATGATTCCACATACAATTAGAACTACAATGAGATATCACCTCACACCTGTCAGAATAGCTAAAATTAACAGCACAGGCATTGGTGAGGGGGTGGAGAAATTCCCACCCTCTTACACTATGGGTGGGAAGGCAAACTGGTGGAGCCACTCTGGAAAACACTATGAGATTCCTCAAAAAGTAAAAAATAGGGCACCTCAGTGGCTTAGTTGGCTGGGCATCGGACTTTTGATTTTGGTCCAGGTCATGATCTCAGGGTCATGGGATCAAGCCCCGTATCCAGCTCCACCCTCAGCTCAGAGTCTGCTTTTCTTTCTCCCTGTGCTCCTCCCCCCACTCTCTCTGTCTCTCTCGCACACAAACAAATAAATTAAAAAAATATTTTTTTAAAAAATTAAAAATAGAATTGCTCTATAACCCAGCAATTGCACTACTAGGTATTTACCCAAAGGACACAAAAATACTAATTTGAAGGGATACACACACTGCAGTGTTTATAGCAACACTGTCTACAGTAGCCAAATAATGGAAGAGCCCAAATGTCCATCAGCTGATGAATGGATAAAGAAGATGTGGTACATATAAATAACGGAATATTACTCAGCCACAAAATGAATGAAATCTTGCCATTTGCAATGACGTGGATGGAATTAGAGAGTATTATGCTAAGCAAAACAAGTGAGTCGGAAAGACAAATACCATAGGGTTTCACTCATTTGTGGAATTTAAGAAACAAAACAAATGATCATAGCAGAAAAAAGAGAGAGACAAACCATAAAACAGTCTTTGAACTATAGAGAACAAACTGATGGTGACCAGAGAGGAGGTGGTGGTTGCGGGGTAAGTTAAATAGGGAATGGGGATTGGGACGTGTCCTTGTTGTGATGAATGCCTGGTGTTGTATGGAAGTGTTGAATTACTAAATTGTACATCTGAAACTAATATTACACTGTATGTTAACTAATTGGAACTTGAATAAAACCTTAAGTAAGTAAATAAAGTCTACCTATCATGGACTATGCAGTGGTCTCTCTGAGTGTAGGCAATGGAGACCTTGGAGGGTGGAACAATAACCCAAGACCCTACTGGCCAGTCAGGCTTGACCCTGCTCTTTACTCGTCCTTGACCTTCTATGATTAGTCATTCAACCACACTAAACACCAAAGTTGGGGATGTTGCCTTTAAAATGGTCAGTTTTCTTGTGATGATCTAATCTTGGAAGTTAGGGAGAAAAAAATGTAAAATTGGTCTCCCACTGTATTTTAATGATTTTCTGAGACTGATACTTTTCTTTCCTATTAGAAAATAGCAATGTAGTAGTAGCTGGAGTTTAGAAGAAGGCAAACATTGGCTCAAAGGGTTTTGAGAGTCAAAAGACAGCTTAGTGTTTCACGACCCATTGGAAGAGCGTCTTGTTAAATTTGTCTACCTAAATAAGATAAGACGGATCATCTTTCTTCTGTTTGGACCTTAGGAATGAAATAGGACAAGTGAGGGAGAAGCCCCTTACTGCTCAGTTAATAGAGCCCAGTAGGAAACTGGCTTTTCTCTGAAGGATGGGAACTCCAATAAAGATGAGAACTTAAGTACAGTAGGGAGAGAGGGCAATTGTAGAATCTGAGCCCCATGGATTCTGGGGCTGGTTTTACATCCTGTTAGATGATGGCCAAGATCTCTCTCTACTGCTTGTTCCTCTGAGGTGGAAAAGGTGAGGATTCTGAGGGTTGAATCCCCACCTTGGAAGGATAGTAACAGCAAATCCAAGGGAAGCCAAAGGGAAGCCAAGATGAAGAACAAAAGAGACTTCTATCAGGCATCAGGAGAAGGAATATGGCAGACTGGGCAGTTAATGCCATTCCTAGTGTTTGGTTTGGTTTGGTTTGGTTTGGTTTTCACAAATCCAGTAAAACAGCTTTGTTTACTTGTGGGAACACACCATGTTGAGCGCATCATTTGACCGAATCACAAGATTGGACTCAGGATTTGCAATAAGCTACTGTAAATGAGTGGAGTCAGTCGAGGCACCATTCATCTCATGTTATCATTTGCATTCAAATATGCTGAGGGATGAATGAGAACTTCCTCCCCCATGGGCATGAAAGAATATGGGTTTAGTAGATTTTCACCTTAGAAGGCAACATCCTAGACATGAGGGTAGTACTTAAGCATACATGTTTCTAGAAATGAAGGAAGGTTGTAAGAGTAGTAGAAGTAGGGGCATGGAGTGAGCAGACAGCAAGCACGGATTGCCGGAAGGGGTCATAAACAGTGAGATGGGCCTTGTAGCAGAATGGTAGTCTTGCCGGAGTCCAGGAGCACGTGGCACCTGGCCTACCAAGGTCCGTGCTCATTTCAGGACTAGAAGACAATGGTTAACTCCATGGGCTTTGGTGTTAGACTGCCTGAGGTCAGTCCCACCATGATCTTACTTACTTAGTACTTACTTACTTAGAACTTACTGCCTGGGCAAGTTGCTTAATTTCTCTTACCTTATTTTTCTGATTTATAAAATGGGAGTATTATGAGAATAAAAAAAAATAATCTAGGGTAAGTGCTCAGCAGCCAGCCTGGCATAGAGTGAAAACTCCCAACAAATGTTTATAACAACATTTTTATTATATTAATAATAATTATATATTACTAACAATATTAATATTATCCACCCCCCAAATATCAACTGGGATTCTATCTACTGTGTGCCAGGCTTTGTGCATTGGTAAAGAATTAAAAGTATGGCAGGCATTATTTTGGTCTTCCTGGGCTTTACAGACCTTATTGTGAAAGACAGTAAATAATCTGGCCATTACAACCCCGTGTGATGAGGGCTATATTGGGGACATGCAGGACATTATAGGGTCACATGGGAAGCTTTAAAGAAGCTGAGACCTGAAGTGGAGGAAGACTTTGGAGTTTGTCAAATAAGGGCTGCCTGGGTGAAGGAGTGAATGGGGTGTGTGCAAAGACCTGGAGTTGAGGAGGACATGGGGTACTCAAGCAAACGATCTGCGTGTGGGCCTAGAGTGCAGAGCACGGGGTAGGCTGTGAAGAGTGCGGCTGGATAGGTTAGGGGTGGGGGATGGGAGCTATAGCGTGCAGAGATGGTAAAACAAGTGGAATAGAGAGGAATTTTAATTTATACCATAAGGGTACATTGACTTTATTTCAATAAATCAACTTAATCTACTTTGAGTCTCTATCCCCCTTGGTTGTCGGTCATTATTGGGACTCCTTTCCACTTTATCCAGGTCATATGAGAGTCTTGAGGCTTATACAGCCACAACATTCCGGGCTTAGTCTGTATGGTGGCCTCTACTGGTGTGCCCATTGTCCAAGGCCACATTCTCCCTTAAGGGCAGATGTCATCAACACCAATGCCAAGGTTGGGTCTGCAGAAATATTCCCCTTGGATACGAAAGAGATATCTCTGTGTGTATGTAGTCCCATCCTTGTTCCCTTTACCTGACTTCATCATTCTCCATCGGAGCTTGGTCTCAAGTGTTGCTAACAAATGCACCTGGGTCTCTCCCTGCTTTGAAACCCTCAAGAATCTGATCTCTTTTCTCTGGAAATCTCTCCCATCCCTCTAGTTTGGCTGCTTCTGTGTCTTAAATCCTTAGCTCTTCTGTCCTTCCTATCCCTCTCTGGGACAAGCTAACATTCATGAGCCCAAATGTCACAAGTGAAATCTGAACCTGGAGTTGTCTTCTTACCAGTAACCTCTCTGTTTAGTTCTCCAACCAGAGCCAAGTGAGCACAGAGATCTAAGTTCCTTCCTGGGATGGAGAAGGAAAAAGTATCTAGAGCAGCAAAAACAAAACTCAAGTTGGTGTCATATTTTATCTGCTCACACATGTAATTCTAAGACCTCTTTCCTAAAAACCTTAGGAAAATGTCAAAGGGTTTTATGATTTATGCTA
Source organism: Nasua narica (assembly GCA_028533885.1). Lineage (NCBI taxonomy): Eukaryota > Metazoa > Chordata > Mammalia > Carnivora > Procyonidae > Nasua > Nasua narica. The sequence continues at coordinate 88,774,487 of CM052797.1, read as the reverse complement.
TCAAGAGTTCACTCTGGCTACAGAATGGAGAAGAAAAACAAGGAAGACTAGAGGCAGGGAAAGTGGTTATCAGTAACCAAATTAGTAATCTAGGTGAGAGCTGACTTCAGTCCTAAGGAGTAATGATAGTGGAGACAGGATCAAACACGTTATAGTATTTATATTTAAATAAAGTGTTTTCAGGACACCTGTGTGACTCAGGTCATGATTCCAGGGCCCTTGGCTCAAGTCCCACATCAGCCCCTTGCTTGGCTCTCTCTCTTTTTCTCCCTCTCTCTCTCTGACAAGTAAATAAAATCTTTAAAAAATATATAAAGTGCTTTCTCAGGCAATACTTAGATTTACCAACACTTTTTTCCTATTATTTCTTCTTTCATTATGCCATTTCCTTCTGGGTTCATCTTTTTTTTTTTTTAAATATATCTTTTAGTAGTTTCTGAATCTCTATAGATCTATGTTTGTCCGCCCTGATTCTGAACAATGATTTAGCTGGGTATAGAATTTTAGATTTATCATTTTCCCCTCAGCACTTTTATTACTCTGTTTTTTTTTTCTGTCAGCTACTGCCGAGAAATCCATCAATGTAATTGTCCTTCTTTTACCTATTTTGCCTTTTTTTTCCCCCTTGGCAGGTTTTGGGATCTTGTTTTCTCCACTTTTATTATTTTTGAATTTTCTGTGATGTAGCTGGACATAGAACTTTCTACATAGAAATTTACTTTACTTTAATACTACTTTAATATTCTTCCTGGTACTTGTTCTTCTGGTTTTGGAAAATTATTAGCTATTATATTTTCAAAGATTACTTCTTTTTTTTTTTAAGATTTTATTTATTTATTTGACAGAGAGAGGTCACAAGTAGGCAGAGGGTGGGGGGAAGCAGGCTCCCTGATGAGCAGGGAGCCCAACGTGGGGCTCGATCCCAGGACCTTGAGATCATGACCTGAGCTGAAGGTAGAGGCTTAACCCACTGAGCCACCCCAGTGCCCTAGATTCCTTCTTTATTTTATAATCTTTCCTTTTCTCTGGAACTCCAATTGGATTTCTCCTTGTTTCTATATCTATTTTATATTCTCCATTTCTTATCTCTCTGAGCTACATTTTGAGAGATTTACTTAATTCTTCCAATTTACTAAATATTTCTTCAGTTATAAATAGGCTACTAGCAAGCTCATCTAATGAATTTTTTTTTTTAAAGATTTTATTCATTTATTTGACAGAAAGGAGAGAGATCACAAGTAGGCAGAGAGGCAGGCAGAGAGAGAGGGGGAAGCAGGCTCCCTGCTGAGCAGAGAGTCCGATGCGGGGCTCGATCCCAGGATGCTGAGATCATGACCTGAGCTGAAGGCAGAGGCTTTAACCCACTGAGCCACCCAGGTGCCCCTGAATTTTTTAATAGTATATGTAATCAGCTGTATTTTTCACTTCATGATTTCTAATTCTTTTTCTTTATTATCCTACTCCTATTTCATAATTATAAGATTTTTTCTCATAACTTCCAGTTTTTGTTTTATGCTTGCTATTTTTTTCTTAATGTCCTGAGACTTGCTCTATTATATTTATTTCCTTGGATGTGGATTCTGCCATTTCTTAGATCTGTTGACTCTATTAGACCCTCATTGATCTTGAGATTATTGTTTGCATGCATATTCTATTGTGAGTTTTTCTTCATATATATTCTAAGACCACATCATAGTTGCTTCCCCTTTAACATGGAAGGATCAACAGGTTTGAATTAGGTCTTAATAGCTTAGCTTGGGGGTTCTACCATAAGTGACCCCGATGGCAAGTCTTTAGTTCTGATCTTATTTTGTGACTCATCACTTATCCCTAACAGTTTGTTCATTTTCTTCTCTTCCTTTCTCTCTCCCTCCCTTCTTTCTTTCTTTTTTTTCCTTACTTTTTATAATGGAAAATTTCTTTTTTTTTTTTTAAGATTGACTTATTTAGTTAAGAAAGAGAGAGAGAGAGCATTAGTGGAAGAGGTAGAGGGAGAGGGAGGGAGAAAATCTCAAGCAAACTCCATGCTGAGTGTGGAACCTGACATGGGGCTCAGTCCCATGACCCTAGATCAAGACCCAAGCAAAAACCAAGAGTCAGACACCTAATCCACTGTGCCACCCAGGTGCCCCTATAAAGGAAATTTTCAAACATACACAGAACTATGGAGAATAGTATAATGGATCTCTAGTACCCATCACCCAGCTTCAGCACTTACCAATATATGGCTAATCTTGTTTCACCAATAACTCTTCCCTACTTTTTGCCTCACTGGATTGAAGAAAATTCCAGACATTATATAATTTCATCCATAAATGTTTCAGTATGTGTTTCTCAGAGATATGGTTTCTTTTTTTTTTCTTTCTTTTTTTTTTTTAAAGGTAACTATAGGGGTGCCTGGGTGGCTCAGTCTTTGAGCATCTGCCTTAGGCTCAGGTCATCATCCCAGGGTCCTGGGATCGAGCCCCACATCAGGCTCCCTGCACAGTGGGAAGCCTGCTTCTCCCCCTCCCATTCTCCCTGCTTGTGCTCCCTCTCTCGCTGTCTCTCTCTCTGTCAAATAAATAAATAAAATCTTTAAAAAATACACATAACTGTATTACCATTATGATACCTAAAATTTAACAATAATTTCTTAATATTATCAACTACCCTATTAGTGTTAAATTTCCCTGGTTGTCTCATAAATATTTTATAATAGCAGGTTTATTTGAATGAGGTTCATCTAGGATCCAGATATTGCCTTGGGCTCATCTGCTTCTTAAATCTCCTTTAATCTGTAACATTTCTCCCTTCAGAATGTGGGGAATTCTACAGGACAAGAGAAGAAACTGGATTATTCATGCTGTAGGATTCCCCACATTCTGGCCTTTGTTACTGCATCCATGTGGTATCACTTAACAATTATGCCACAGTTATCTATTGCTTCAATAATGCTGTATAAGAAAACACTACCAAACCTCAGCAGCATGCAACACTGAGGGTTTATGTTTGCCCATGGGGAAGTCAGTGTGGTGACTGCTGCCCTTGGCTGAATTTGCTCACAGGTCTGAGGATCTGCTGGCTGCTAACTGGTCTAGGGTGGCCTTGACCGGAAGGACCCTTGCGACTTAAGTCCCTTCTGTGCATCTCCCACCTTCCATCAGGCTAGCACAGTCATGTCCTTCTCATAGTAATGGCAGAAGAGCAGAGAGACCACGTGGGGTTAAAGACACAGAGGTCAGGAAGGAAGGTCTTATAAAAGGAAGCTCTTAGGAGGTGGCTGAGTCCTGGGGGAACCGGGGTAAGTAGACAAGGCGGGAAGATGGTGTCTTGGATTAAAAAATAATGCAGAGTCTAGCTGAAATTGAACTATAAGATAAAGGAATAGTCACAGTGTACAAAGCAAGAGCCTAGAGCCTGGGTTTTCTTTAAATATTTATTCAATTCTTACCATATGCTAGGCACTTCAGCAAGTACATTACATAAATTATAGAGCAGTGGCTGAGACCGTGGATTTTGAGCTTCCCTGCCCAGGTTTGAGACTGCCCTCCACCAGTAAAATGTACTAATGCATATACAATGCTTACAGCACTGCCTGCTACATAATAAACACTCAAAAGTCGTTAGCTGTGATACATGATCTCATTTACATTCCCAGCAACCTGTGAGCTAGAAACCTTTCATATTCCCATTTTACAGGTGAGAAAAGGGGCTTATGGAGAGGTTACTGTGACTTGCCCACGTCACACAACCAGTAAGTGGTGGAGCAAGTGTTCAGACCCCCATATTTCATCTCAGGGCGGGTTAAAGAAAGGCCAAATGTGGCCAGCGTCCTAACGAGGCATTCCTTAAACCCACGGATCATCAGAAACATGTGGCAGAACTTTTTAAAAATGTGCATCCCTGAGCCCAGCCCCGAAGATTCTAATTAGCAGTTCCAGGCAGAGCCAGAATTGCCGCCCGTTTTCAAAGGTCCCCGGATGACCCCATTGATCGGCGTGCTCTGGGGCTCACTGATCGGAAGGTACAACTCATCATCTGACTGATAGAGAAGCAGACACCTGGAAGGTTCAGGGTCTTGCCTGAGCCACACAGCTGGTTGATGGCACAACTCCGACTTGGCTTTGTAGTCCAGTGCTCTTCCACAATACTCTGGTCCTGCCACGATGCTGCAAGGGTAAAATGCTATAGGGGCAATACTCTCAAATATAAGTGCCTGTGTATTAGTATGCGATTATCAACTAGTGTTGGTCATAATAAACTGCAACTATAATTATGCACAATAAGTTCTATTTAGCGATCTCTTTCTGCAGTTCCTAGGTGTGTGGGTCTGTCCCCACGTGGCATGAGAGAAGCTCAGAAACGGGAACCACCGTGGTTTGGGTTTTGTCTTTTCACTTTTATGTCTCCAACTTCTCCCGCAGCACATTTAATAAATCGCGGTTAAGTAATCGCAATGATTTTTAAAAGCCAACATATTATGGCATGGTCGGTGGTGCAAACACCATGTTGTGGTAGGAAAATATTTATTTTTGTGCCACTCTCAGAATTCCCTTTCTCTTTTCAAGTCTGGCAAGCTTTCATTGCTTTGAAATGACAGCTTGTTCGGTAAGTAGGAGAAACCCAAGAAGGAATAACAGATGATTTCCTCCTGAAAGGCGGTTTGGACGAATGTGATCCCGTGAACCGTGCGCAGATGAGCAGATCAGTTACGCACCCAGCTTCCCCCATTCTCTGCCGGAGGCCGCAGCACCGACTTTCACTGGGGGGTAGCAGTGTACCACACTAAGCCTCGTTGCCATAGCACCTCTCCTTCATCAAAAAGGAAACTGAGGTCTAGGAAGTTGGAGCAAACTCCCTCGATCGCACAACCAACACACTGAAGAACTTGGGGAAAGGGCACAGGCTCTTTTCATACACAGGATCATGCCGGCTGCCCGAGCGGGAAGTAGATGGCTGGATTTCTGTTTTTTTTCTGATCAAAGATTGTCTGCAGGTCATACAAACACAGAGGCTGAAGGAACTTCAGGAGAACAAGGGAAGAGTCAGGGTCGGCTTGGAGGCTTTGGTATCATAAGTAGTATCTCCATGAATGTTCTTAGAAGCCTATGGAGTATCCAAAAGGGGCCTCTGGGGGGGACTCCTGGTCCTGATAGAATGTTGGGGTCAGCAGCAGGACAGAGGGCGCTCATTTGGCACAGGAGGCTGAGTCCAGGAGGGCCTGGCTGCCCTGGGATTCTGGGAGGGGGAGGGGCGTCTGCAGGACTGACTGCCCCGGAACCACATCGGAGGAAAGATGGCTCCTGGACGCCCATATGGACAGGGCTGTGGTTGGAGAGGCCTCTCATCACATGACTTGGCTTCAAGTTGTACTTACAAAGCAAGTATGCTATTTTTTAAAATAATTTTTAATTTTTATTAGCTTATAATATATTATTTGCCCCAGGGTACATGTCTTTGAATCATCAGGCTTACACATTTCACAGCATTTACCATAGCACATACCCTCCCCAATGTCAATAACCCAGCCACCCTATCCCTACACCCCCACCTCCCAGCAACTCTCAGTTTGTTTCATGAGTTTAGGAGTCTCTTATGTTTTGTCTCCCTCCTGATCCCATCTTGTTTCATTTCCCTCTCCCACCCCCACGACCCCCCCCTGCCCTGCCTCTCAAATTCTTGCTATCAGAAAGGTCATATGATAATTGTCTTTCTCTGATTGACTTATTTCGCTTAGCATAATACCCTCTAGTTCCATCCACATCATTGCAAATGGCAAGATTTTTGTTTCTCTTGATGGCTGCATAATATTCCATTGTATATATATATACCACATCTTCTTGATCCATTCATCTGTTGATGGACATCTAGGTTCTTTCCATAGCTTGGCTATTGTGGACATTGCTGCTATAAACATTCGGGTGCATGTGACCCTTCGGATCACTACATTTGTATCTTGAGGGTAAATACCCAGTAGTGCGATTGCTGGGTCGTAGAGTAGCTCTATTTTCAACATTTTGAGGAACCTCCATACAGTTTTCCAGAGTGGTTGTACCAGCTTGCATTCCCACCAACAGTGTAGGAGGGTTCCCCTTTCTCCGCATCCTCGCCAA